>JAVLVB010000813.1:2025984-2049001 GCA_032876305.1 Orestias chungarensis
CACACACAGACACTCTTCACTGCTTCGTACATATTAAATGAACATATTTATTCAACAAAATTCACTCCCTGGAAGCATCCTTTAACGGAAGGGAGTATTTTTTGCTAACTGGCTTCGCATCTTTTTAACTTGGTTCTATCTGCTGGGAACTGATTTATAGCCGCTTCCCATGGCCACCTGGATCCAGCAGGCCTTATCAAAAAAGTTATAACTCTTATTATATGCAAACACTTCTATTATAAATGAAACATGAATATATTTGTTATATGCAAACACTTCTATTATAAAAGAAACATGAATATATATGAATGAAACATGGATATAAATGTTTACCATCCAACAACAGTTATTCATTTTTACCTTGTTTGTAATCAGAAGAGTCAAGATGGAAATACTCTGCTTGTGGAAGATCAAAAATCTACAATTACAATGAAAACAACATATTAAGGTATCAAAGCTTGTAGCAAGTGGTCTTTGTCACGCAAATTTTCAGCTGAAGATGCACACATATATTTTTTTTTAGAAATATGCCGTTTACCTTTAGCATTAACTGATCTCCTCCTGGTTTCTCTTCATCCATCCATCCCTTCCACCTCAGCTCCTTCTCATCCAGCTCGCCATCCCAAGCGAAAGGCAGTTTCCAGGGATTCTGATACAACTAAAAATAAAATAGAATTGCTGTGAAACGCATGTCACTGAAGAAGGTGTGGTTTTTTTCCGTTTTTGTTTTAGAGAACATTCATCCATTAGGAAATATTTATTGTTGTAAAATATAATGAAAACAAAAAAAGCACCAACTACGATTCTTTTTCACATAAGACTGTTCAGAAACAGCTAAAAAAAGTTAACCTGAGCACTTATGAGATGTTTTCGGGAGCCAAAGTGATCCTTCAGTGAAGACTGAGGAAAAGACTCCTGACAAGCAAAGCACAGATAAAACGGGTCGACATCATCAGTCGATGAGAGGCACGTCACCACCAGAGATGTTCCTACAACACAACAAATGCAAAAACAAAAATAATTGTTAAGCATTTTCTAAATATGACAAACTATGTAAATGTGCAAGAAAACCTCACCAACAGGTGGTTTATTTGACATCAAACTCTTCAAGATATATGAGTGCAGGCCCAAAAAAAAGCGACCTATCAGGTGAATAAAGAGGGGAATAAAGAGCAAAGAAGACAGTAGATGCCATAAATTACAAGATGCAATGTCTAATCTCTGTTTAATTAGCATGCAAACCAAGACCTACAATAGTCTAAGCGGCTGATGTCCTGCATGTTCTACATATATTTTCCTATATCTACGTGAAAGGCCTTTGCAGACGTTAGGCTATCGATGTAACTTAGTCTTTGCTTATACAAACATGCACCTATGTATTGCCTTCTAACTTTAAAAAAAAACTACAAAAAAATATTTTCATTTTTCATTTAAATGTAAAAACACTAATTCAGTATGAAATACAGAATCACATCGTACAACCTTTACAACATTTACCTTAAGTGTAAGCTAGTTTTACTATTAAATATCAGATCATACTTTTAAGTTGTGACAAGAAAAAAAGTATTAATAATAATACCTTGCCGGCTATAGTCATTGCCAGGTTCGCTTCCTGTAGAAGAAACAAATGAATTGAGATGAAAGATTTATCGAACACTAAAAAAAAAAAAGCATTTCTGATTAGTCGAACTTGAACTTTACCATCAGAGGTTAGATTCTGCATTACCTGTAAAAAGTCACAACTTTTAATGGATCAATTATAAACACAATCCTTTATTAAAAATTTGGAGTTAAAAAAATATTTTTATTTTACCGCTATGTGGTCGGGTTTTCTTAGATGTCCCAAATATCTGGATATACTGGGGAAACTGCAACTGCAGTTCTTTTTGTAAAAAACAACGTAGAAAAACAAGAATTAGGGAGCACAAGTTATATGGTAGAGTTGGAAGGTGCTAAACTCTTTAAATGTATAGGTAAACAAATTACGTTCTAAGACGATTTATTACAGTTCCACAGATACTTATTACAAAATCATCATCTTCAAAAATATCCAAAACATCTCACTCCGTTCTTACTTCAGCCTGTCTTTATACATCTCATCTTCCCTCACCTTCACTCGTGTATTGGGAAGTTTCGACCAATAGAATTACTGCCCCTGATTTGCGAAAGGATCCTGGCACTCTTGGACTGAGTGTGTTGGACTTCCTCGGAAATAACCGTGACCTCTTGTTCCAAACATCTGCTCCATTTCAGAACTGCCAAATAGCCCAACTTATAACACTTGTTTTTCTTATCTGTCCAAACAGCTTACTTCACAATCCACATTTTGGTCCAACTTTGTGCTTCGCACACGAGGATGTCATGTAACCCTGACCTGACGAGGCGCCAGGAACCTTTCGCAAAAACTCCATAAATAGTATTTCCTCTCCTAGTTATGGTTTTCTTCAAACTGTGTTACTAATATGTTCAAAGCTAAAGTAGATTTTAGATCCAAGTTGTATCATAAGTTATCACCTGGCAGTTTAGCATGCATTTGATGTGAGCCAGACTGCTGACTTCATGTGATGAAGCAGAGGGAGGATGATACACTAACAAGGGAAAAATATACAAGTTTTGATGCTTTCATGCTCAAACAATATAAGAAATATGGTTTAAAAATGAAAAAAGGAGAGAAGTAATAAAAAGTTACATTTAACAAAACTAGTATGAGAAAACTACAGAGATTTGTGCATTTCATTGTCATACATACCAAGCTTGTCCCCTGGTGTAATGCTTATTGATAATTTGCTCTTTGTGATAGTTTCCAGGCTCTTTAAAGCTAAAAGACACAAAATAAGTTTAAAAAGAAAATGTTTCAATTTTCAACAAAGGATGATGTGAAAAGTAAATCTGCAAACAGTTGTGATAGGGGTCCAATTGCAACACTTGTGATTAAACAGTGTATTTGATGCCATTCTTAGAAAACAAAGCTTGTGTTTATGATTATAAACTTTGGAAATATTAATTTTCATAATGTAAATACATTAAATGAATTGAGGGATTTTGACCTTTCTATGTTTAGATGCATGTGTAGCTTAGAATATGTAAATTATAATGGTTTTCTTCTCTGAACCGTAGAAAAAATATTCTTTAACCAGGTTGAAAGGTTTTTTTGTTATAAGGTCATGCTTTTATATGCATTCTGTGATCAACTCAAAATTATGGCGAACGTTCCCCTAAACTTCTAAACCCTGAATAGGATGTAGAGATGATTGATTCTCTAACAGGATGTATTGATCATTTGCCTGGTTTGACATTCATGTGACCTCGTGTTTGGGTGTATATGTGGCTGCTTCCCTAATAAAAGGCCAGAAGCGAACTTGGAACATCAGAGACGCTGGCCGGGTTTTGGTGAGAATCTTTAAGCCCATTATTCCAAACTAAGCTTTCTTCTCTTGCAGCAAATAACTTTTTAAACTGTGTGGTGTTTTTCTGTTTTTTCATTAATCTTTGCTATTTGGTAAATGAGCAAGTGTTTGCGTATCAAATCCATAATTAGCACCAAGCATACATATGTAATTAAATACTAGATCAATAATAAAAGCACATATTTGAACAAAAATTTGCCTTGTTCTATTTAAGTGGTCCTTATGGTGAGTCCAAACTTCAGGTTTCAAATATGTGGGTTAAACCTCTGGAGTCCAGTGACGCGCCAGTGCGTCAAGATGACTCAAAGCCCTGTTGCACACAGTCAGATATAGCTGAAAAAAAGCAGGTAACTACATGTAATAATTGATAGATATTCAAACATTTTTTCTGTTTAATTTCTTTCCATATTTTGTTAAAGCACCAGATAAAGACTCTAGATTAAAAAATGACAAATTCATTTCTTTTCTATTTTATTGAATCAGGCTTTAAAGAGTTAATTGATCAAAAATTGTAATTGGAAACTGCTGCCTTTGGTTGAAACGGTATAAGGGATATTTGTGGGATTGAATGGACGGTGCTGATAGAGAGAGATATAGAGACATCGACAGTAAGTTTTGAGATTTCAGTGATCTCTGATATTTAGTGTATTTTGAGTGTTTAGTTAGTGTGTGATGGTCTAGTTTAGTGTCTGGTGTTAGATTCTGGTTGGTCTTGTGAGATAAAACAATAAAGCGATTGATGAATGTGGAGCGGGCATTGTCGTTCTTCTTCCAGCTGGAAAACGGGACTGAGCGCAAATTGGAGCCAGAAAGCGATGACTTTGACAACAAAGGGGAGGATCTGTCGTTTTTTATTGGAGAAGGAGAGAGAGGAGCCTCCGACGAGTCGGAGATCCACCCAGAGGACAGGATGGCGACGGCGGGGCACGCCCACCAGATTGAAATCTCTGCTGGCTCAGGCAGCAGAGCCAAGCATAAACTCTAAGGCATTGCCTCCATTTTATGTAGATAGTGTTAAATTACTTTGTTGTGTGATAACAGTGTGCATAGGTTTTTAAATTTACAATTCCTATTTGCATCCAAAGTTTTAAAACTTTTGTTAAACATATTTGTAAATAGCTGTACAAAAAACGCCTGAGGTAATGCCAGCATTACCTGTCATAAATTGCGTTGTTCTGTGAAAGACCGTATGTTGGTTTTGAAATTTACAATTTATATTTGTATTTTTAGTTGTGAAAATGGTTCGTTAAACATATTTGTGGTTTTCAGTTAAAAAATATGACTTTTTCCTACTCTGATTTTATGTTTTTTCTGTGATTTTAGGTCCACTGTGTTAATATGATACGTCAAAATGGAAAGATAACTATAAGTCCACCACAGGTTGTGCTGAAAAAAATGATACCAAGCAATGCAAGGTAAACATTTTTTTAAAGTGAAATATAAAGATAAAATCAAAAATAGTCAAAAAAGGCCAATTATACCCCTGGACTCCAGAGGGTTAAAGGATGTGAAGACAAAAAGTAAGCTTTTATCTGGTTTATCTATTTAGTAACATCTATATGTGTATACCTTTAAAGTTTTTTTAACAGTATTTGTTATATTTGCTTTACCAAAAAATGGAATCGACCGCAGATAAGCAGACAATAAATATGAGATGTTAACATATAACATTTTCCTGTCTTCGCTTGTAGCATTTACAGTGACAGCAAAACCTATATGGGTGGGATTGGGCTGCTGGGATCTTTTTTTTTTCTTTCTTTTTTTAAAAACCCTGGTCTGAACGTTACGTGGTGGCAATGTTAAACAGCCGTGTGTTTCCTTCAAACATCTTATCGACCCATAATAAAAAACTAAAGCGTGTGAATAACTGAAGAAAGCCTGGTATGTTTACCAAATTAAAACCTTCGAATCTGCTTTTCTGACAATGGGGTGGTTTGGTTTCTTCATGCATTAAAATAAAATAAATATAAAAAACTAAATGAATAAATAACTCACAAATTTCTTTGAAATTACTTTGGAGTCTTGTTGGCACTTATCTTATATATGCAAATGAATGAAATCCAGGCATAAACCCTTGGCAGCTAACATCAAAGGATTTTCTAATAAAAACAAAACAAAAGTCCTTCAGGTGAACATAGATGTGCACTGGCCATATTATAAATATATTCGAGTTTTATCAAAACAAATTTTACACCATTCCATGCTAGATGCAGAAAAAGCTGCTCTTTCAGAGCCACTTTGCTCACATAAGCTGGTTTGGACCCCTAAAAAAACAAAGGGAACAACAGGGTTAAAATCAGACACCAACCTTGTGAGTAGGACTTGAAATTCACCGACTTGAAGTCATTGGGTTGCAGGTTTACTTGCTATGAGGTATATAGTTTTATGTCAATATCGATGTATTCACAGTTTAATGTCTGTATTTTTATTTTATTTTGATTTTTTTACAAACACTTACCTGAATAGAAACATTTCTAGCAGCATGAATATTTTCAGCCTGCTTTGCCAAATCAAGTATAATGTGAATGAAGGAGTCGTAATCCTTGTAGGTGTCCTTTGAGACCAGTGTTGAGGGTTGGCATGCTTTCTGCACACGGTGAAAAAAATGAATGATTTTACTTTAAGTCTTTAAAGGATAAAATCAGTTACAATGATCTTACTCCGTCCTAAAGACGATGTCATACATGCACTTTCTCAGCGTCCCATACTTGGCTAAGTTGACTATAAGCATATAGCTTAAGTACAATCAGGAAGTGACACGTTTTCTTTTTTTGGGTCACTTCCAGCATATCACTTTTGTTTATAAATGTGCTTCAACCTTCTCAGGAACTTGAGTACATATTCTGAATGACTAGGTTTAGCTTTAAATTTTTAAACTATGCAAAAGAAAAGAAAAAGATGTGTATTAACTACTTTGTAGCCCAAATGCTTAAGAGGGTTTTTGCGCTCTTAGTTTAAGCTTTTTATTTTTATGTGTTGGTAACAAACAAAGATAATTTTGCCTACTTTAGGTACTGCTAGTGAAATTCAACTTAAAATTGTACAACCCCTATTTCACACTGGCAAAGGTTGGTCTAAACAGCTTTTTAGGTCTAAGGCAAATTGTATTTACTCAGTTTATTTTTGTCAAATTGATTTGCTTTCCTAAAGTATTTGTGTTTCAAAAAACCTTAAAAGCAAAAGAAATCTATTAAAGTGAAATGGTTACATTATATCTGACATTGCAGCAATATTTGTTGTTGACATTTCTAAGAAGGGCTGTATGACAAAATACAAGACTATTCTCTTTAAGGTCTGGCAAACTTACAAAATAACAGTGTATGTGGTCCAAGCTCAGAACATGTTTGATGATAAAGTGGTTGGGCATCACGATGCAGCACAGGTTGCAGAGGTAATGTCTCTTTTCCCCTGGCTCAAGACAAACACATTCAACAATGTGCTGCAACCCTGTGAGAGTAGGGAAAAAAATTTATCAATCATTGAAGTTTGTGAAAGGTTAACAAGAAATTTTTTTCCTTTTTAAAGGCAAGCATTTAAGGAGGTATTGACTGATTTTACCAGCCGGAGTAAAATATAACCAATAAGACATGTTAAAAGTTTTTTTATAATTACAAACCAAGAAGTGGATGCTTCCTGTTGTGGTTGCTGTGGTAAGCCTGAAGAGAGACTCTCTTTTGGTGTATTGCTGAAACAAAAACAAATAGCTTGTTATGACCTCAACTTTCTGTTCATATACAAAAACCCTCCCATGGGTGACAAATGAAATTCCCAAAGCAGGAAATAACTTTTTAAAATTTTTTTGTCCAACTGCTTCGAAGCTCAATTTTATTCACGAGCAACATGAGAGGTTTCAGATTAGGGGATTTCCTGTGCAAAGTGCTGTGTAGGTTTTAATGGAAGTTTAGAAAACAACGTAAAAGTTTTTTTTATTATTACGTTAGATCATGGTTGTAAATAATTAAACAAATGATTCTTCTGAATTATTAAAACATCGTGAATGTCAACAACCAGCAGTCCAGTGACCCCTATAAAAAGTGAATCTTGTTCTTCAGCGTCTTGTTTAAAACGGATTTATCTGTAACAGCAACGACCAGTGTGCAGTCTTGTGCAATATCTACAATCTGGTCGGTGCTCAGTGTGCATAATTCAAATGATTATCCCCGAAGCTCCAAAGAATAATTGTTTGCACTGTAAACGCTACGATCCACTGCTTCTTATTATCATCAGTAAACAACCACCAGGGCTTCAATGAAGAAAAACATTCTGGTTGACATTAGTTTATAAACAAAGAATGGTTCATGTCTGAGTATAAAATAATCATTAAAATAAATGCACACTCACCTTTAAACCTTTCAACAAGCTTGCCATTTTCACCTAGAGTGTGCATCACTGAAAATCACAAGGGTATTGTAATTAAGACACATTAAAAAACTAAAATAAATGAAACAGTTTTAAATAAATCATAGAACAATACCTTCTGAGTAGGTTGCTAAATTCAGCTTCTTTAGCATCAGAATGGGTAAATGCAATAGCTTCAAAAAACAGAACAGGTTAAAAATATAGACCATTCTTGAATGTAATAGAGTTTAATTTTTGCAGCCACACTCTCTCTCTCTTTTGGCTCACGTTACAAAATCATACAAAATAATCCCATTTATTAAAATAAATGAATACTTGGGCATTGCTGCAAGTTACTGCTTCCTCTTGCCTTGCATTATATCTCACTGTTTATCTCTGTTGCCTGACCATATCGAGGCTTCAGAGGCCTGACCCTGTTCTTTAGTAGTTACGAGGTGTCTGAAACTGTCATATATTGTCATATACCCTATTATCCGTTGCTAATGTTTTTTGATTGTTTTTAATAAGTATGAAAAAAATACCATCACTATAACATTCAAATCATTGCATCTCACCTACAGTGACATGTGTTGGTGTTATAGAAAAGCAAGGTTAAAAAATGAAAATAATAAAATAAAATAAAAAACATTCTTTAATATTAAAACTTTATTTGAAAATGCACAGCTTTTAACATACCAACCTGCAAATTTATATTCTCAAATTTTGCACTTTCCCTTTTGATTTTAGGCCACAGACGGGCCTTCATGTCCAAGTCGGGTTTCCAAGAGAAACTCACATCATCTGGGTTTGTGAAGACCTTAAAACATAAAGATGATTTTCAGCTTACTCCAGAGTTTAAATAGTAATGAATAATTATTTGAAGATATTAAACACTTACAAAGTAGTTGAAGTAATGCTCTAGTGAAAACATGTGGCTCAAAATATCACTCACGGAGCATTTTGTCTCGCAGACATGACAAAGGTAAAAACTTGAAGCATGTGCTTGATCAAAAAAAAATGAGAGCAAAGATAGACCTGAAATAAAGCACCAAAAAAATATTACTTCCAACTAAATTAATAAATGTAGCAAGAGAACACAGCGGTCTGGTTCAAAAAAATGAATCAGAAGCATAACATCTGCCATCTGTAATGAGACGAGGCAGAATATGTTAGGATTATGTTTTTTTGTGTGTTTGTGCGTGACTATAGAACAGAAGTGAGATGTGGAGTAATAAAGCATATGCAATAAATGCTGTCAGTGTACTCCTATCTGAGGTGGAATCGGCGGGAACTCAGCCTAGGCAGGGAGACCCAGACTTCCCTTTCCCCACCCACTTGGGGAAGCTCGCCATGTGTATCCCATGGTGTTCCCAGGCCGGCCAAGTAAAGTATTCAGTGTGTCCAGTGGGACGTGATAGAACACCTCACAGGGGGGACATCCAGGAGGCATCCTAATCAGATGCCCCAATCAACTGAAATGACTCCTCTGGATGTGTTGAGACAGAATGGTTGACAAAGGGCAACAATGGCGGGGTCCAACTCTTAGTGGAAAAGAGCCTAACTTATTCCTGGCCACACGGATTAACTCCTGACACCGGTCATACCAGAACCTAACTGCTGGAATCAAAGGGCCAGGGACCTGAAAGTCCCGGAGATTCCTCAAGGGACATAGCTGAACGCATTCTCCCAAGTCCATATAGCACATATAGACGGGTTGGACAAACTTCCATGTTCCATGGCAAGGACGAAAACCACACTGCTCTATCCGACAGACCCTCCTCTCCACAACCCAAGAATAAAACTTACCAGTTAGGCTTAAAAATGTAGCTCCCCTGTAGTTGGAACACACACCATGGTCCCCATTTTTGAATATTGGGACCATCAGCCTGGTATGCCAATCCAGCTGACCTTCCCCTATGTCAAATGTTGCATCACATCAACAAACAACCCAGGGCCTTACCTCGAAGGAGTTTTTGAACCACATCAGAGACCTCACCACTAGAGATTGGAAAGTCCACTCCAAGGTCCCCAGGATCTACTTCATTAGTGGAAGACATTCCAATAGGATTAAAGAAGTCTCCAAAGTAGTATTAGTGGTGCACCGCACCCACTGTCCACCAAGAGGTTCAAGGATTGCCGCCACGACATGTACAGACAACCCAGCAACCACATCTATGGTGAGCCACCTCAAGCTTCATTTGCATCTGCTACATCTGACAGTGGTCGATTAAAATCTCCACTCCCCTCTTCACCTGAGCGTCCAAGACATGCGGTTGCAGATAAGATGCAACAGCAAAGTTGATTATTAAACTCCAGCCTAGGATGTCTTGGTGTCAAGAGCATATATGGAGACACTTACGCTTGATCGGGAGGGCCATTCCTCCCAAACTCACCCCTCCAGATCTACCTGTCATTGCCCACTTGAGTGTCCAACACTGCCTACAAGGACTCCAAAAAAGGGTGGGTAGTCTGAACTGCTGTTTCGTGTATAAGTATAAACATATGCAGTTTTTTGTATTTAGTACAACAACATACTCACCAACAACAGGTTGGTTAAAACTTTTCCTTCGATCCATAAAAACAACATAGGGTAAGGATCCTTTGAAAAGAAAAAATATTACCATTTATCAAAAAACATTTGTTCTGAAAATAAAGCTTTTTTGTATGATCAAAAAAATTACAATTAATTTAAAATTATTTGCTATATGCAAATAATTGTTTGTTTGATCATAAAAGGATTTCCTGTTACAAATTCCAGGGCCTAAAGAGGCAATCAAGACCATGAAAGTAAAAAGGACTGAAGATATGCTTACCACTAAAGCCTATGGTTGCTAAAAATAAAACAAACAAGAAAAACATAAATAACTTTAACAGACAAAGTTTTTCTAAAGATGCATATGAAATATAACAGTCATTAAAAAACTAATGAATCTTACCTTTCAGGAAAACCTCTTGAAACATCTGGAAAGAAGTTAAGATACATTTGTTTAAAAAATCCATCTTTGTCATGAGTTAGATATTTTTTAGTTTAGCATAAATCAAGACACCGTCTTGGCTTGATTTTACCCAGTCCAGCTAATCTCAACATTACATAGTCATGACAAGTTTTGAGGAAACCTAAATGACTACACAGTCATATGTCAAAGAGATACAAGATATCCATTTGCTGGGATCCATTTTTATGAGTGGACCAAATTTGGACCAAATCCCTGAGTTTATAAATGGCCAACATTTTCCACTTTCTCTTAATGGAGACATTGTATTTTTGCACATCTTCATCCCCCTTAAATCTGCTGGACAGAAAAACAACAAAAACCTACAAAATGACTTGTAAAGCTTCTCGTGTCAGAATATCGGCAGACTTTGTTTATTTTTCTTTCCTGACAAGAGCTTTATAACAATGAGCATTAAATCTACTCCAGGACTCCCTGCTGTGTGAGTTGGCCTCCCTTTGATTTTCCGATTGATTGTTTCCTAGTTTCCCATTTCGAAACAGGCCCAGATTACAACATACCCCTGAGACCGTTTATTTCACAGTAAGACTGAGGTTAGAGTTTAACAAACATTATATATGCGGTTGCATGGTGCTTTATGTTTGCGTGATGCCTTGGAATTGTTAACCTGATGTTTATTCAAGGGAGTCGCTGTTTCTCAGTGGTATATAAAAGCACTGCAGGGTTTCAAAGCAAGCCAGTCTGAGTCGTGATAGGTCTGGACTGGGTAAAATCTGGAGCATGTCGGCTGGCAGCTGTGTGGTTAAACCAGCAGCGTGGATCACACCACTTGGTCTAAAGGAAAAGGTAAACTAGGCCCTATTGGCTTTGTCGAGCTAACTGCAAAGCTCACTGGACCACATTGTATTTTTATGACTCTTTGTGTTAGATATCCTCTGGCCTCCAAGCAAAATTCCCATTTGTTTCAGTAATGCAGTGCATTAAGTGAGACTTGTTTTTTCCCCCAAACTGGTTTATTTTAAGCTTTTATCAGTGATTATGACTTACAGCAACTGTAAAGTCAAGTTCAGTTTCTGAAGACAAGTGATTACCCTACCAGGGCAAATAAATGTTTTAATATAGAAATGTTTTGTTAACAAAATCTTTTAAATAGATGCAAAGTCAAACCGTGGTCCAGTACCCACCATCCACAGTTATCAAAAAAGTCACTACTAAAGTAAGTGGCTCTTTACTAAGATCTGTTACAAAGCTTTTTACTGACAGAGTTGAAGGGAAAATTTACAATTTGTGGGTTGGGGATCGAGTCAAGATCCAGCATATTGCTTGGGAATCGGGGGGTGTTTTACCATTATTGTTGTTTATAGGGAGAGATATTAATGCACATCAAAGCAAAAATATAAACCAGAATGTAACAAAGATATTGCATTCTTAATACGCTACAAAGAAAATCCCTGTTACAAAAAGATGAGCTGCAACTCTCACCTGTTGATGTTCTTTTGAACGTAGATGTCGTGTGAAATTACCCACACTTCCAAATCCAGCGCAGCAGATCTAAAAAAAGCCAAAACAAAATGGAAATTACAGAAAAGCTCCGCTGTTGCTTTCATGTAAATTACAGGGGACAATAGCAATGCTGAGGCTACCACTGAAAAAAGGTCTACATTTTCAAGCTGTCAGGAAAGTCAAATGGCCATAGACATAGACATACTACAATGGCTAAAAAAGATAAGTATTTTTTGAAGTTTGCACTGCAGCCAAAAATATGGCGCTCTTTCATCGATAGCACATTACTTAGTCGTGTGCTATATATGAACTTTTTTACGGTTTGACGGATGGTTTAAAGTACAAACTTTAAAAAATTGTATATGCATGAGTAAGGAAGTTAGCACCTTTCTTGCAAACTAATGCATTTGTAACAGTTGCTGCATTAACATGAGCATATATTACATGTAAGAACTGCTTCGTTTTTTGAATTCCATCCAAAGTCCAACCTTTCGTGTCAGGGTTGGTTCATCCAAGAAAGAAAAGTTGAAGACTCCAACTTGAACAAATTAAAGCATCAACATGCTTTGTTGATATTTTGATCATGGAGAACAAATGGCTGCTGTGTCTAACGTGGTTGACTGGGAAAATGGCTTATTTGCAATCCATTGCCTCAAACTACAGTGTGTTGATCAACCTTCCCTTTTCCAATCTAGCTGAAATGGTGGAATCACCACCTCAGTAGCAGTGAAGTTCTCTAAACTCCTACTAATGACCTGTTGAAGCAAACACCCAAAACTTGCAGGACACTGGTCCTCAAGGTCCAGAGTGCCCCCCACTCACACCCTGAAATATACTATCAAGTTTCATGTTCTCTTAGCACATAGTTTCTGAAACACTGAGTAATTGTGGGATGTTTTAGTCAGGCACTATATGATGACATTGAAGATGAACTCAAGCCTCCCAAGAGCAGGGATAATCTGAACACCTAAGCCCCAATCTGATACCAGCAGCTTCATGATTGCAGGGTAATAAGATCCCAACCCATCTTCAACAACTTTTAGGATGCCAGGGAAGACAAATTTCTGAAAATCTCATCAATTGTCCAGTACATTCTGGTGGATGACAACATTTAAATTAGGTCAAAAGGGGGGAATTGTAAGGATTATTTCTTGGTTGAGTTTCAACTGTTGTATTGTGTGGGATGATCTGAAGAATTTTAGATTACCTGGGTGCAGGCACAGAAACAACGCAACCTCTGACTTCTGTCAGAGAACTCCCTACGTTCATTGCAATTGGAGGTGCTTAAAAATAAAATGAAGGAGAAGAATGGGGTGGGTTCGCTTCTGATCCATAAAAACTGTAGCAGTCAGTGTTTAAGTGAGACATTACTCTGGGGATTCTGAGGTTTGGTGAGTATGTCTCAATGCAGTTAAATATTTAATGTTATTTTTTTATTACATATTTCTGGTCTGTGGCTCATAACTGTTCTTGTCACAATAAAGATCTGGGAGACAGAAATAGAGTAAATAAAGGCAGAGTAGTTTTTAATATAATTTTAAAACAACGGATTAAATGTAATCCCTTTCTCGACATTGAAGAACCATGTTAAAGGATAACTTGTCCACTCAACCCCTCTCACCGACCCCAGGCATCATATGGATCCCTCTTCGTCTCTCTCTCTCTCTCTCCTCCATCTCGCTCAACCTTCCCTTTCTGGACTTCCCTGCTCCACCTCTCTATCCATCACCCCTACTGTTTCTCTCTGTCGTCCCACCTTATTTGACCACACGTCACTCGGTCCCAGATCTCTCGTGATTTGAGACCATTACTTGTCCACACCCAGTTGTAGTCCACAGTATCTAAGACAGCCGACTTCCTATTACATCCAACTGACCCCCACCTTTTGCTAATTTCTGACTGAAGCGAAGTTATACTTTTCTCTCCTCTCTGTAAACAACGGAGAAAAGTTTTGAAGCATAAAGCCTTGAGTTAACTCAAATAATACAGACTTCAAATCAAATAATCATTGTTTCTGTGACACTGAACTATATAGAACATCTGTCAAAGGTATATTTTACTGTAAATACAGTTGAAGAACTGCAAAAAACTAGGTTAACTGTTATATCTATTGAATACTTTACAATATATTTAGCAATATTTAACAAAAATAAACAAATATTACTACAAGTAACAAAAAAAACAGCTAACAAAACTAGCAAAACTAACTAAAATAATCAACTTATTCTTTACCAACTTTAAAAAAATTAAAAGTTGATAGATAAACTGCAATTGAAGCAAAACTTGAACTTACTTTCAAAGGTGAGACTATTGTTTAAACAAACAGGATGAGCAACATACCGATTGTGAACATTCTAGCAAAAAAAACAGAATATGCTTCTCAAATTGGTAAAATTTCAAAGAAATGGCAAAAGAGAACGCAAGGATTTTCATCTCCGTGGCCAGAAAATGGGAGCTTTGAGTTGTCCCTTTGTGAACAAATTGAAACTCAGATTGCAGATTACAAAGCGAAAAACAAAAAAGAAGAAAAGACAAGCCAAAAAAGAATTATAATTGAGCATCTTACAGTTATTCAAGGAGGAAGGTGAACAATACAGAAATAACTTAAAACAGCAGCTCGTTGAGCTCAAAAATAATTATGACAAACCCAAAGATGATAAAATGAATCCTGATGGGCTGTAATCTGCCCTGACACGAGTCCTGAATATTACAGGGAATTTTGGATACAGGAATGACGACCAACTCATGAATTCTAGTCAAAGTAATGTTGACTAACCTCAAAATAAGGAGCCGGAAGATCAATCAGATAAATCATCTAGAGTGCACGCAGCACTACCAACAGTAGTTCAAACACCAGTTCCACCCAGAGGCGTTAGATGCTTCACAACGTGGACAGTTGGAAATAATAAAATTCTTGACTGCTATGCTGGTCATGCGGGAAGATGCAGAAGCGGAGATGCTTATTGGTTAAGCTTGGGCCATAAAGGCCTGGATTTGCACTATGAAACAGGTCAAACACTGATCCAGGAAATGGTAATGGATGAAAGCCTTATACGATTAGATGAACAGGAGCCAGGATGTGAAAACGATGAAGAAAGAGCAACACCAGGTCCATGCATAAGCACTCCTATAAAAAAGCCACACAAGGCCCAAACACAAAAAGAGTAAGATTTGAGATCCAGACCTGACATACTCAAACCTGATTGTTATGAACGCTCAAAACAATTACCAATCATATTGCAATACTTGCCGTTTGCCTCGACGGATCTGGTAGGCTTAGTTTGGCGGCTGCTAGAAATTCACAACGGTGCAGGAAAATGAATAAGAGTATTAGAAGAAGAGACAGTTGGCAGAATCTTGGCACTGGGAGACATCAAAGCCATGTTTGCAAAAGTTCTCGGAACCGCCACCATGCAGAACGTTTTGAAGCATCATCCCTGGATGCTACAGGAACGAACAGATGGGAATGAACTGAATGCATGCCGGACGGCAATCTGGGCAGCCTTGAGAGCAGAATTTCCAAACAAAGTGGACCCCAAGATATTGAAAGGGGAACCAATTGATGACTCTGAGAATCCAGCATCCTATGTCGCCAGAAAGCTGAGGAAGTGGAATGAGAAAATGGAGTTTGATGCTGACGAATTTCCAAAGATTGCAGCAGTGTTTCGGAAATCAATAGTGGATATAATGCCACAACCATTGCGCATCAAACTCTAAGAGATGGTGGCTCTGATGTCAATGTCGCAAAAAGAATTTTGCAATCATGTGGTGCATGCCATAGAAAAACACAGGAGAGATGAACAAAGACTCACTGACCAAGACAAAACTTTTCAAAGGTAGCTGGCTCAGCTGCAGCTTGGAGAACTTCAAGGAAGAAGCAAAACTAAGACTCTAGCTGCAGTGGTAAGGGGGGACCAGCATCCCAGGCCAAATATAGCCAATCTTCCTAACTCAGTGAGTTCAGCGTCACAGATGTATACTCCAGTTCCACAAATAACTCAGACTTCTCAACCAGTGGTGAATGTTTACCTACAACCGTGGAACTCGCGTCCATTTGTGCCTTGAGGAAGACAGCAAACAGGGGACAGGGCAGTCCACCCAGAGCACCCGGAGCATACTGGACATGTGGTGGTTTTGGACATCGCGCTGACCAGTGCCGAAATGGTGACAACTCTTTCCAAAGATGGCCGCGTGGCAGAGCCAGACCAGGTCCACCGACAATGCCACACAATCATCAAGTAGTTCCATATAACCAACAGGGAACTGCATACGACTCACAAGGAGTCCCATATAATCTACCAGCACAACTAACTTCACCAGCTCAAACGATCCACCAAATTTTGGATACTAGGGATGCCCAGAAGACCCAAGGGGAGAGAGAGTGTACCCGATTCTAACTACAGGTACTTATAATGAACCAATGTTGAAAAATGAAATTAGAAACAGAGAAACTCCAATGTTGGTCGATACAGGAGCAGCTTACACTTGTGTAAATCCAAATTACGCAACAGATCTCCCCATGTCTGATAAATTTGTATCAACGGTCGTATCAATATCCATTAAAAACAGAAGCAGAAGAAGGAATCATCAAAATCATTGAAGGATTATTAGAAGTAGGAGTGTTGGTGGAAATTGAAAGCCCATTCAATACTTAAATTTTTCCAGTTCTAAAGGCAGATAGGTCAAAGTATTGCCTAGTACATCACCTTCGCACAATAAATAATGTGGTGGAAGACAGATCTTTGACGGAAATGCCCAACCCCCACACACTTTTAACTGCAATTCCTGCTGAAGCAAGATTTTTCACTGTATTTGTTCCGCATTTTTTACCATTCCTCTAGCGGAACAATCTCAATACCTGTTTGCATTCACTTACAGACGTAAGAAGTACAGTTACACTCAATTACCTTAAGGTTTCAAAAACAGCCCACGTGTTCAATCAAGCACTTAGGCAGGACCTAGAAGGACTGGAAATTACTTGCACATTGCTTCAATTTGTTGCCGACATTATAATTGTGTCACCAACACTGGATGATTGCCACCACGATTCAATAAAAGTCCTTGAAAGACTGGCTGAAGGGGGGTATAAAGCCTCCAAAGAAAAACTAAGGTTTCGGTCACAGGTAGAATACCTGGGTAGACAACTCTCAGCACTAATGAGCTATCGCTTGCATATGCACAGACGCACGCATTTAACTCCCAGGAAATGCTGGCAGGCCCATGACTGTGCCGTAATGGAGGTTACCTTTCAAGGGACCTCCCCTTGAGCAGTTGACGTTTTTCTTGACAATTAGGCTCCAAAATCAATGGGAAAAAAAAGAATCGTGATAAAATCGAGATCGGGATTTTATTATAAAAAAATCGTGATATAATATTCTTGCCATATCTCCCAGCCCTACTAGGAAGGAAAATAATTATCTCGAGAATAGTTTTTAAAAGGAATCGTCGCGAGATGTGCAGATGGTTCATGGATTTGGAAAATAATGTATTAACAAAGGATCAAGCAGACACAAGATGAAACTTAAGAGTCACAAAAACAACTTGCTGTTGGACAATGGATGTAGATCTTTTAGCTTTTTGAGTGGATAAATTATATGAAATAAAAATTGGAACAACTGCCAACAGTGTAATGGAAGAAACTAGGGTAATTTGGAGTTAACCAAAAGTAGACACAGAAGTGAGTAACTGTTTAACACTCAACAGCTACACCAACAAACCCATTACAAGTACATCAATAACAACTGTTTAATCTATCCCCACGGTAAAAACAATTAAAACTTTTACCAGTGAAGCTCATACAACCAAAAAACCTAATGAAGAGATTAAAGATGATAAAGGAATTCAACCAATAAATAATGCACTCAAAGTTGTTACACTTGCATCTCTTATAGTGACGGCAGAAATAGTTGTGTTTATTTTGTTTAAATTGATTTTCACAGCTTTATACAAACATCAACAAAACTAAAAAGACAACAAAAAAGAAAACACCCCAAATTAACAAAGAGCACTGCAGTGTTCACATTAAAAAACATACATACAGCCCACATACACCAAATACAGACATACATTTCCGGGCATGGTTCAAAGTAGTCAAAACTGTCAGACAACCGAGTGAGTGATATATTGAATGTAAAAAAGAAAAATAAAGAAGAAAAGAAAAGAAGAATAATTACAGTCTCTTGTCTGAAAGATTGCAGTGGGTCCCAGATCATCCGGAATTTGTCCGAAATTACTAATTTTCTTCATCAAAAATGAAGATAATGAGTAATTTTTTCAACTGGGACAATAGCAGATATTTATTATAGGCACATATCAACTGTAGGGGCCGGTGATGCTGACCATCTCAGTAGTATACACTTCTTGGCCAGAAATAAGAGGATTACAAGCAAATGTTTAGTATCTGGGTTAACGAGAATGTCTGGAGCATGATTAAAAAGACAGGAGGTAGTTGGTGACAACCATTTACCAATTATCTCTTGTATCATCAGATTAACCGCTCTCCAGAAAATTTGAATAGAATTGGAAGACCAAAATAAATGAATAAATGTACCCCTATGTAATTTTCATTTATGAAAAATATCTGAAGCATCAGGAAACATCCTCCGAAGTTGAACATGTGTATAATAAGTTTTGTAGAAGTATTTAAAGTTCTGTTTACGTATAAAGACCGAGGACGTGCAGTTGGAGTAGACCCCATTACAGATATCTTCCCAATCTGCTATATCGAAAGTCAGACCTAGGTCATGCTCCCACACCAGCTTTGTAGATTCATAACCTGAGCGAAACTTCACTCCCTTTTTTCTTTGTGCAGATTAATCAAAGCCAGCGAGGCGCGGGAATAACGGTTTCTGAAACAGTTTGTGTAAATCAAATGTGAATGTTTTTCTGACTCTGTATACTCCCTAATTTTTAATAAAACAGTCTGATGCGAGGGATAGAGCTCAGACCTGAGGGAACCATTGCACAGGCGGTCTCAGCTCTCTCTCCTGCAGGAGGACTCAGATGATCCATAAGAACTGTGGACATTGAGTTTTTATTGAACATGGCGAGAACCTAAATATACTGCCCTGACATCAACCAATCTGGGGAAGTCAAGGAGGAATTCAACAAAACTAAAAGTTAAAAATGGTTCAGTGACCCCAACTGGGGCTATGTAGCTAAAAGCAGATTTTCCCAGTTCACTAAAAACTCTCGATACCTGATAGGTAATTCATCCACTAGAACGAGTCTGATACGTTTTTTTATTTAATGAGATCAGCGAAAAAATATAAGCAGGCAATTGGCCAGAGAGTGATTTATAGATAAAAATGTGTCAATGGGATTCTCTTCGTGACACTAGTGAGGACCAACCAACTCTACCATAAAGTTTGCAGTGGTGATTACTGTAAGGGTCACCTGTAATAAATCTCAGAGCAGAATGGTAAACTGCATCAAGGGTTTTGAGAGCACTGGCAGACGCTTTTCAATAAATTACATCACCATAGTCCAGGACTTCTAAAATGGTTGCCTCCACTATTCTTTTCCTAGCGTACGCGGGTAAACAAGATTTATTCCGATAAAGGAATCAGAGCTTTTGTCTGCACTTCATGGCAAGCTAATTAATGAGATTTAAAAGAGAGTTTATCATCCAGCCAAATGCCGAGGCATTTGTATTTAGTAACTCGTTCGATGCTGGATCCTGTCAGGGTAGAGATATTTATGGTATTTAAAACTGTATTTGAAAATCTGGAAAACAGCATGTATTTGGTTTTATTAGCATTTAAAATCAAATTGAGTTTTTATAGAGTGGCCTGTAAGATGCTAAAAGAATGTTGATGTTTTTCTAAAGCAGCGTGTGCAGAATCTTCTGAGCAACATAAAATTGTGTCGTCTGCATAAAGGTGTAATTTGCAGTCTAAGGTAGAGACGGCAAGATCATTGATAAAAATATGAAATAAAACCGGACCCATGATTGAGCCCTGTGGGACTCCTTTTGTTACATGTGTGAATGTGAGTGAGCATGAATATGTAACGGTGTGTGTGAGTGAGAATGTGTGAGTATGGGTAAGTGTGTGAACGTAAGAGGTGGATGAGCACAAGCAACAAGCTATTCCTACGAAGACTTTGAGTAATTGAAGTTATGAAACATAATAATCAATCACTCTGAATTATATGTGCTTTATGAACATTCTTCATAAATTGTCATCAAGATTATGTATCAATGGTGTATTAACCATTATCATGAAAATCTGATTTGGTTCACTGTAGATCCATGATTGTGTTACATTTCTGAAAAATTAATCTGATACTGGTGGTCGCCAGTGGCGGGCGGGGACCATAAGGTAGTTTTTTTACCTGAAGTGACACAAGCCAACAAAAGGGCAACAGGGTTTTTTGATCTTATACAAATGGAAGAACAATCATGGAAGCAATGAACAATTGTGTTTAATCAATGTATTGGAATTATTATATTAGTTATATTACTCATGAACAATGTTTATCCTCCCATTTAATTCCTATCCACCTATAAATGACTTTTATGTATATATCTAATAAGATTTATGAGAATTTTATTCAAGGGTAGGCATAAACTTGGTATAGCAATAAACAAAAACAACTGCTAAGGTTAATTAGGATTCCACTTGAAAGCAGATGGGGGGATTATGTAAGAGAGAAAATACTATTTATGGTGTTTTTGCGAAAGGTTCCTGGCACCTCGTCGGGTCAAATTCGCCTGAAATCCTTGTGTGCGAAGCACAAAGTTGGACCAAATATGGCTTTGAAAGTAAGCTGTTTGGACAGATAAGAACAGCTGTGATAAATTGGCTTACTCGGCTGTTCTTAAATGGAGCAGATGTTTAGATCAAGAGGTCACGGTTATTTCCGAGAAAGTCCAAAACACAGTCCAAAGGCTCCCAGGATCCTTACTTAAATCAAGTACACTAATGCTATTGGTCAAAACTTCCCAACCCTGGCCAATGAAAAGCTGCTAGGAGCGAATGAGGGTGTCTGAAGAGCTACAAACACTCAGACTGAGATGAACCATAAAATGGATGTGATTCTTGTACAGGATCGCAGGCAAGCTGCGGCTTTTGGACTCCATTGCGGAATGGTACAATCTTGGAGGAAGTTGGTCTCTCAAACGGGCAAAAAGGTCCAAATTCGGCTGATCGGACTCGCCATTGAGAAACAGTGGGACTCAAGGTAGGCAGAAACATGAGTCTACCTGACAGAAAACCAATCATTGTTTTTTCCTGATTTCGGATGTCCCAGTTGTCCAGTGTGTCAAACCGTTTACATCAGAGTGGTCTGCGTGCTAGACGACCTGCAAGGGTACTAGACCACCCTAGCAGGCACAGTCTTGCATGGGTCAGGTAGCATTTATGCTGGACGAGGGACCAGTGGGCCTCACTGCAGTTCTCTGATGAAAGTCGATTCATGTTGAGCAGAAATGATGGCCGCCATCGATGTTGGAGACGTCAAGGAGAGCCCTACGCATCATCACTGTCGGACAAGCTTTTGGTGGTGGCGGAGTCACAGTGTGGGCAGGTGGGTCCAGTCTGTATAGAACTGCAATACACTTTGTGAATGGTAGAGTGACAAGCCCATACTACCTGAATAACATAATTAATCCAGTGATTGTGCCCATACATGAACAACACAGGCCTAATTTCATTTTAATGGACAACAATGCTCCAGCTCATCGGGGTCGCATCATCAGGGAACGGCTGTTGGAGACTGGTGTGCCTCAAATGGAGTGGCCTGCACTTTCTCCAGACCTGAATCCCATTGAAAACCTGTGGGATCAACTGAGTCGCCGTGTAGAGGCTTGATACTTTGCACCCCAAAACCTCAATGACATGAGGGCTGCCCTTCAAGAAAAGTGGGATGCCCTGCCTCAGCAGACATTTAATCGACTTGTGAACATCATGAGACGACGTTGTCAAGCTGTAATTGATGCTCAAGGGCACATGACTAGTTATTGAGACTTTGACATTTTTTGTTGTGGTGTACACACGATTGTTGTTAACTTTTGTTTCAACAAATTGTTTGAGATGAGGAAATCACCAGTGCATCCTTCTACTTAAATGTCCTACTTTTGTGATATGATATCACTGTAGCAGGAACATTTTACAATTTTCCACAAATTTCACCCGAAAGCCAAAAATCCCTAACATTTTGTGATAGTGTATATGCCTGTTAATCCTTTTAAAAAATGTCAATTAAATCTGCACATACATTTTTCCGTTGCCTTTACAAACCAACTTTGATTTAATGCGTTTTTGACAGTACAGAATGTATAGAATTATAAAAATGCTAGAAAAACAAAAAAGGTACAATTTCGCAAAACCAATTCGGTAGCTTCTCCCAACTTCTCAAATGTGGTCCTGGAACTCCATCTTCATTATAAATCAAGATTTGTTTAAGAAGTTTCTTGCAGGAGCTTCCCTTACATTGCTTGTAGTGTAGGATTTTTTGCAGATCTGCATCAGCATTTGATAAGAAATACCCGTCTAAATCTTCATGGTGCCAAAGAGTTAGAACAGAAATTCAATACACAGCTTAAAACAGTCATACTAGAAATTAAAAAAGGCTAAATATATCTTCTAGTTCTCATAAAATATCTTGACAAATATATTCCTTAAAAAAAAATTAAGATTTATTTTTTCAAGTTGTACAGTGGTTTCTAAAACATTCATATTTTGTAACAAACAAATGTTTTATAGTAATTTTATCTGAAAAGACCAACACAAAGCGGTATTCAATTGTGAAGTAGAAAGAGAATATGATTACATTATCTTTTCTTATCCAATAAAAAAAATGAAAGGTACATGA
>JAVLVB010000813.1:2057821-2068397 GCA_032876305.1 Orestias chungarensis
TCAAGGACAACACCTCCCACCCCCTACATGCCACGCTGACGGCCTGTCAGAGCACCTTCAGCCGGAGACTGAGACCACCGAGAGTCACCACAGAACGCCACAGGAGGTCTTTCTTACCTGTGGCAATCAAACTGTACAATTCCTCTTCCATCTGCAGGAGGGATAAATAGTAGTGTGGTTATTGTTATATGGTGATTGTTTACTGTACTGTTTTGTATGTGAGATGAGTGTGTCGTGTTAATTGTTATTTGATACTCTGTAACCCTGGCAAAACAATTTCCTCTGGGATCATTAACGTCTATCTTATCTTATCTTATCTTATCTTATCTTTTTTATGGAGAAGAACTCATTATTTTTGTTTTATGTTATATATTTTTGCAAGCACAAAGTGCTTATTCAGGAATTAGCTTTTCAGTATAAAAGATATTTTTAACCCGACACAACCAACTCCGCTGGTGGTCACTCATCCTACAATCTTGTAACTTGGCTTTACATGCAACTGTATATTTCTGGACCCACTGATAAAAGGTCACCAGGCAGAACCATGTTTCCCCGTCCCCTGTGGAGATGTTCTTAAACCCTGGATTGGTTTTAGGGAATGCGATATCCTGATTGATTTTATCAAACAAATTAAGCCCACCTTGCCACAAGGGATCACTCACATCTGTTCGCTCCTCTCAATTTAATGTTTGTCGATGATTCCTTGTGAGTAGGCTTTACCGTGGTCAAGAATGCTTAACACATAGTAGCCACCAAGGGTGTCTGTAAGGTATTTTGTTCGGGACAGTGGATGGTTAACGTCTGTTGGTTCAAGACGGGGGTAACAAATGCGGATGTGGAGCGTTCAATTTCTTCTTCCGAACAGACCAGGACAAGTAAATGTTTGCTCATTGATGTTTTGTCTTAGTTTCTAACTGTGCTACTCTGTCTCTTTGCCACTTGTGCTAAAGAGACAACACGTTTAGGTTTTTGGTTTTTCCAGGAGGACGAGTGATTGTCGTCTTCTGCATGTCAAACTTATCATGGAAATCCTCTGGCAAACCTAACTATGGATTCTCAGCAAAGATTCTGTGAATAAAACCTGCAGGATATCATATGAAGTCTATGTAAATCTTTAAAAGACTGATTTTAATCTACCCATACTTGCCAATTTCAAGTTTTTCTGGTAACTTATGTCGCTGCTCTTGACAAAACAAAACTTCTAACTAAAACATTCTGCATAGAAAATTACATAACATAAATATTGTTCCAACAATTCACTGGGAACAATAAAGTTTATCTAACTTAAGCCGCCTAATCTAGAACAACTTGATAGCTGAATCAGATGTATTTACATTTTAGCAGTCAATCTTTACAACAAAATATAAAAGAAAACACACCTGAAAGTTACAGTAAATCTTTTAAATTAAACAATTATTCGTAATATGATGATAAAAACTAAAGCACACAATCACAAAATAAATATTGGGGCAATTATTCTCTAATAAAAATCTAATCTACAACATATGCTTTACTCATCAGTAACATATTTCCTTATTTCCCTTGTAGAAATAGACTTGCACATAAGTGTTGTATATTAGGAAAACAGGAAATGTTGCTGTAAAGTACTCATGAGTTAAAAACGTAGTTAATTGGCCGGTTTATTAGAGCAAACATTACTTTCACTGAGATGATAGTGTTATATAAGCAAGGAATTTCTTACAATATTCAACTTTTAAAATCCAAAAATTGCAACAGTTGCATGAAGAAATTACATAATTCCTATCACACAGTAGTCTACAGTCAGTGATTGTTGGAATTATTTTATCTACTATCACTTTTATGCTCTTCTATTACTGTTATGTTGTTGCTGTGTATTAATGTGACACAGTCATTCTCCTCATGAGTAAAACTTACCTAACGTCTCCTCTTTCTTGTGTCTGCGTTGTAATAAATGTTGCAGGTGCTTAGACCAGTGATATTAAAAGACATGGTATATATGTTATCCTCATCTTTATCAGAGTTAAACATTACCTTGAAACACCAAAAAAGTTTAAATATTCTTCCAGGTTTAAAAAAAAAGAAGAAAGGTTTCAAGCAGGGTATCAAATATATTTATTTTGGACTTTTAAAGTTTTAAATCTTTTCAATAAAAGATGTATTTCATCTGTCTTTGTCAGTAATCCCTTATATCATAAAACTGCATAAATAGCTGCTTGGCACGTAGCACAAATTTTTTCGTCCGGTTCTAGTTGAGGTCAGGAATGTGTGAAGCTGTTTAAGGACACTTTAGTGGCTTTATTTAACCACACAAGCAGTACTTTTCACCCAGCTGATTTTCAGTCATAAAGCATCATTTTCCATTAATATTTCAGTCATAAAGCATAATTTTCATTACTAGTCTGATAGAAATAAAATTAAAAACACACCATCCATGTAGGTACACATTCACATTTTCATATATAGCTTGTCCTATGTCAATGTTAGTAAGGTTAAAATTTCACGCTTGTTCATCCACAGTCATGAACTTTATTGGCATTTAAAAAAATAGGGACACCATAATAAAATATGCACAACATCAAAAATAAATAATGAGGATATAAAAAAAAACTTTTTGTCTTGTCTTTTTTTTTTTTTTTTGTATGTTTTTTCTCATTCATCCACCAGCTCCTTAATGATGGGAGTCCCTGGAAAAAAAGGAAAGGATCATCAAAAAACATACAGTTGAAGCCGTATGTTTACTTACATTTCCTGAAAGGAAATAATAATAAAAATATAATAAACTTTTTTGCCCACAGTGAATTGATAATGCCTTACACTCACTGAAAACATGGGAATATCAACAAAAAATACACAAAGACAGTAGAAGTGTGGATTCCCACAAATCTTAGTAAACCTTTGGTACAATTCCTGTTATCAAGTTTCACGTTAGTCAGTTTAAACTATCAAATAAAAATAGGAAAACCATCAATACGTGTTGCGATTACATTATTCAAGAAATACAAAGGTTTTGTGTCCATGAATGCGTTTTTATTACATAATGTGCATATCTTCCCCACACAAAAGCAAGAGACACTGTGAAGATGATGGCTTTAGCTGTTAAGCTGTCATTGTCCATGGTAAAGTCATTTCTGTATAAATCTGTGCTAAAAGGCAAGTTAGCGAAGAAAGAGCCATTTATTTAACAAATAAATAAATAAATAAAGCCACATTGGGGTCTGTAAATTAAAGCAAGGATAAGGAGAATACTTTTGGGGAACATCTCTGGTCTAATGTAACTAAACCTGAAGTGTTTTGTCATTGTGTACATTGCTAAGCCTGTGTAGCATGTTCATTTGAGAAAAGAAACATAAGCATCATAACACAGATATAACTTGACACGACCTACAAATTAATAACATGTTACCCTATAATAACATTTTACACCTATCCCTCCGACATGGGAAAAAAGATGGAAAGGTATGAATGTTATGAGATAAGAGAGACCAAAGATAGAAACTATGCATGTGGAGAGTAAACGGTGTAAAAAGCGGGAGCTATATGTTGGATGTGGTGATGTATTATTATGGTCTGGGGGACTATAAAAGATATTTGTTAAAATTAGGTGAGATACATTATTATTTTCAAACCCAAAATATTATAAAAGTACTCTATTATAGTGTAACATATTGGCAGTGTGATTGACTACACTGAAGGAACCAAAGCTAAAGCAATGGATTAACTCTGTTAATTGAGCGTAAATATTTAAAAATAATATTTCATTCCTG
This sequence comes from Orestias chungarensis, assembly GCA_032876305.1. NCBI lineage: Eukaryota > Metazoa > Chordata > Actinopteri > Cyprinodontiformes > Cyprinodontidae > Orestias > Orestias chungarensis. The sequence goes on from JAVLVB010000813.1 coordinate 2,061,568, forward strand.
TTTTATCTTTGAGACACATGCTTGTATTAACTAAAACTGTATATTTAGATGTGAATACAGTAATACATTATAAAAAGGACACATCAAAAATGTCAAGTCAGGTAAATAAAACACCCATAGCTTGGGTTTGTCTTATTTAGTTTTGATAATTCTGTTTGTTTTGGTGCTGTTTGGCATTTGTGAACTGACATGTTTTGCTCCAGCACTGGTGGCGGTGTGCGGGGAAAATCTATACAGGTGTCATGCTGAAAGGGCAGCTTGAGGGGTATGGGGAGGTCATACGGTTTTTACCGCTCTCTGTTAAATGCTGGTTTTTGGTTTCATCATATCCAAATATTTACTAATAATGCCATCCTTTGCATGCTGCCATAAACCACCACCCTGTATTTTGTACCGCATTCAATAATCATTTTGTATTTGATAAATGGGAGCATCCCCAAACTTATCTCCCAGTCTGGACATTCCATTTTGAGTGCATTAGGACCTGAAATCTCTGCCCCCAGAAGCGAATAATCATGGATGGATTTTGATAGTCGCTATGATATGCATTTGGAAACATTTTCTTTACCTGTAAGACGGTTAAACTGAATTCTACCTAGTTTAAGTTAAGTTTTACACTCCTTTAATTTGCCAATAGATTAGCATTTCTTCAAGATCATTCATGTCATGTTTTTAACCTGCAGCAGAAGCCTCATTAGTAGCAGTGGATGTGTTGAACAGTGAAGCAGGACTCATGCTTGCTGTCAAAAGTGTTGGAGGTCGGTCACAGATTAGGATCGCAAATTTGTATAAACATGTCTGCCTAACGATCTCACCGTCTAGTTTCTTTAGGTTGGGAAGTCTTTTGGAGGCTTCGTCCATCCAGTTTCCCTCTGTAGAGTGCTTCTCCTGCAGTGGATTTCCAAGAAAAACCAGATTCACCAAGCAGGGTAGGTCAGCCAGTCTCACAAACTCTGCTACAAAATACAGAAATAAATCCTTTGTTTAACACTGCATCCATAGTGGGAGTTGAAAGAAATTACGAAGTGTCAATTACCTAAATGAACAAACACATACACTTTCAATTTTGTGAATCTATTTTGGGTTCAAACGTACTCTTTTGATTTTGTTAACGAGTGCAGCATACCCCAATCTTTAACAAGGTTGTTGGACATGTAGAGGACTTTCAGTTTGTGCAGGGAGCTGACACCTTTCATTTTGTCTATTAAATTATAGGAAATCCACAACTCCTCCAAAGTTTCTCCGACCGTCTCCTGCAAACACGCAAGCAGCAAGTTGAGACGAGACGAGACAATTTAGAGAAGTTTTTAACCCAAAACATTTCTGTTGGGAGAATATTAAAAGCACACAAACCTAACGACACCAGGAAATTAACCTGGTGTTAATTCAGGATTGTATGTAACTTACCAACCCTGCAAGGCTTTTTATGTTATTTCTGCTCAATGAAAGTATCTTCAAGTTCTCTAAAAAGACACAAACGTTGATTTAAACCAATACGTTTTCAACCGACCTGCATCCCAAATTAATCTGGGAGTAAAAACTCACTGATCCCATTGAGATTGGTTATTTTTTCAATACAGTTGGTGGACAGAGAAAGCTTCCTGAGGAGGAGATGAGACAAGACAAAAAAAGAAAAAAAAACATGGAGGTATTTAAAGGGGGAAATCAACATTTGAAACTGTTAAAAGAGCGTTTCGATTAAACTTTTGAACTTTTAAAAGTAGTTAACTAGATTATGACAGTCCCGTGAAGGCCTGGTTTTTAAGAGACATGGTGCTTAAAATGTCCTTACTATATTTCCAAGATAGACTAATGTGCCTGAATTTCCACAACAACAAAAAAACTGCAATTGTTTATTCTTTGCTGGATATATTCCTAAACAGGAGCCTTCTTTAAGGGAGCTGACAGGCAGTATGCAGCAGTAGGTGGGGAATAGACAAGCACAGAATGACTGTGGTTGCTTAGCCACTTTCTGAGAATGGTAACTTTATAAAACAATGTTTTGTGGCTGTAATCATCAGGTTCAGTGCATCTTTTTGTAAACATCTGCAAGGAGACCATTTTCAAACTGACACGACATCAATATGTTAACCTCTACATATCCTGCAAAGTCCAATTACAAAAGAAAATGTTTGTGGAAAAGAAAGCAAAAAGTGGTTCCAACCCAAGGATCGAGGGAAAACTCTCCAGGACTTACTCGCAGGAGGTCAACGTGGAGAGAGAAGCATCCATCTTCTCTATAGGAGGAATCTGACCATACAGTTTGATCTCTTTAGCCTCAATCGCTTTCTCCCTGGTCTTCTCCTCCTGTGAAACACACACATGTAAGAGACAGCAACATTTTTTTACACTTAAAATAAGAACCCACTTGATAAAATTGCACGGTTGTGTTTCTGTCGTTAGGCATCTGTCCTCCACTCACCCATTTGTTTAAAGCTTCTTTCACTGTGGTTGTCTTGGCCTGCAGACATCACATCACATAAAATATGATACTGTAAGGCAGGCTTCGAATAAACTGTATTAACTAAAAAGCACATAAAACTACATCCATAGAATTGCATTTGAGGTGGTTCAGTAAACTGAGCATGCGCAGAGTGCTCCTCTCCACTAGCCTGACGTTACGCAGTTATCAGCTAGCTCCAATATTAAAATAGTTATATATTACTGTTAAAGCAGCCTGTCGTGCTAGCTCTCAGCTATCAGAGGTTCTGCAACCATCTCCTTGGAAACATTGCGGACTAAACGATCAAAATCCGCGAAAAATATGTTAAAAATACGCCGAAACTTACCATGTTGACCAACGATGTCCGCGATGTTGCTAACAGCTTCCTCTGGTTGCTATGGCACCGACAAGCTGCGCTTGCGCACTGAGTGCAGATCGGTTTGTTTTTGTTTCTTTTGTTGTTGTTGCTGTGGCAAAATCCAGTAAACAAGTTAAAATACAACCTAAAAAAATAAATAAACTGTTGGACATAATATCTAATCTAAATAAAACAGATATTAACAAATATAAAATAACAATATATATTAACAAATTAAAACACACCTTTAAAAATTAATAAGGACCAGTTGGCAAATGTTGCAGCAAAAAAGGGGTCAAAGTTCAGATGCCATTTTGTCTTTCTGTGTGGCACTTGCATGTTCTCGCCGTGCATGTGTGGGTTCTCTCCAGATACTCCAGCTTCCTCCCATTGTTTAAATGCTGTTAGATCCAGAGCAGCCAGGATCCAGGACCCTGATGAAGGTCCAGAAACTCAGCACCAGGCTGCTCGCCCATCACTGTCAGCATGCTACAGCTCCCACTTACCTCACTGAAAAGCTCAGACAGCAAACATCTACTGTGAACCTGAGGTAACTGTTCTGAAAAGAAAACCATTTTAACTTACATATTCTAAGCTAAACATGCATCTAAACATAGAAAGATCAAAATCACTCAATTCATTAAATGTATTTACACAATGATAATATAATTAATATTTTCAACATACAATGAAAGTGTTTTTTATCAATTTATTTTTGTATTAATATTATTATTATTTTATGCTTGCACAATCATGTCTTGCTATTGTTTTCTGTACTCTCAGTTAGTGGGCACAGTGTGGTTCCAAAGCACAGAACATCTCTTGGCCTTGCAAGTGGCTCCTGTTGAAGCCAGGCTGTGGTACGGAGTCCCCTGCACACGTAACACTGCAAACTTACATAATCACCTTTAAAAAGTGTTAAAAACTGTGACTGAAACCAGGACAGAGCTGCACTTGTGATAGTTTATTAAACCCCGTGTACATAATGTGTGCAATGGTCTAAATATTGTTTTGTTGTTTTCTATAAGCTATCTATGCAGCATGGTTTCTCATTCTGAGACACTTAAAGTTCTACAATGAACACGGATCAAATGCTTTTGTATAAAGAAGTAATATAAGAAGTGATGATAAGTATTAAAAAGTAAAGAGTATGTCCACAATACAGCTGCCAGCACTAGTAAACCCTTTGCTTGAACTTTGAGTGAGCTCTGACCTAGACTAGGCGGAAGTCCAGAGGATGTTATTGACTTACGCAGGCCTGATGCAATTTGTGATAGTGTGGATGTTAATTTTGTCTGTTTGTTAATTTACCTCTGAAATAAAGCTAGTCGATTACAGTGTAGCTCAGTTTACAGTTTTCTTTTAAATATAGAAATCAGCTTTCCTGCTGGGTTCATAACAGTGCCATGTTAAACACAATTTTAATACGTTTAGTTTCAGTATGTGGGTATGATTCATTGTACAGCTGTAGTTTTTTTTAACCATTAGTGGTTCCCTCTAGCTCCATCTTCTTGCGACATCGTGCATCCAATGGAGATTTGCTTAAAACACTGCGGATAATTTTAATCGTGCATATTTCTTACATATCATTATCTCTCTCCTCACACACCTAAGGCTAGAACACCCATATTCTATAAGTCATCACTCTTATCCTAGGTTACTCTTTTAGCGTGTCATAGTTGGTCATCTGTCATGCATTGATGATTCAGGAAGAGAGGGTCTGTAGACAGGACTTTAGCTGAAGAGCTAACATTATAATTTTAACTGCAGCCCTTGTCCGAATAGTCAAATCATGACGATATCTTGCACTGATTGTTGAAATCCCAGTTGATGTCCAACCCAAACTCTTTAAAAGGTCTTTGAACAACAAACAAACATTACAGTATTTTGCTTTCCCCAACATATAGTTCTTAGAGTTGTGCACGTTGTACATATGGTGTTCATCTGCTCCTGGTGTCGAGCATCTTCATGATGAAATCCATACCTTTCCTCATTTGATCAATCTCAGTGCAAAACGTTTCTTTTAGAATGTCTTCCAATCATACAAAGAGTTTTTTCTGATTATCTGACTCTTAAGCCTAATAAATGTAAAGGAACAGTAAATGCTGAGAAAGCATTTTTTGAAAATATTTAGGCTTGTTTATTGTCTGCATCCGTTCCAACACCTTACTAACTGGGGTAAGTGCTTTTGACTTTTATTCTTTAAAGGCTCTTTCACCTAAAATAAGAATAAAACAGGAAGAAATGTAGCGACAATATAAAACCTCATTTTATATCTAGGGTATGTTGTGGAAGTGTGTTTCAACCCCGTACTTCCTCTGTCCACCACCAGGTCTGTTTTATCGAGTTCCGAGACCCAACCAGTAAAACCAGCGAAGTATTTACCATGTAATGAGAAATGGTTAAGTATAAACCCAAGATTTAATATAAGAGTAATCAGTGTACAATTATACCAATGGAACAGATACAGAGTGACATTCACCTTCGGTACCAGGCTCCATTTGGCACATAGTAGGGATAAACCAAACGAAGCAAACAATGGAGCGCGAGTCCTACTTTTATCTATTCCTCATTCTTCTATTCACATCCTCTTGTATCAGTTTATCCTCTACTATGTGTTGCATCTATGTGATCAGCAGTTACGTTGCGTAAGCTGTAGCAGTGAGCGGTTGCTGCAGATAAACAAGGGCAGAGATTTTACTAAGGCCAGCAAAGAGATTATTAGAAAAGGATATAGCATCCTACATACAAAATCATACATCCATAACAGGTATAAACACCTGAAATGATTGCCATACCACACTTTAGAGACCATCACAAAAAAGTTGCCAAAAAGCACCTTAAGTTAGGAAGAGGGGTGATATGTGTAGGAGAAGAAATACTATTTATGAAGTAGTTTTTGCAAAAGGTTCCTGGCATCTCGTCAGGTCAGGGTGACATGACATCCTTGCGTGCGAAGCACAAAGTTGGACCAAAATATGGATTTTGAAGGAAGCTGTTTGGACAGGTAAGAACAACAAGTGTGATCAATTGGCCTATTTGGCAGTTCTGAAATGGAGCGGATGTCTGGAACAAGAGGTCTTGGCTATTTCTAAGGAAGTCCAACACACTCAGTCCAAGAGTGCCAGGGTCCTTACGCAAATCAAGGGCAGTAATGCTATTGCTCGAAACTTCCCAACACACACGAGTGATGACGAGGGAAGATGAGATGTATAAAGACAGGCTGAAGTAAGAACGGAGTGAGATTTTTGAAGATGATGATTTTGTAAGAAGTATCTGTGGAAATGTTATAAAATGTCCCAACCCGTCGTGGCTGGGAGCAAAAGAATCTCGTCTTAAAGCGTTATTTGTGAACCTATACATATAAAGAGTTTAGCACCTTGCAATTCTACCATATACGGTTAGAATTGAGAAAATAAAGGTGTTTTGCAGAGCTGTTGTCTTTAGTAGCCGAACTTAGATCCTTGCAAATGAGCAGTTAAAGAGAGGAGTGTATACAGACCCAGGGGGCTTTATTTCTGACGCCTCTCAGCCCCACACAAGTTTGCATTTAAAAGAGGGTGATGAGTTTAGAGCCTGTGCTCCAGCCCATACATGGCTGCAACAGTGTTTAAAGCCTTATCTGCTGGCAGAGCTTGAAGGTAATTATGATGCTTAGGTGGAGTCGGGGGGGAAGGGTGCTGGTTGGTTAATTGTACCATTGAGACGTACTACTGTTGTGCTATATTTAAAAGACGTGTTCTCTAAATCCTTCCTTTGATATGCAGTATTTGCTTTAAGGGCTATTCACAGGTAATGACCAAAACAACAAACAGGAGATGTGTGTAAAAAAGATTCTTATCATGATATGCTGACAGCAGTTTGCAAGCTATGTAATGTAATATCTGTAAACATTTAGGTAACAAAACTGTTTAAAAAAGACAAAATAGGAGCTTGTAGTTGTTAAAGTCAAATCATTTATTGAGCAGAGCTGGCTGAGTTGCCACGTTTGGGATCACACAGAAACCCCACCCCCCAACATACACACAC
>JAVLVB010000813.1:2068497-2137529 GCA_032876305.1 Orestias chungarensis
CACACACACACACACACACACACACACACACACACACACACACACACACACACACACACACACACACAACATGGAAGAACGTCAGACCTTCCAGTGCCATGGGATTTTTAACAGCAGAAAACAAAAACAAAGTAAACCACAGAACAGAATGTAATTTATAACATTACAAAAAGAGTTTCGGCCAGTCTATTGCTTCAGGATGAAGTTTGACATTTATTGAGAATAAAAGTTTCAAAATAAATGAAAACAAAGCCTTATAAAGCCTCAGAAATGAAAGTGTGAGGAGGTTTTCCTAAACAGCCCCACAGTTGCTTTCACTCTGATATAAAAAAAACAACCTTTTGTCTGGTTCATGCTTTTATGCTTCAAAGTATTTACACCCACAGCCCACATGCAACAAACATGCAGCTAGAGCTGGGTGGTAAATTGCTTTAAACTATTACTAAACCTTTTGTTTTCAAACATTTATTTGGATTTTTATTTCATCAAATGAACTCCTTGGGTTTCCATATTTCAGAATGATGTCCAAACAACAATAACAAAAATAGTGAAATACAAAACATAAAAAAGGGGCTGATGAACAGAGAGGTAACAGAGTCTATTAGCCCTTGAATCTAACTTTTTAACACATTTTTTAAGGTTGTTAGTGCTCCGTATAGCTATATTTTCTTTCATTCTTTGATAATTACTCTGTATGAAAATAACTTCAGTCCTCAAATAAAAAAACAACTAAAAACAACAACTAAATCTCTGAATTCAGGTTTCCTATTCGACGCTTGTTCCACACAACCCTAAAACCAACAAACTTTAAAGTTCCCATTAACTCCCAATTTTCAGACCCAACCATCACCTGGACCTACTCTCAACTCAATCCCATCATAGCTCGTCATGGGAAGCTTCATCGGCTTTGAGTTTGAACTCGTCTTCCGTGATCTTTCCATCCCCGTTGCGATCTTGGTTAGAGAACATGTTGTCTATGATACGGTAGGGATCGAAGCCAGGAGCCAGGCGACCTTTGCCGGCATTGACCTGCTGCATGATGTAGTCTGTGAACTGCAGAGTCAAAAGAGTAAACTGATGTGTTAAAAAGAAGACACGTGGCAAAAAGGAGGGGATACCTTTAAGTTTGAGGAATAAAACATACCTCAGAGGGTTCCACCTCTCCATTCTTGTCCCTGTCCATCTCAGCGAAAAGGCCCGGGGGTACGTCATCGTTCCAGATGAACATGTAGCCTTCGGGAAGTCCATCCTCTATCTCAACCAACTCAACATCAAACAGCAGCACAGCACTCCCAGGAACCTGGTCGGCTGTACAAACACAACGTTATCGGAACCATGAGAAAGACATTTCAATCGAGGTATTGACCAAACCAGATTAATTCTAATACATATAAGAATAATTATGTTTTGAAGACGCACTAGCATAAAACAGTCAGAAGCAAAAGTAATAGTTTTGTTTTCTCCAGAACAGCAAAAAGTAACTTGAACTTGGCAAAAGGCTGGAGAGATTAACTGAGATTTTTCTAATGGTCACAAAAGCCTGAGATTATATTTTACAAGCGTGGAGTTAGTGGTTGATCAGTTAAATTGGAGTATCTATTCTAGATTATGATAAAAAGTTTCCTTAGAAACAAAAGATAACAGAAAATTGCTGAAATCTTCAATAGTATTAAGCCAGTTTATATCAAATTACATTGTAGAGGAAGAGTTTGATGACAAAACACTTACTGACTCCTCTCTCTCCGTAGGCCAGATGAGGCGGTATAAGAAGCCGTCTTTTCTCTCCCACACACATTTCCATCAGACCGTCCTCCATTCCCGGCACCACCTGATTGGCCCCCAGGACAATGTTATACGTCTTTCCATAACTGAGTCTGAAACAAAGCAGCCAAAACAAGCAATTGTAAAGTTTTTATTTTTTTATGGAAACAACTTTTAATTTCTTCTTTCCTCTAAAGTATCTATACTGCTATTAATATAATGCTTCTTTGTTTTATTACATCCTTCTTTGGAAATTAACTGAATCTTTAAAAGCTTTATAAGCCCAGTGTTCAAACCTTTGTACAAGCCAACGTCTGCTTACTTGCAAAACACAAAAGCTAAAGTGAAGAATAATACGCAAACTACACGGTGAAGTAAAGAATGTGTGCACAGTCTATCAAAGATGTTTTATGCTTATGTGTTTTGTAGAAGATGTTGTGTTGGAGTAAAGAAATCCACTCTTGCAAAAGCTTAATGTCAGCACAAAATGCTGTAGTGACATTAAAAGGGTTAATTGCTCATCTTTGAACCATAACGAAGGGGAAAAATCTTGTCAGCTCTCCTTGAATGAAAGTAATGAAAGATGACACAATTAGAGACAAACTTAAGGTAGAGAAACAACCAAAAAGCCAGATGACTATGAAAACCTGTCTAACAACACTCCACAGGTCAGGACAGAATGACTGGGTCAGCTCCCTATGCACAAAATACCAAATCAGTGTATAGATATGGTATTCGGTTGGACCATAAACAACTTCTAGACACGCATACTTAGACACCCAGTTTATGTATCTCAGGGTTCTTCCTGGTCTAGTGGAAATGCACGTACGTTGAGTCGATGTGCGTCCCGTCCAACAGGGTGCCATTGTAGTGATATTTAATGAAGTCCCCCTTCTTGGTTTGCTTATCACACCCTTGTGGTTTGAAGGTGACAGTGACCTCAGTGTTATCTGAAGGGTTATGGAAGTCGATCATGTGAATGTCAAACAAGAGAACAGCTGAACCGGGGATCTTAGATCCTAGCAGGAAAGGTAAAAAAAACAAAAAACAACAGAAATAAAGATACTAATACGACAGAAAAATGTACAAAAAGGGAATTCTTGTAAGTGCAAAACACAAACCTGTGCCCTCCTCTCCGTAGGCAAGGTGTGGTGGGATGGTGATGGTTCGTCTCTCGCCAATACAAACTCCGATGAGTCCCTCGTCCATGCCTGCGATCACGTACCCTCGACCCACATAGGTGTCATAAGTGCGATTACGAGAGTAGCTGTTAAACAGAAAATAGCACCATTATCATATTCACTCATATCGTTTTGACGCACAGTAATTGTGCCTATCTAAATCTTTTTCAATAGAATATTTGCATTATCCCTGCATTTACATCTTAATGAAGATGCAAACATCTGACTATTAACATTATTAGTACAACACAATTCGTCAAAACGCAATTGGAATTGCCTGAAGATTTTGGGTGAGCTTGGAAAGCGTCCTAAGTATGAGGCTTTACTCCAAAAGGGACCAGATAAGGAAAGTTGTACATTCCAATATGGAGACGGTTGACTATTTCTAGCTGATAGCTATATGGAGAATGCCTGAATGAGTACAACTATATAAGAACTATATGTATGGTAATGTTTGTGTGCTGGTTATAGGCCGATTAAAGAGCCTGAGTCCAAACATCAACAGGGATTTCAACAATTCGGCTGAGATTTCCTTGTGATTCGGTTGATCTGACTTGGACTGTAGTTTCAAATAAAATCCTCACTTTTTAACTGAAGTCCAATCTTCAGAGACTTTCTTCCAGAACTGTCAAAACATTGCAATTGACCACCCATAATATACTAAAGTAATAAATCCCCATTTCCCCCTCATCCTACGGAAATACGTAATTCAATGTTTGGGCCATGGTCTGTATTTATGGTCCAGCAGTGCTGGCAAGAAAAAGAGGAGACACGAAGGCCAGCTCAACACTTCTATTACCTTTTATTTTCTTAAAGGAAAAACTTATGAATCACATTAACTTTTTAAGAACAGAATATGAGGAAAAATAGTTCCCTCAAGTAGCTGCTTAAGCCAGACACGAGACTTGCTGTTGAATAAGTTGAGGAAGCCTTCACCATTAGTCGTCTTCATCACGCACTAATCAATTTAAGAGTAAAAAAACAAACAAGAAAAGGCCTTTTACTATAGCCAAGAGTAAACAGGGCTAAGCAGTTTTCTGGAGGAAAACACGCTTCACAACTTTTAGATGCGCCTGGTAGGAGGCAAGAAAATGACAACACTACCCACTCAAAACAAAACACCAGCAGCTACAGATGCAAACGAGCGCCTTAGTTAACACACAAGTTACAGACACTCCTATCTACGCAAGATGTTCTAACCACAAGGTTGTATGCGCCCACGGTGGTAGCGCTGGATAAAGCAAGATCTAAGTTACTTTTAAATTTCACTTTAAATATTTTCAGTTTATTTGGACACCGCTTCCCTTATAATATAAACCACAAATGACGAACAGGAAGAAAACATTTAAAGCATTCACTATAATGCAAAGGTCTATCCCTTTGAACGCATAGAGCAATGCTGCCACTGTATGGCCGCTTGAGGAACCGCTCATTCCGTTTAAGGAGAATTGTGCAGGTAGACGGGGAAAAAAGTCAAACCTGGAATCAAAGAAGGTCCCATCAAGGAGGCTGCCGTTGTAGTGATAACGCACAAAGTCCCCCACCACCGTCTTCCTAGTGCAGGACTCGGGAATGATTTGATTCGTGATGGTGACGCCATCTCTGGGGTTATGCAGGTCCAACAGAACAACGTCGAACACCAGCGAGGCCTGTCCTGGGATGTCGCTACCTGAGCGGGAAAATTATGAAAGCCACAGAAATGGTTTATCGGTTCGATCCGTTGAAACGTAAATGCTGGTAACTAACTAACCACGGTTAATGTTATGCTATAAAAGTACAAAAAAAAATCATGCTGGAATAACTTTTCAAAATGGTTGAAACACTAAAAATGTTGATAATATGATAAAGTATTAGAGCCCACAACAGGGTCTCATGGTTTTTTGTGAGACTGAGTTTATCGATGTGGATCTATTTCATGCTGTGTTAAACCATCTCAGAAAATTCACAGGGCATCATAAACCACAATTATTTAATGCGAACGCTGGGCACGTTTTTACATTACCTCATCCATTATTGTAGTATGAAAGTATTTTTAATATTTATTTTTCATTTGTTTCTATACTTACAGGTTCCTTGGGTGAGAATTTAAGTTACTGTGAAAACTTAAGTTGAGTACTTGTTTTTAAAAATACACACACAATTGTTTATATTGTTTATAGGACTGCAGGCTGTTCTGCTAGTTACATGTAACAGATTGCGGCATATTTAGGAATCATCGAATGGTTTCAAAAATCAAGGGACAACTCTCGATTTGTGATTGTTTAACAAAACACAAATGCAATTCAAAAACAAGAGTAACGCTTTTCCCCCCCCATAAATGCTACAGTGGAGATAATTTTTGTCACATGGACGATTCGTTATACAGAATTATCATGATTCTGTAAATAAAGTGAGGTGTGGAGTCAAAATTTGGGGATAAAACTGCAGGCCGTGTAGTAAAAATCAAAAATGCACCCAAAAATATTATTAAAAGTGTTTTTTTTTTAAGTTGATAAAGTCTGAAAGCATAAAGTTTTTAAATTGCCCTCCTAGGAGAACATGTACCTAATGTCAGTTTGAGCAACATGTCCGAGCTTGATTCAATGAAAGATGATGGTGTGTAAAAAGGATTCCTCGTAATTTCCACACTGCCAGGATGCTGCACATGTAGGTGCAAACGTAACTTTACATCCAAAAAAACACAGATTTCCCCTTTAGGCTGCTAAATTTAAGACCAGATATGCTGTCAATGTAAAAGGAATATATCTATTGCACAGTGGAACATACATTCTCTTAAAAAAATGTAACATAACCCTTAAACTTAATTGTATTTTATTGGATCTTTGTTGAATATACCAACTCGAAATAAAGTTCCTAATATGGAGAGGAAGTAAAGCAATGCGTATTTTAAATTTTATTCCCAATTAAAACAACGGATATGAATGGAGTACATTTGGCTTAAGGTGATTTCGATCTGACAATGCTGAATGAAATTCAATAAACCCAACAGCCTCAAAGGAATATTATTGAACAAATAGCATCCTAAAGACCATGGACACAGCAGAAGGGTTGAAAAGAGAGTCGTGGAGAAGATTTAAGCAATCATTCAATCAATTAAAAAATCCTCTATTTACCCCAACGGGATATTACATGCCATGTAGGGGTTATAAAACTACATCTAAATCTTTGTTTAGTCCATCATCTGAAAATAGACAGTTTAACTTGTTAGTTATGTGAAAATTTGGTTACAATCTCTGACCTGAACACAGATGTTCAGCTAATCACTGTCGAATCTGACTGAGCTTGAGCTCAATGCACAGATTATATTCACAAACAATGTTAGAAAACCTTTGACAGTTTCCTTCCACTTTACAGTTTTCATGTAATGGAAAAAGTATAAGAATATTAATGTTAAGGCAGTTATTATACATTATATAATATTGTTATATGATTATTATATAGTTGACATTTATTATAATTGTTTTACTCTTTATTTTATATATGAGAGCATTTGGAAAACATGCACTGAACTACCTTTATGAGGCTCTGAAATGCTGAGTAAAATGGATAGTAAACCCTTAGAGTTCTTGTTGTTGAAATGAATGAAAGCAGCAATCGGTTAGAGAAATGTAATCGTAATCTTAAAGATATATTTGAGGCAAAATTTAAAATGGTCTGCAAATGTGTCTGCAGTGTCATGCATTTAAGTTTGGGATCTTAAAGTTTTACAGACGAGTCACAAATGTGTGGGGGAAAACAAAGCTAAGAAAGCTACAAACACTGACCGTCTCCATTCTCTCCGTAGCCAAGTGATGGAGGCATTGTGATGATACGCTGCTCTCCAACACACATTCCTAGAAGTCCCTGATCCATCCCAGCGATCAGCCACCCGATCCCAATATAGGTGTCATAGGTACGCATCCGAGTATGGCTGTGACATATATTGAAGAATGTGAAGTCATGTTTTCATATTGATGTGATTTTTTTGAGCAAACATTAAAAAATAGGCGATCACGCCCGCCAGACCTGGAGTCAAAGAGCGTCCCGTCCAGCAGGGTGCCGTTGTAGTGGTAACGCACAAAGTCAGAAACCTCCACCTTCCTGGAGCAAGTGGGAGGCGTGTAGTAGGTGTTGATCTGGACGCCATCGTCGGAGTTCCACACATCCAGCAGCAGAACATCAAAGTGGAGAATGGAGTCAGGAGGGATGAGGTCGCCTGACGAGGAAAAAAAGACGGAGTTACTGGCATTCAACTCAAAAACAACACTCAGTCATCTGTGAGAATACGAGCAGGCATGAATGGTTCCACAACTCAAAGCGGGTTTTCACTTTTATTTCACTGACTGCTTTATTCTCTAAAACAACTTGGATCAAGCAGCAAATAACTATCAATTTAAACACATTGCTACAGCATGCATTCTTGTCAGTAACATTTGTATTAGAAGAGGAACATTAATTATATATCAAAGAGCTATTCTGACAATTGATCAACAGTTTTTTTTTTTTAAAGCCCAATGCTTCAAATTTTTACTAAAAACTCAAAAAGGATGATAAAAATAATAATAAATAACAAATCACTTCACTCACAAGAAGTGGTTAAACCTTAAATCATCTCCTAATTAAGGAATCCAGCATGATTTCTAAGCCAGAAAGGGGAAAAATGAACAGTAATAACTTGCATGGCACAGCTGGGGGACAAATCAAGACGGTTTTGTTTCTAAATGAACTACCGAGCATGTTGTTTATCTTCTTACTTTAGCGTAACGAATTGTGTCTGCTATATTAAAGAGAATTCATAGGAAGAAATGGGGAGGGGGTGGGGTTGGCACTATGTGTTGCTTATGAACATCTAATCTTTCGCTGTTTCTTCTCTCCTTGATGTCCCAGTAACAGACTGGGAAGGACTAAGTCTAACAAGCCCACACATGCCCCCCCCTACCTTTTTCTCTGCTGTTATCTAAGTATTTGATGCCAGCACACAAATGACTAAGCAGTCTCCACATGTAATTATTCCTCCAATATTGTAAAACCAAACTGAAACACTTGTCAAGCGGTCTGGAATTAAAGTCTGGAGTGAAATTAAACCGAGATGCTGAGGCATGACCTTAAACTGAATGTCTATGAACAATAACCTTTTAGTCAATGGTTATTGCAATTGTTAATTTGTTGGGGTTTTTTATGCAATTGTCTTTTCTGATATTAAAATTGTTTTTTTAAGATCTGAAACGAGTTAGAACTACACATACCATATCCTTTTTTTCCATAAGCGAGGTGTGGAGGGATCTTAATCAGGCTCCTCTCGTTGACGCACATCCCCACCAGACCTTTGTCCATCCCTTGAATCAGCTGCTTTTTACCAACAAACACATTGTAGGTGCTGCCGCGATCGTAGCTGAAACAAAAACACACCCAAGTTACAATTACAGCAACAACACATGTTATGTTCAAAGCACAAACTTTAGCCTAAACTTCTTTATTTTATGCTAATCCAAAACAATTTTATAGAAATAAGCATACAATCAACAAAATAATAATAAACCTCATGAATGTTATAATATTTATGTTTTACTCTAATATCTTGTTATATCTTTATTTTGTCATGTTGAATTAATACAATTATTTTCAGTTCAAAATCTAAATGATTACTCCAAATTTTTAAAAAAGGAGAAAAAAACCATTGTGGTGTTAATATTACCTGATATAAAACTCTTTAAAGCAATTTGAGACATACGTATAAGTGACCTGGATATTTTTTTGGCAATATATGACATTTTCTGGAACCTTGGTCTTGGTGATGATATAGGTGGCTTCATCATGGATAACATTCTCCTTTGTTCAGAGAAAAAAATGTTCCTAGCTTTCCACTATTTTGTCAAACCATAGAAAATTTGGATTCCAAGCATGTCAGATATAAATTAAGATGCAGTCTATGCAGGCCTCAATGCTGCTTATCTAAGAATACTCAGCCTGTCAATTATAGTGGCTGAGATTTTCTTTATTTTTTATTAAACCATTATTTGAACAAAGTCAGATTTCCAATTTACGTGATATTGTTTCATAAACCGATTCTGCGTTAAAGCACCTCCTTGTCCTGCTGTGTTCCTTGTTCTCCATGAAATGTGTGAAGCCATTACAGAACAGTTGGATTTAGCATCAAACGTTTTATTAAACGTGTCATAGTATAGAGGGCCGAAAAAGAAAAGACGAAAAAAACACTCTACACTTATCTTATTTATCAAAACATCATGAGGAAGAATGTGCAATTTACAGATACCACTTCAAAAACATGAACAACCTTTTGTTGGTCTATAAAATTTATCCCAATTAAATTAATTTACAAAATAAAATGTGCAATGTTTGAAAGTGTGAAAAAGTTAGCAGTGATCACATTTGATGTGACTGAAGCATGTAAAAAGACTATCGGCTGTTTTATTTTTGCACCAGAACTTGCAACCCAAGCTTCCCCTGCCTGCCTGCGTGGCTCAGTGGGATGAACCACTGCGCGCACTTGTGCGCATCAGACACGCTTTCTGCAGAACACAGCTCGACACTCAAGTAAAAAAAATCAATCAAAATTAATAATGAAACCTCCACCTTGAATCAAACTTCTTCCCGTCCGGAAACGTCCCGATGTAGTGGTACCGGACGAAGTCCCCAGATTTGACTGCGCGCACGCATTTCTCTGGCTCGAAGGTTTTTTCTATGAGGATGTCGTCTAACCCGACCGGAGGAGCGTTGCAGGCGGCGAACGTCACCAACAGCGACAGAGGCAGCATCCCCAGCGCCAACCAGATCATTTTACCCTTCCACTAAACTTTCCTGAGATGGGAAAATACCTGAAGGCGAAGCCTGTTTAACCTGCGCGCTGCTCCCCTGTGCACTCTGGTTTCCTCGGCTCTGACTTTGGGGAGGTCCTGCCCATGGTTCCAGCTCAGAAACAGTCAACCCTCAGCAAACGTGCAACACATCCGGTTCTGATCAGGACGTTTAATCCTCAACTGGGCATATAAATCCCATTTTTTACGCGCAGCATGCAAATATATCAAATCCCATCATGTGATCATGTGTGTGCAAACCCTACACAAGTCCTAAAGCACTTTTCAGTTTATCCACTCTTTCTCTTAGTTTGAAAATCAGATAGATCATTTCCTGCAATTTTTTTCTTTTCACGCACTCGGGACCAAATGGGAAGGTTGGGGTTTCCACGTCTCGCTCCTGCGCAGTGCAGCTACAAAGACATGCCAACGTGGTCCCCACGCAGGAGGAGGAACAACCTGCAGCCTCAAAGCTCACAATCAGAGAAAACTACAACTCTGGATTGAATTGAGACAATGATCAGGAGTTTTGAATGTTGCTTTGCACTGCGCATCTTTTTAGAGCATATCCAAGCTGTTTTGGATGGGGGTGGGGGGACAAAGTCAGGAATGTTCCTACGTGGCAGTGGGAGTGGGAGGGACACTGGCCAGGGGGGTACAAAGAGTACAAAGAGGTTTAAAAGCAGGTTTAAATATAAAAAAACAAACAAAAAACATGCTTTTTCGTTAGAAAAACAAAAAAAGTAGCTGACTTTAATCCATGAACTTTTAAATGCATCTCACACTTGTCATCAGCTTCAGATTTAAAGCGCATCAGATTAATGGGAAAACTGGCTCAGATTAGTTGGATTTAAATTGTAGTTGTAGGAAAAACAGAAACCAGCAGTGATTTTTTTTAACTGGGATTGATGGGAGGAGCGGCTCGGGTTATGGCAAGCCATTTGCAGCAATGTTTGTTGTGCTGTCTGTTAGTGCGCAGTTTAAGATGGACTCAAATAATTGTGAATGTAAAATAGTTGTGAATGGTTGATGTTTTTACATTATTAAGATCACACCAACCTGCTTTCTTCACAATAAGCCTCAGAAAGAAATAACACTTAGTACAGTTTAGCTTTTAATTTTTTATTGCAGGTCATTTAGCTATTGCAAAATTTACCACCATTTTTCAATATGTTTTCAATGCTGTGAAGGCCAACTTAATACGAATGATCTTATTGAGGGTCAAGTAACTCCATCACCAATTTAAGCCCAAACTTCATTATTACATTTAATTTATATATTGTCTTTCAATAAAAGAGAAAACGGTGCCTCAAACAAGAAAGCATTAATATCATATAACATCATAAAATCACACAATATTTAACCGGTATTAAAAAACAGGATGTTAAATAAGGGTGGCTTTGGTTGCTTTTTAGGTTAGACTCTCAAGGATTTTAAAATCAATTAACCAAACCAGCAAGTAACTAATGCACAGATGTGATCTCCTCTCTGTTTTTGGTTTCCCTTTTTTGGGTCTTGACGCAGAGTTTTAGACTAACTGATTGCAATTGAGGGCTTTTCTGTTAACGCATGGTAAAAGAGCATCATGGTTGCATAGATGAGAGAACATGAAACCATGAATCCTCTTAGTCATCTTGAGTATTCATGAGAGAGTTTCTGGCTGATCTGCTGAAAAAAAAATCTTTAAAATATCTTAGTTAAAATGTTTGCAACATGGCCAATTTAAGGTGGACTTCTATGTTTGACTCCTCCTACAATTATGGTGCCAATGTTATTCAAGTGGGGCTGAACAGTGGCGCAGTGGGTAGCACTGTTGCCATGCAGCAAGAAGGCTCTGAGTCAAATTCCGACTTCCTCCCACAGTCCAAAAACATGACAGGCTGATCGGGAACTCTAAATTGTCCTTAGGTGTGAGTGTGTGTATGAGTGGTTGTTTGTCCTGTATGTCTCTGTGTTGCCCTGCGATGGACTGGCGACCTGTCCAGGGTGTACCCCTGCCTCTCGCCCATTGCAAGCTGGAGATAGGCACCAGCAGACCCACCCGACCCCAATAGGGACAAGGGTGTCCAGAAAATGCATTGATGGATGTTATTCCAGTTTAGAGAAGTTTATCTCCCCTCACAGCTTCATCCTGTCAATATTTTTCCATTGTTCAACTACTCACTCTCCCAGTACATAAACTCCTCCCCTCCTTTCTTCCAGTACTGGATTCGCCATTGTTTTCAGTCATTACTGTCGCTTCTACCTGCAGTCTATCTTTGTTGCATTTTTGTACCCTGTCTTATTAATTTATGCTGTTTTAGGGCCATAGGTTACGTCTCTCTCTCATGTCTCACTCTATAGGTTTAGGTCATCCTATGCTTAGTTGCAGTTATTTCGACCTTGTTAACTTTCTGTTTTATCTCCATACCTCGGGTCTGACGTTCTATTAGCTATTAGCTTCGGCATCGGCAGTTGATGCTGAGAGCAACGTTCTCCATCTGCTGTTATAAACTTTACATCTTTTGGTTTTCTCTGAATCCATTTTTGTCTTTTTTCTCTTCAAACCCCTAGTCGGTCGCTGCAGATGGTCGCTCGTACTGAGCCAGGTTTGCTGGAGGTTTCTTCCTGTTAAAGGGTGTTTTTCCTCTCCACTGTCCCTGCATGCATGCTCAGTATGAGAGATTGCTCTAAAGTCAACGACAACGCAGGCTATTGTTTCAGTGTGCTGATCCAGGAGATGTGAAAACTGCAAGCCAATGACCCAATACAATCTGCTGGGTTTCCTTAGATTGGAAAAATTTTAAACCGATTTGTTAAACAAGTATTTACAACTGGAATGAAATGATTTTCTCATAAAGTGCTTCAAGGAGACATGTGTTGTACACTGGCGCTATATAAATAAACTCAATTGACGTTTATCATTATTCGCAATATGTTACTGGCGTGAACCTGTCGCCACCATGTGTAACTTTGAATAAACCAGACTAAATTCCCTCTTTATTTAAATTTGTTATCAATTTTTTGCTGCTTTTATGTTAGAACCCCACATCAAAAAACCTGGGATTACATTTATTATACAAAAACTGACTTTCTCATATTAAACTATGAGCATAGTGAAGAAAACGTATCCTTCACTGTAAAATGTGAAGGAAGGACGTCAATTATTCACAATAGTGGCTTGCCATACTGACGATCTTCGCCGCCCCGGGGGAGGTTTCCAACTTTTGTCTGGATACGTGGAGGATAATCTCAGGCAGACCCAACTTTATTTTACCGCTCTCTTTTTTAATTTATTTATATTTTTCTAGATAAAAAAACCCAATGTCTTCCTGCACATCATCCCTCCTCCTCCTCCTGTCTGCGTGTCTGCTCGCCTTCCTCCTCCCGTCGGTGGTCTCCCAGTATGAGAAGTACAGCTTCAGGAGTTTCCCCAGACACGAGCTGATGCCGCTGGAGTCCGCCTACAAGTACGGCCTGGACCAGTACACGGCCGAGAAGTGGCAGGAGTCGGTGGAGTACCTGGAGGTGTCCCTGCGACTCTACCGGCTGCTGCGGGACAGCGAGGCCTTCTGCAACCTGAACTGCAGCTCGGTGCGCCTGCAGGACGAGCCCAGGTTCGCGGAGTTCCCGGAGCTGCGCGCGTTCGGCAACGTGATGCGTAGGGCGCAGTGCCTGAAGCGCTGCAAGCAGGGGCTGCCGGCCTTCAGGCAGAGCATGCCCAGCAGGGACACCGTGGACGAGTTCGAGAAGAGAGAGCCCTACAAGTACCTGCAGTTTGCTTACTTTAAGGTAAAACTTGTGAGAAACGCGATTAAGCTTGAACTAAACGCGCCAGAGTGAGTTACAGGGGGGTAACTATACACGCTGTGTGGATGCAAATAACAAACTTTCTTCACTTTTTCTGCTTCCCCCATCTGATTTCAATTGACGAAATGATCTTGCATTCGACTGCAAATGCGTAAAGTAAATATCAAATTGGTTTGTTAATTTTTGTAAAATCTGGTCCCCTTGTGCATCCCCATTTCTAATGCCGCCCTGGTTAACCACCCTTATGGGTCACATACGGTAAATGTACTTTACTGACAGCTCAAAGCACTTTACACTGAAGACACATTCACCACTGATACATGCATCTGTAGGCAACTGGTGGTTTAAATAACTCGCCCGGGGCAACATCGACACATGACAGGGGGCAGCTGGAATCGAACCTGCAACCCGCTTGATTGCAAAGACAAGTACTCTACCACCACAAACGGGGACAACACACGTACCTGCCCAACGAGGACAGAGAAGCCGTCAGTTTAACCGCTAGGAACAAGGAACATTTCGTAGTTCGTAGTTCTCTGTCTGCAGGATCTGTGCTCCGTGTGTTTAGTTAACACAAAACTAGAACGTGATCTTTATATGGAGGAAGATTTTTGACTGTCCTTCATTTCTGTGTTGATTTGGGACCATTATCCTGTTATAAGACCCAAGATAGAATAGACAGATTTGTATTTACACATATACATCTGCTTAAAATTGTCCTTGATACTGTAGTCTTGATACACAATAGATCGGTTCTATTTTGAGAAGATGCAGACATCCACAGTTTACATGTTTATACTTGGTGGCATAGGATTATTTTTTTCTGGCAGTGCACATAAAAATCATGGCAGAAATCATTTAATTGCCACTGCCTAGTTTTGGTGGTGTTGGGAAGAAGAAAGTTAATTCAGTTAAAGGAACTAATTAGAAGTTCCCGTAAAACTACAAACAACTTAAAAGACTACAAAATAAATTAAAAGAGCTTCATTTATATTCACTTTTGTTTCGTTGAACCAGATTTAACCTGCACTGGTCTATAGTTTGTCACGATTGCCTTTGTATTGCCCTATTTGCATAAAAAAATTAGTAAAAATGTCCGTTTTTTCTTAACATGTTTTTTATTTTTGCGTGTTTCAGTCTAACAACCTGGCAAAAGCCGTGTCTGCTGCTCACACCTTCCTGCTGAAACACCCCAATGATGAAATGATGCAGAGAAACATGGCTTACTACAAGAGTCTACCTGGAGCTGAGGAACATCTGAAAGATCTTGAGACCAAATCCTATGAGGTAAAATGGCAAACATGCACGCATGCACACAGTAGCGACAACTTGTATGGTTAGCCATGTAGCATTTAGTGTGTGCTTCTAAATGAGTTGTTTAAAGGCGTTTTTTGTAAAAAATGTTTGTTGAAAAATGACCAAAAACAACAATTACTGTAGTGTGGTGAAAAAAAAAGCCCAATGAAGCAAAGCACAACAACATGTTGGAATCATTTCTTTTAAAAAGAACCTAAATTAATTATTGACTAATAACACAGTAAGTTTAAGGCAGTTTGTAATCAACTAAAAAATGCAACAAAGTGTATTTAGAGATAAAGAATAAAATAATTTATACATCAATATGTACCACACATATATGCTTTATTACTTTGAACAGCTGAGTCAGATTTTATATTTTAAACTCTGATGTAAATTATTGATAATAAAATAGTTTATGTAGATTTTTATTGGATAAGGATGGAGTATTGGATAAGGACGGGGTAATTTCCGCCCTCCCCACCCAAAAATTTTTTTTCTTTTAAATCGTCGCAAAATAAACGGAGTAAAATATAATGTTTGATTTCTCTAAATATTTGAGTGTGAGATTATGTTAATGCAATAAAACATAAGATTTGTTAAAGGCTTTTTACATATCTTTATGCCAAATAACAAACAGATAAACAAGACGGATAATTAAGGTAAGTGAGTAGTTTTATTTTCTAGTATTTAATACCAGTAATTTCGACCAGAGCTACTCACTCTAAAAAACATCAAGCCATTTAATCTCTGAAGTTTCGCTCAGCACAAACCTATTAATCCTGCATTTGGCTCTGTTTGTTTGCAGCCGATGGTTGTCAAACGAAATGAGCCTGTCTCGTGTTCTGGTAAGCCTCAATAGCCTGCTAACATAGGCGCTGCAAGGAATTTTGAACCCTTGGAGCAAAAAATGAAATAGTTTTTGTCAATTGTATGTTGGAGACCAAGAAGATACAAATTCGGAGGGCAGGCATCAGTCTGTAGGGTCCTGTTTCCAGCCGACTGTTTTTTGTTAATATAATTGTAATATGATTTCAAAAAAATAGTTTGAATGTTATTCATGAGTTTTTTAAGCTTGAGAAAAAGAACACAGGAAAGAGAAATCCCTGTAGACTCCCTGCACTGAGGCTATCTAGACTGTCATTGAACACAGTGTTACTCTGGGACAGGGAGGAGGGGTTATGCTGGTGTGGAGAGCTGCTGCTGACTGAGTTTGGTAAAAGCTACAGGGACAAGTTGAACTCTCCCATCAGCAATTAAATGCTGGTAACCTAGAGGCTAACGCTTATCTGTGGCTAAAGCTGACAGGTTAACAATCACACAACTGGTTTATGCATTTCTCTGAGTTACAAATGAGTTACAAGCTGCTTTGTTTTGTTTATCTTTTTCCTCTTGTCCTTTTTTGAGAATCACAAATGTGTGACACACTTCCAAATATTGCAGTGTTGCATCACGATTGTGCGTTTTGCTTTCATTTAGACTTTATTTGTGAGAGCGGTGAAGGCGTATAACGGCGATAGCTTCCGGACATCGGTGTCGGACATGGAGTTGGCACTGAGGGACTTCTTCAAGGTATACGACGAATGCCTGGCGGCGACTGAGGGTCCGAGACACGTCAAAGAGTTCAAAGACTTCTACGCCTCAATAGCTGGTTGGTTGATCACTGTCCGATCAGTCTGTCAGTGCTGGTTTAAGTCTTTTTGGAGTTACCTTAAAGGTCACAATCTTAAGTACTGTTCTGTCTTGTTGCCGTGGTTAGACCACTACGTTGAAGTCCTTGAAAGAAAGGTGATGTGCGAAAGTGACCTGACGCCCGTAGTCGGAGGCTTCGTCGTCGAGAAGTTTGTAGCGACGATGTATCACTACCTGCAGTTCGCCTACTACAAGCGTGAGTAGTGGCAGCGTCCCAGATTGGCCTTGTTCACGAACCTCCGGTGAAAATCTGTGCACGTGGCTGATAACGGTCCTGTTTATTTTCCTAGTAAATGACCTTAAGAATGCGGTGCCATGTGCGACCAGCTACGTTCTGTTTGATCCCAATGATGAAGTCATGAACAACAACGTGGCCTACTACAAGTACCACAGAGACAAGTGGGGGCTGACAGAGGAGGACTTCCTTCCTAGAACAGTGAGTGATATTGAAATGTTATCTTATTTTGTACTTCTTTATAAAGGAAAACCCATTTGAAACATGCAGCCTTGTTTTTAGTAGTGACTGGTCATTTTACTGAAGTTTCAGTCTTCAGTATTGTCCGATACCTACATTCACCCAATGAGATATCTGCATGAATCATAAATAATTTCAATACTATAATTCAAATAGGAGTGAGAACATTTATACAAATGGATATATAAGTAATCTGAAACTTAAACATAAATTAACAAACCAGTCAGAGGATAAAATTATATTTTTGTGTTGTCATTTTAAGTTTCAATTGTCAAAAGGTGAGTTTGTTATGTAGTTTGTACTCAAATTCTTTCTTCCTATTAGAACTCTTTTTTTCCCTTATCTGGATTAATGTTAAAAGTGAGCCTTTGTGGGATGATTGTTTGACGTTTAATTACATTTGGTAGAGAAATTGGTCATATTAAACTTCCCCAGTTCCCCAAATTTTGCATGACAAGCGTTGCACTCTGCTGAAACAGCTTCTATTTTGAGTTCCGTGTGTTGTTCTGAATGATAAAAATCTCTATTTGAGGTAGCTGTTAATTTAAAAGAGAGTTTCCCTCTCAGAGATTTTTTTGAACGTTTTTTTTTATCCGTGTGTCTGATGCAGGAGGCAGTGCGCTACTACAACCAGACCACCCTACAGCTGCAGATGATGGAGTTTGCAAAGCAACGCCTTGCAAGCGACGATGAGGTGCGAGTCTAAGCCTACTTCTTTGTGCTTGGGTCACAGGATCCTTTGAATATAGATATTTTTTGACAAATTAAAGGAACATTAAAACTTGGGCCACTATTTATTACTAAACATGCTTCATTTAGAACAAAGTCTTACATTCAGGTCTGGGATGTTGTTTACTCTCATAGTCTCCATCTAATTTGGTTAGCTGCAATCCCACTGACAGGCATGTGATGGCAGCATGACATCAAGTTATTTGTATCTATCTGGGTTTCAATAAGCAGGTTTTGCATGCTGTATTTGGGAAATCTAATTTAGTTTTAAGACATAAATCGCTTTAGTAACACTAGATGTGTGAAATCTGGGAGAACTATACGAGGATATCTGCTTCAAAATAAAACAGATCTTTTAAAATTTTTCTTGTACATGTGTTTGTTTCACAGGGGGAGGTGGTGGAGTTTATAGACGAGTTTCTGGACTAGGACCAATTGCAAACATGGGAATAACTCCAAAATACCTAATCCCACATGATAAGACGCTCAAACAGTTTGTATTTATTTGAACACTAAGAGTTGTTAATTTAACATTCTTGTTTCACTTTAACCTCTAAGCATCAGTTCTGTTTGTAATTCATCCTGTGCAGCAAAAAGCCGGTTTTACGGTCTTCTGAGTTCATTCCTTACTGTGAATGCTGTTTTTTTTTTTTTTATGACAATAAACAAAGTTTTTAGAGTTTTCTTTACTGTATTTATAGGTGTAGATAATAAGGTTAAGGATGTACCTGCAATATTAAAAAATATTGTTTATTGTTCATTCGATACTTTAAAAAGAAGAAAAAGGCTAAATTAGACAAATACAAATCAGAAATTTAAAATACGTATAGACAAATTTTAAGAATTATTCTTGGTATCCTCGCTCAAAATAATTACTTTGGTGGGTTAATTAATGAGTCATATCTCTGTTCCAGGCCAGAGAGTCTTTTTTCACTTGAGCTTTAATTAAAATGGAAAAAGCAATGAAAAAGCATTGGAGGACGTGATAAAGAGTGAAGCAGAGGCATTCAGAGAACTCTGAGTTGGTTATTAATGTTTGAACATTGAGTCTCTGTGCAGTTTGTCTCACAGCCGTGTTAGAAACCCACAGGGGAACGTCCTCCCCTGTCTGCAGGTCTGCATTCTCGCTCTCTTCTGTCTCTTTTACTGCCTTTCTTTCACCCATGACTCTTGTTTTGCCACCCAACGCATTTTAATTTCACAGTTTTAATTAATTACATACAATAAAATAAGTTGGCGTCTAATAATAGCACCTGTTGTTTCATGAGCAGATACAAGCATGATTATCTGCGAGCAATCAGTCCGGAAGCACTGTTAATATGATTTATAGTGCTTTAAATAGTATTTCAAACTGCAAATTCCTGTGTGATTTCTTTTCCCTGACAGACTTAAACTAAACAATATCCAAGAAATTAAAATCAGAAAGATTTAGCATACAGCCCTCTTTTCATCTGATGGCCCAAATAATTCCCAAACTAACTGTCTTTAGGTTTAATCAGTATAAATCAAGCCTTTTCAGAGTTTTGTCAGAAAACAGTACAAAGACTATTGTTTAAATAAGATTGCGTTGTTTGTTTTTGCTTGGGTCTAAATCCAGTTGAGATTCTCTGGCAATATGTGACATACACAGTTCAAAGTATATGTTTTAAAGAAGGAAGGTCAAAATTACACCTCTATGTATGAGTTTAGCACACTAGACACATAAACACTGAGGAAAAACCTGGTAGATATGAAAACTGTGCTGGAGACGGTGTTTCCATACTGGTAAAACAAAATATGGTCGAACTTAAATACATCTCAGTAAATGTGTCCAAGTAACTGAATTAAGTTTAACCAACATTATTAACTTGGCAACTGAATAGATGTAATAATTTCACAGGGATTAAATTACTTGTAAACAACCAAAGCAATTTGTTTAAGTCGGATAAACCTGTTGTCCTTTGTTTAGTTTTCAAAAGGCTGAACAATGACGCCCTTTTCAGATTAATATTTTGAGAGATTTTCAAAATCACAAAACATGCCTTCACAATTTACAATCTAATGAAACCAAATGAAATATGTCAAAATTTGTGTATGTAACAAATGTCAAAAAGGGATTATGAACACCTTTTTTCATGAAGGAATCATGTATGTATGAATCTTAAGAACAATTACAAAAATCATTTGAAGTGTTTATTAGGACCAAGAAAGCACATGTACAGGAAACATTTTAAAACAAACTTTGGATAAATATTTTATTTACTTTCACACTTAATTTTACAAAAACAAATTTTTTAAGTATTTAATTGTTAAATTTAACCCTAAGAATTGTAATATATAATATAATATATTAACTATAAATATTCAATGTTATGCTTTGCTGTTGTTATTAATAGTAGCTATAGTTGTAATCTTTTTTTAAACTGTAAAATGTGTTTCCTCTTTTTTCTCCACATTTGAATGAACTTAAAAAAAATCAGGATATTGTTTCATGATTCTTTTTTTATATAAGATGGACATAATTTTACTCAGTTTGAGGATATTTATTATCTTAGTTTGACAGAAATTGAGTTTATTGGATATCCGGTCACCACTTTAAATTCCAGTCTCCAAATATCATCTCAATCATTTAAAGCCTTATGTAGTAAAACAGGCAAGAAAAGAGCTGCCAGATCCAACTAATCCCAGCCTTCTCTCCCACATCTGAAACAGCAGCAGTTAACAAAACATTTTTATGGAGCTAAAAGTAAATATATCATTAGAAATAGTCACTCACAACAATGCCAAATTGTCTTACCTCATTAACAACTGTTATATAATGTATATTACAAATGTTACTACCATACCAAACTAGAAAAACACAATATATTTGTATATAATCTCCCATAGGTACTTAAGAATATGTACATTTTAACCTAATCAAACTACATCCTCTGTCTTTACTGAACGTTTAAAGACATTTTGTGCAGCATAGATACAAAGACAACTAACAACAACCTATACAGCACACAAACATATACAGTTGTGTTATTTAGCTCACTTAGCACTGATGAATCTTTCTTCATTTCCAACCAACCTCTACTAAATCTATCACCCGATATTTTCTCCCGGGAGGCTTTCAGAGGAAGACTGTGTTTCGACGTGTGGAGGGTATGGAGATGTTGATTCTTATGATTGCATATAATTCACCTAGAAATGAATTATAAATGATTTTTTTCAATAATAGCAGAAAAATGAATGAATATCCTCACTAAACATCTCTTTTGTTGGTGAAATAAAAAATCATGATTTTACTTGAAATAGTGAACATTAAATTCCAGCCTTTGACTTTTCTGGCTTCCCCCCACAGCTCAAAAAAGTCCAATTAATTAAGGATTAATTGGATTTGCAACAGACTGGCAATCTGTCCAGGTGTACCTTTCCTCTCAGTGATGCCTGGATAAATATACCAGCCCCCTGTGACTCTCGAAAGAGAAGAAGTATAAACAACTGATGGAGGGATGGTGTTTTTAGTAGATAGTTTGTTGAATTTTTTCCAATTGAAAAAGTTTGTAAATCATGTATTTTAAATATATTACAAAATCCATGTAAACATTTATTTGTATGCTACACCATGAACCCCCTCAAGAAATAACATAAAACTGCATTATAATCACATCAAGATGGTGCCACCATGCATGCTTTTATGACAACAGAGTCCAAGGATCAGTGTTTGACATTCAGCTACATGCATAAACGTACTAAAAAGAGTAAAACCCCAAAACCCAAGGTAACACAAACAAGCTTCAATGTCGATCAACTTTAAAGTTGTAAATCTCGGTGGATATAATCAGGAAGGAAGGCAGGCCTTGCTATAGTTTCTCTACAGTCATGTATATATGTTTAAGTTTCTCAGTTATAGGCACAGCCTATTTACATCCAGGTACGTGGGGATATTTGAATCTAATCAACTAACTCAACAAGGCTTTTGTTTTCAATTAAGCAAATAACAACCAAAAAGTGTTCACATCTTCAGTTGTGTCTAACATAATGAAGAGACGCAAGTTCCTCCATGTAATCTCAATTTTTCTTCCCTTCCTAAATGTCTCTGCTCTTCATCAATGTCTTCAGTGTCCGTTCCTACACTTTCTGCTGCATCTCTATCTGATGGTCCTGTCTGCTCTGGCTTTGAGCTTTCCCGTTCATCTCGTACTGTGAGCTTTTCTGTTGTTTCCGTCTGTAGCACCACACCCCAATGATGGCAGCAGTGGCCACGGCGCAAACCGCGACAATGATGGCTGCCACCTTTGCCCCTTGGCTGGTTGAGCTTGGAGGGTGGGGAGGACAGTCCTCACCCACACAGACCGACTTCCTCTTCTCCCCTTCGATCTCACCCATCTCACCTGGCAGGTTGACCAAAGAGTGTTCCTCAATCACCCCGGGAAAGGTGTTAACGTCATGCACCGGGGGAGCCAGCCCGTGATCGAGAAAGGGGTGATTGGTGAGATCATCCAGCCAGGAGTGGGTGGGAGCAACTTGTTGTGTGTCATAATCCAGGGTGTCAGAGTGTGAGGGGGAGTTTGAGTGCTCTGAATGGTCAGATGAGCCAACTGGAGTTCTGAAGCCAGGCAGGCCCTTCTTCCCCACCCCTTGGTCTGATTTGGGTGCTATTGTGTGGGATATATCGTCATTTGACAAACTGATGTGAGAAACCCTTTTACGCACTTCTACATCATTTGATTTATTGGATTTATCTGTTGTCTTCACCACACTGGTTACCGTGTGCCCTTTTGTGGAATCACCATTTTCTCTGTTGAATAGATCAACAGGATATCCATCCAGCCAGGTCTTATCTTTGGAGCTCTTCCTTCCTGCTTCCCTCTGGGTGTTGTTGGGATGCCGCTCGCTGGCTACAGAAATGATTAGGTGTCTGTGACCGTCATCGTCTTCATGGCTATCATGATCGTCATACCTCTCCTTGTCTTTGTCCTCATGATCATGGTGAATGCCATATTGGTCATGATCATAATCTTTCTCTCCATCATCGTGATCGTCATTTTCTCTGTGTTCCTCTGAATCAACAGGGTGTTCTTGATCATTGTCCCCATGATCATCTTCATGATGTTCCCTACTTGGGTGATCATCGTATGCATCATCCCGATCATCTCTGCCATCTTCATTCTCGCCCATGTCATAATGGTCATCCTGATCGTCATTGTCATCTTTGTTCCGATCAGGTCTGTCCAAGTCGTCATACTGAGATTGTCGCCTCACATTGTCATCTAAATCTTCTACCTGGCGACTGTCAGGGTCATCTGGATCATCGGTGTGGTCGTGTTCAAGGATGTCCAGGTCATCATGGCTCCTGTCATCATGATCATCGCTATCATCTCTTTCATTACCAGGATCCTCATGTATATCCTGCTCATCATCATGGTCATCACTTCTGTCTAGCTTGTCGTCGTCGTGATCGTCGTGATCATGATGATCATCATGATCGCGATCATGATGATCATGATGATCATCATGATCATGACGATCACGATCATGATGATCATCGTGATCGTCACCGTCACGATCATGATGATCATCATGATCGTGATCGTGACGATCATCGTGATCGTCACGATCATGATGATCATCATGATAGTGATCATGATGATCGTGATCGTCACGATCATGATGATGATGATGATGATGATCATCATCATCATCGTCTACAGGGTCTTTGTTTTCTAGCCTTTCTTGGCTCTCATGGTCTTTGCTCTCCTCAGACCGCTCACCAGAAACTCTAGGTGTAGCTTGAGTGACAGAGTCGCTGGTGATCGCAGGTACCTCTTCCTGGAAGGCCTCAGAGGGGAACCAGAACATGTGTTTTTGCGAAAGAAGAGAAACAGGCCCTTCCGTGACTGCAGCTGTACTTTTGGTCCTGTCCTGCTCAAACTTGGGATGGGCCGTGAAAGTATCTTCTTCTGTTTTCGCTACTTCATCCACGGTTCTTTCAAAGGTTCTACTGTTATTGATAACATTAACTCTCATGTTGTGAACCTTACGATGGTCCTGGCGATCCTCCTCTGAATTTACCCAAAACCTTGTCTCTTGCTGCTGCGAAATCCTCTTGACAACTTGAGACGCATCTACAAATGCATCTTCTTGACTGTCATGGTCATGATCAACCTCTTCAAAGGAATCCTCAAACTTGTCTTCGTAGTCTACATGGGTTTCAGCCGCATCTAAAGATAAAACGACACAAGACAATCAAACTTAAAGCTAAATCCTATTAAACGATATGTTGGGACAGTCAACATGAAATATTGACAATGCTTCATAAATTTTCCAAACTGTGAGGTTGAAGATGTTCTCAATAAAAATCTTAATAAATCTCAAAAAAAAGTTTTCCTTGGAGCTTGAACCAAATACAATTATCTCACTTTTCTCAGGTTCCTTATTTTACAACATAAAAAGAAAAAACTCAGAATGTATGGAGAGCTGCAGCATTTGGGTTCACTTTAGAGCAACAAATATTGTTGCAAACATGAACAACAGAGGTAAGATTAGCTACATCAGACCTGATAAAAGAAGTTCAGGTCTGATGTGAATGTTCATCAGAATTTCTCTTGATTCAGCTGCTGACGACCGAAAATCAATTAATCATCAGGCTTTGTGTTAGTCAGCTACATTATTTAAGCTCTTCTAGCTGCAATTTTTAATGTAGCACCAAGAGATATGAGCATTTTCTTTTGTATTAATGGTCATCTGTGTTGTTACGTTTTTTTACACTCTAATTAGGAAAAGATGTAATACAACATTGTTATTTTTACTTTTTTAATATTAGGATTTTTTTTAATCACACCAGTATTTTTTTAACTATTAAGTTTGTTGAAAACTACTGTTTCTTAATGTGGGTTTCTTCCCCACTATATAATTCTTGTCAAATTTATGGTTACATTTTTTTGTAAACCTTTAACTTTAAGTTTTTAGGAAAAACTTAATTGTATTGATCTCATATTGCATTTACATTTACATTTATGGATTTAGCAGACGCTTTTATCCAAAGCGACTTACAAAAAGAGGGTTTAAAATTGAACTACGACGCAATTTACTCAGTTACCTGCAATATGCTAGGAGAGGATTTAACATTAATGATGACACTCATTTACAGTTTTTACAGTGCTAAATAATATCGGGGGGATAAGTGCATATTGGGTTGAAGTAAATTATTTAGTGAATTCACCAAATTCAAAATGTTTTTGTATGAATTGGATAGATGTTGGGGTTTGCATGAAAAATGTAAAAATCTTTATCTGACAGATATTTCAAAATTTTAACATGAGCTGACAACATGCTTTGGAATCTAATTGAATTATTTGGCCTCATCTGTTTCATGCTTTTTATTTTGAAGGCTTAGAAAAAACTAATAGAGATTTTAATTCTGTTTGTATTTTTATATCAAACTTGAATGTGGAGGTGAACAACCTACTACCTCATAAATACAGGTATTATAAAATATTACCAAATTTTACATTGTTTTAGACACAAATCTGCAAAGACAGGTGCTAAAATCAAGTGTTAATGAAGCCAAGCCTAATGGAACTTCACAATAAAATAAGTAGTCGATCCTTATAGTAAAGCTGTAAAGCCCTACTGTGAGGAATAGCTAAAATCTTTAGACTGTCTAAACTGCTTAGACTAAACAGCTATTAAAAAGAGATTAATTAATAGAAAACCCTTTCAAACATTGAATTAATGTTTAGCGCCACATGCAACTATTGAACCAACATCTGTTGTAATGTTTTTGTAATATTAAGAGGCATGCTTTTATGGAAGCAAATATTTTTTATGTTGTATTAAAAAGATTAATTTTGTTGTTCTCAATTAATCAACTGCAAAGCATTGTCATAGAGTGATAATCTATTTAAAAATTGAACTAAATATTGGTGAAAAACAAGTAAATCCATGTTTTCACTTTACATGGATTATGCTTTATGGAGCTCTTTAGCAACACCATAAAGCAGAAGCATAGTTGTTGTTTTTTTAAATCAATTTTTTGCTTTATTTTGAAACCATTTAAATACCAAACCTCTAGACCAGAAAATCTATTTTCCAGGAGGCCAAGAAACACAAGTACATCCACGTTCTTCTGCTCCGTCATATATTTCAACCTTTTCTAAATGTAAAATTGTCTTTACCTTTAACACAAATCTGCACAGCGCCATACCACTCCCCGCAGCTGTCACACAGCAGGCTGAAGGCGGTGCGACCGCTGGGCATCACGTAACCAGGCCTGCACGTGTACAGAAGCTCGTCTCCCATCTCAAACCCAGACTGGTCCTGCAGACGTGCGTTGGGGATGGATGGAGGATCCCCGCAAGCCAAAGCTACCAGCCATAAATTAGAAAGTTGATGTAAAATACTTTGTTAGGTAAGATAACCCTTTTGTTTTAACTATGAATGTGAATACAATTCACAAAAATTTATACTATAAAAATTTTTTTTTAAATAAAATTCTATTACTAAAATATCTGTAACATTAAGACAGGCGCAAAGAAATACTTGTCAAAGTTAATTTACAGTTTTGGCGCATCATTCTAAATAAGTTTACAATACTGACCTTTCTCTTTCACACAGAAGGCACTCAGCTGTGTAGTCTCCTCTGTAGCATTTGCTATCTTCACCTCAACTGGTTTCAGTGAAATCCCTTCTGTCTTACAAACCGTGGTCCTGCAGACGGACACAAAGTCTCTGTGATAACAACATTTTTAAAGCAATTTCTCGTACATAGATAACCAAGCTTTTTTAAAACTGAGAAGCACTAACACATTTGCATGATTATATGGATGTTGGTAACTCCAATGAGTTTAGGTGAAACATATGATGCTTTGTGGCACTTTCTTTCTTATTTTTTTCTTGAGTCTGTGTGTACAAAATACCTGCTGAATAAATCAATCATATAATACACAATTTTATTGTAAATCATTATCCTGTGCTTATACCTCATAACTTTTAAATCTCTTTTGACGAGGAGCCAGTTTCGTATTACTCTCTGGACAAGAGACCAAGTAAATGCTTATTTTATGAACACAAACTTGATTACATTCAAATTTAAATGTCTTGTGTTAATCACTGTATCTTGAACTGATCCCTAATTTAGAGAGCCTAAAAGAACAAGCACTCTTCATGTTAACTATATCTTTCCATTTGGATATTTAATGCACTCTCACATAGAGAATAAAATAGCTATCATGAGGTATGAATCTTAACGCAAGTAAAAAGGTTGACCTATAAAAATGACATTGTTCTCAGTCTGAGTTTATTAAAAATAATTAGAACATTTGTAAATAATTAATCTGGAGAAAGAGTGCAAGTCGTGGCTCATGCTTCTCCAACAAGTAATGAGAGAAAACAAACAAACCCGTGAAAAGCTATGGGAAAGAACAACATAGCTAGTAAAATCTTGACCTATGCACCTGTCTAGTTCGAGACAGAAACATTTGTCACAAAAAAAGGAAGAGCTACTTCTCACAGTATTAGCTTCTTGACAACCAAAAGGTCTACGTGTGTTTATGTGTGGGAGCAACATACGTGACGGAGAGGTAAGAAGAACGCGTTAATGCATTAAAAGGACGGCTGAGTTGTATTTGTTTATAGCTATCTAGCCTTGAAAATCTCAGTGTTTCGGTGGGAAATGTAAAGTTAAAGGCATGAATCCTAGGTGCCAAGAATGTTAGTAGGAAAAATGAAGACAAAAACAACACGCCCAATATTACAGTAGGTTTTCTGGGAGTATCGTTCATTTAACTAGCTTGCAGAAAGGAACGTTCTAACCTTGAATGAAATCAGATGAATGAATCGAAAACCCTAATACGAGAATCCTTGTATTAGGGTAAACTCCCAAATGTCTTCTCCAGCTAAATATTTTTGCATCCTCACTCTAAAATGACGTAAAGCAGATGAGAGAAGTACACGGATATTTGAGATTAAAAACTAAGCAAATAGATGTGGTTTTTGGGAGTGGGTTCTATTGCTTGTCTTTACATGGTGAGTCTAAGGGCAGTGGACATCTCTAGTGGGAGTTTCCTATTCGGTTGTAAATCATGCTTTTGGTACAGATTAATACAGAAGCTTAAACATAATACGTAGTCAGATGTGTTTATTGTGGAATGATTTCGATTCTAAAATCCTTGCAAATTCTTTTAGATACATTAACAGCGTCATTACTTACATTTCTAACTCAAAACAATGGTGGTCGGGGTTCCACTGATGGCAATATCCCCACTGATAGAGTAGAAGTAAGCTGTACGTCAGGTTATCATTATCCTTCCAGGTGCTTAAAACCAATATTTTGCAATGCATAGTAAATTGTAACATCTATAACAAATAAAACAGATTTACAGCAGATGCTGCAAAGTAGGGCTGTCTAGGTCTGACAGTCAAAAAAAAATGTATATCAGATTATATCGGCCTGTAGTTCATTTAACCAGATAATATGCTAATATCTTTGCAGAGCCCACTGATCACTACTTTCTTAGTTAAAAATGTATGTAGCCCATTGTTTAATAGTAGTTAGGTCTGGCAAGAAACAAAATATTTATTAACTAAACAGCGTTTAACGCAACGGACAGCAGGTTAGCTGTTAAACCTAATAAGAACTGTTTGGTAAACAAGACTTTAGGACAAGAGGGCAAAATAGACAGAAAACGCTACAAATACATTCAAATTAATAAAATGAATTTGACAAATAAATCCTTCATATCAACAGACCACTGTCTCTTAATGGAGTGAAAAATATACATTGAGATGTTGCGCTACGTGTTTAATAAACACGTCTGAGGCTCCTTGTATTAACTACGGTTGCATTACAAAACATAGGTTTTAGATTCTTCACACTATTTCATCCATGTTACAGGTGATGCTGGGTGCTGCGCGTGTTTCTGTGATTAGTCCCACGGTAGCTGTGCACTTTGTTGAGACATTTCTTATTTTACTTTTCAGAGACGCAAATTCTCCTGAGCTCATTTTTATGCTCATTATTTAATTTATTTTTATTAGGACTATAAAATTGGCAAAACAAAGAGCCATTTAAATGATCGTGATGACAAACAATCTTATAGTATTATATAGTACCTCTTCATTAATCTGGTATAATCTATGTAAAGTGTACAATTAAGTCCTTTAATGTATTGGGATAGGCTTAGGGTATTGGAGACAAACCAATGACTTGTCCTCATTCCGCTGCTTTTCTATTTACCCTCAAATTTGCATTAGTTTAAGTTTCTGTTTTCTTCCTCATAGAAGCTGCACCCGGTCTGGTTTTTCTCTTAGCTGTGAGACTTCTTTGGAGGACGACATCGGCTGACATTGCAAAAACATAATATCTTACCAAGAATTTTTGTTTCTAGTAACAAATATTCTACTCAGTGCACTTAAAATAACACAAAATGAAATTACAAGCAACTTTTCATTAAAAAAAGAGAACTTGTTTTGAGTAAATGTAAAGACACGATAATGATAAAGTTACGTTTTTTTACTTGTTTTCTACAGTTTTTTAAACTTATTTCCAAAAATAAAAACTCTGCCAAAGAAACTAGTACCTCTTACTTATCTGCTTACTGTTTTTCCAAACTCCAAGTTGGTTGTGGCTCTCAGTGATTGGACTTGATTGTCCCTGCAGTCAAGTCAACGACACAACACAAGCTATGATCTACTGTCTCTGCATGCTGGTCCAGGAGGAGTAAATGCTTTGGGTCAAGCACTATCTAAAAACAGTTTAAACTAATTTGAATAATAAAGTGTATCTGGTGCATTGTTTGATATCTAGAAGCAAATTGAATGGAATTGATATGTATGATTGGGCCGAAGTTATTTTCTGGTAAAGAGCCTTGGGGTGACATGCATGTTGAATTAGTCATATTTAAATAACCTGAACTGAATTTAAATGAACCGAATAAATCAAAAACTACTGTAAGAGTTTGAATGCCCACTTTATTTCCAACCTAAGCCTATCACTGTATCTGTCTCCCTCCTAATTCAAACATGCATCTGTTTCTGTCTCTGGGGGGGATCAAAGCAGCATTTCATGTTGCCGTGGAGACGAGGGGCGTAAATGGAGGCAGCTGTCGGCATGACACCCTGGCTCAGAATTCCCTCATCCCTGAGGCGAAGACAGAGAAGCCTTTCTCCCTCTTTTAGCTTCCCGCTTTCTCTCTCCCCTCCCTGAAATGTGTCACTCCTGCCTCTTCCCACACTTGCTAAAACCGACAGCGCTCTCTCCGCTTCTTCTTTGGTTCTTTTATCCAGTCCCGTAACCTCCGTCAAATGTAGAGGTGCACAAACTAAAGTGACCTTTGACCCCCACCAGAAATCTAAAAAAAACTCCCCCAAAGGTGGGAACATAAATGCTTGTTTTCTTACCCCACCGTGCCTCCATAGAGCCACCCACTGGTGCAGTGAGAGAAGAAGCAGTCGGCTACGGCTTGACGGAGCTCCTCCAAGGATGCCAGGCGGGCATTTTGAGAGGAACATTCTCGCTCCGCTTGCCTGAAGCCCTGAAAGACCTTCAGGTCTAATACAAACACACGACCTGTAGAACGAGGAAGCAAAGAGTTAGATGTCCATCCAGAAAGTTTTCTGATGTAAAGGAAGAGATTATCTTGATATATAAATCGGATGGAAGAAATCTGATGAGTTTTTTTAAGCTTTCATCATATGTGTGGGTTGAAAATTGTTTCTATATACAAACAAAAGATATTTTAAAATTAATGCAATTCACTAAAACATATGTAATATAAAATAAACAAGTTTGATAACTTTTTTTTAATGCATCTTAAACTCCTAATAGTAGATGTTTGGGTCACAAATGATTTGACATCTTCTAACCACATTTTTCTGATTTTTTTCTTTTGTTAGTAAAAGATATTGATGGATACTAAGAAGGTGCTTCAACTAAAAAAAGCTTATTGAGTTTAAAACTTAAAAAAGGGATGATCTTACTTTTATCCAAATCCAACAATTTAAAAGAATGCTTGTGCAAACAATCTCCTTAAGTTAGCGTCTAACTTGAAATATGCATTAAAACTGAGAAAAATATAGTTCTAAGTTGGATAAAGTTTATTCTTCCTTTCACATTTATCATTTCACAGAAAGCCTTTTCTTTAACTTTCCATATTGCTATTCCAGAGACTCTAATGTTGTAGAGACAAATCACAACATCAAAAAATGGATATTCTGTTTTGAAAACAGAATTGTGGGATTTTTAAAATAATCAGATAACCAAATTTTGGAGATAAAATGTTTCATTATTTAGATTTTTATTTAAGACTATTAACCTCTAAAGGTAAGTTTAATGATAGTTATATTATAACAATAATATTTGACATTTGACCCTAACATATTTCCTCTGCTTTTGCTTTATTCTGATACTTAAACATATCAGATTATCAAACAAATTATGATAAATTGGGAGTAGGATCACCTGAGCAAACATAAAAATAAAGTTTTCAAGTCTCACTATTATGGTCTTTAAAGCATTAATTGCTGTCCTGTCACATTAGCCAATTAGATTTAATCATTCATAAACCTTCATCAACCTTTTGAACTCTCATATGAATGCAATTTTTGCTCCACCTCTTTCTCATAGTTAAATATAAACATTGACCTTGATAGAGACAACTAAACCTACAGTGGTTTAAATCCTGGATGAGTTGCTGAGGCACTTTTCAAGTCATATTGTTATGCTGGACGTTCTAAGAAGGTTCACCACTGTTCAGTCTGTTCGAAATATCTTTGCAACCCTTTCCAAAAACCAGATGTTGATGGCTTCGTTTCTGATTTGTTCTTGAATCTCTTAAGATTCAGGCATGATGTCTTCATAGTTTTAAATTTTTCCCCAAACATGTTATTATGTTGTTTGACAGGTTTTGTTTAGATATTCGTTTTCTATATCCAGAGGCATGAAAGAGAGCTGGGCGTGGCTTCCAAAATTAAACCAAAAATATGGTGACTGTTTGGAAAACTTTATTAGCTATGAAAGAAATAGGTTGTTTTTATATACCGCATTTACTGAGGCTAGCCTTGTCTGACAATAAAAACGTTTGGAGGATCTAAAGATTTGAAGTACTACATTAAAGCAAAAATAGATGACTTTTGTAATAGGGGAGGGATTTTACACATGAACAAATCAACTTATGAAAAGTCAAGTTCTTAATGCTGTTTGTTTTGATATCTTTATAGCTAGTTATAATTTAAAAAAATCTATTGTTGCACAAAACTGAGAGAATCCATCAGCAACAAAGATTAAAAAAATTTGACCTACCTTCTGCATTCACAACAGTGGTCACAACAAGAAAAGTCAGGCATCCAAAGAGCAACGACTGAATTTGGTTACAATAATAAAGCATCTTTTTTCAGTCCCAATCTGTCTAATATCTTTTGCCTTCAGAAAAAAACTGCACCAAACAATTTTCCAGAATTGTTCAACAACTCCCAAGGTGAAGAGGAGGTTTGTTTCCTTGCGCAGACTTAAACTGAGCCCCAACCAGCGAGGATGCTGAGGGGAAAAAAGAAAACGCCTAAGGAGTGAGGAGACACAGCTTATCTTCCTCAAATAGTCGCACTGGCAAGCAGATAAAGCACCTGTGTGAAAATTCACGTCCTCTCGTCAGTAAATACATCACTGCTCAAAATGTTCAGCGTGGGCTGAAGTAGGTGAGCAGGAGTGCTGCTTTACAACAAGACAGTGACTACTTTATTATAGGGAGATGGGGGAAAAAAACTCAATCTTTTAAAGAGTATTTCATCAGATATTTGTTCTTGAGAATAAAAGGCACTATTGAGTGAAGTTTTAGGTCAGGAAACCACTGGGATTTGTTGAACATGAAATGGAGGACTTGGGAGGATATCTAGGGAGGAAATTCAGTTTTGCCCTTTCACAAATGTTATCTTACAAAATGACAAAGTGGGAGAATAATGTATATTTCTATTCTAATGGTTACAGTTGAATGAAAAAGTATCATAACATTGTATAACTTGGATTATTGTACATAATTATAATAATACTAACAAAGTATCAGGTACAATATGTACATATCAAGTGTTTAAATAAAAGTAAAATCCTATATATATTTTATTAAACGTGAAGAGAATGTATTTGAAGCATTAATTTATGTGACTTTAGATGATAAGGGGTTAAAATTAATGAAAAGCCAAACACGTTGTCTCATAAGATAGGAACATAAAAATATAAAAGGGTATTTGTGAAGCTTGCTGCTCACAGAATGGATCTGAACATGTTGATGGAAAAAGTGGAAGGAAAAAGTGTGATTGAAAGCCGTCTGAGCCAAAGCGTCATCCGCCACGCAGGTGCATCCAGGATGTTGAGCATGTTACTTCCTTGTGTTAAGCCACTCTGAAAAAGAAAGAACAAATGAAATAATAGCCGAATGTTTGTAAAATTGCTCAACAAATATTGCATTTCATTTGGAAATCAAGGCTCTAGAGTGTGGAGGAAGTGCAGAGAAGCAACGCAGCATACTGATCGCCTCCGTGCCACGTTGCACTGATGCATTGTTTCATGCAAAGGAGGCCAAGTCAAACATGGACTCCAAATGTTGTGCAGCACGTTAACATACCGTTCTGGAGGCTGAGATTTTGAACATTAACAATTATATTCTTTTTTTTTTTATCTTATGTGATGTATCATATTTCTGGGGAAGGTGCTATAAACAAAGCCAGTGGATCAGCCATAAACAGAATAATCTAAACAGCTTTAAATGTATTACTGGCTGTAAGAAATATATAATCATAAATTTCCCTTTTTTAATTAGTTAACTGGAATAATTTTCTTCTTTTGATGATATTTTGATATATTTAGACACACCTATAGATAAATATGTATTGTCAACTCAGCACTTATGTTAATCTAAACAATATTAATTGCGGTGCCTTAATGTCTTCCTCTAGTGTCACAAACTGACTTGTGCGTGATTGTTACAACCAAATGTTTATTTTTCTAAAAACTGAATCAAATCAATCTAAAAACAAAACAGGGTCAGTAAGGTCCGACATGACAGTGTGAATGACTCACCATGTTGAATCCAAGTGTTTTGTGTTAAAGCAAACTAACCAAACCCAGCCTGGCTCTGAAGGACAACAAAGGGGAGAGAAGAGAGGCCAGAGCTCAGAATCCAGAGGTTTCAGAAAGTTGAGGTCCAAAAACAGGTGTTCTGACTTTTGACCACTAAACGCAACTCAGTGAGATCTATTCCTACCAGTGTTGCCAGATACAGTCGAAGTTTTCCAGCCCAAAAATCTGTTAAAAACCTCCACATTACACAAAAACCCGCCCAATTAATATATTGTTATATTTACAGTGTGAACAAGTTATTTTAACACTACATGTCAAAACGCTAAAATCCAACAAAATCAGCCCAGAGTTGTTCTCCATAAACAACTCTGACCCAGCCAGAGTGTTGCAGCAGTCAAGCCCCGCAGGTGCCGTGCAGCACTCTCGCTAATCAGTGATGGAGAAAGGTCAGGGAGCCTTTGCTGTGAACCAGTAATGGGTGGACATGTGTTTTAAAAAGTTAACTCAAAAAAGGTTAGGGTTAGGGTTGGGGTTGCTACCCTTATTCCTACACATCTGGCAAAAAGTACAATTTGTGCTAAATTTTTATTTGATAAAGTATATATATATATATATATATATATATATATAAATCTTCCAACACTACTAAGAATTTAGAGTGTTTATTCCTCTGTTGTTGTTTTTGTGACTTCCTGGAGTAAATTGTTATTAATTCTGACTGTTATATTGTTCATCTAAAAAGTGGTCCTTTCCAAAGGGAGTATATTCCTCTAACAATAAAACCTTTCACGAAGATTCACTATCACTCATTCCTTTCCAACAAATCGTATCTTTTCCAGTTTCAAAAGTGTTATTGCTTCAACTGTCCCACTGGAGTCAAACATGTCAACTTTTTCTTTTACACAGCAGTCAGAGTCCACTCATAGCTCCTCACATGTCCACTTCACAGGTTTGAATGAGGAGATCAGTGAAGCTGAGATCCTGACTCATGGACTGTGGTTATTTTTGGAAAGGTGGAGCTCTGACAAAAGTAGGAGAGCCATGGTGAGTATGAGAAAGACAGCAATTCACACCTGATCCACCTTAGGGAGTCTGGTGAAAATGATGCTTGCTGCAGGTGTACTACAGGGGGTTTGTCTGCAGACAGACGCTCATGCAGATATCACACAGATGTGCAATCTCACAGGGCTTCCAGTAGACTCCCATTTAGCAGTCATAGATTGTGGAGGTAAACACGCAGGCACACACAGATCCACAACCGCGAGATTACTTGTCATATGTGTGAGACCCGCGACTTCCCATGTGAATGTATGTCCTGTCAGGATGAGCTGCGTCGCTGTCTGGCTGATTCACAGGAAGTTACTGGTCATAATGGTGGTGGGGCGCCACAAAGCGAAGGGTTGCGGTTCACACAAACAGGAAACGCACTGAAAGCTCACAGGTGAGGCAGCAACCAGGAAATGCGGTTTTTGGAGCAATTTGGAGTGTTTCCTGCTGCACACGTATCATCCTGATGTAAAAATGCTGCACCTAAAATTGCCTCGTCCTACAAGAAAATAAAAAAATAAAAAACTGTCATGATCCGTGTTGCTTTGTTTGCTGTTTTGCGTTTGTTCTGTGGTTATTAGTTAGCACTCTCTTTATTAATTCTAGCATTAGTTTCTTCTGTATTGCTTCCTTTTGTTTATCTTGCTTTTCTGTTGTCTGTATTATTATTATTATTATTAGTGTTAGTATTGTGTTTCTCTTTTGTTCTATTTTCCACTGCTCTCTCTCTCTGTTTCCCTCAGCCTGAGACCCTCATTATCACTTGCACCTGGTTCATATTATCCATTCATCTTCTCCACTGCTGCACCTCCTTCTCCTCAGTATTTGAGCCTGGTTCTTGCTGGAATGTTGCCTTACCTCACATCTCCTTGTTCCCCTGTCCTCCACCAGAGTTGTCCTCCTTCCGAGCTCCTGTTGTCCTCTCACCACAGTATGTTTCTCCCTTCTGCTCGCTGTGATTCACCCTGCTGATCTGTTATGTAGTTTCATCCGCTTCTTCTTAGTTAGTCGTTTTGTCATGTTGCTCGTCATTGTTTTGTGTTATTAGCTTTGATCTTTGTTTACATGCCAGTTTCCGCCCCACGTTTTCCCTCGGTTGGTTTTTCCATCTCCGTCCGCGTTACTAATCATTCTCAGTTCATGTTTCTTCATGTCAGTATTCTTTCAGAAAATAAACTATTATTTCTTCAAACAGCCTCACCTCTGCTCGAGCCATTTACTAGATCTGTGACAAAAACAATTTCTTATGTTTCTTACATTATGAAACTATTTACTTGATGATAATCAATAAGCAATAGAAAGCCAGGAAACAGAATACAATCAAATGTAATCATTAATTGTTTTTGATAAGT
Source organism: Orestias chungarensis (assembly GCA_032876305.1). NCBI lineage: Eukaryota > Metazoa > Chordata > Actinopteri > Cyprinodontiformes > Cyprinodontidae > Orestias > Orestias chungarensis. The sequence goes on from JAVLVB010000813.1 coordinate 2,104,653, forward strand.
AATATTTTCTATAATGGAAAAGTAACCATGCAGCATCCAACTTTTATTCATTTGAGGAACAAGAAATATTGAATTTCTGTTATCCAGCCAGGATCAACATTGTTTCTAATGGTTGTAAATTGTCCCTCAGAACAATCAATTGATATATCTTCACCAGAAATTGCTTTACACCCATCCCTAGTAAAAAAACAAAGAACTGAAAGTAAGTTTATCTGCAAGTTAAACTTACTTTCAATTATTAGAGATGGGTTTCCAAATTTAATATAATTTGTAAAAACAAGTAAAAATTATGAACAGGTATTTAGTCTATCACAGGTAAACATAGAGACACTCAGAACAAACAACAATGCACAACAAGTCCTGTTTTGGGACCTTGAGAAGAACCCCGAGTACCCCAAGAGAACACATATATGCACAGGGAGAAAATGAAAACTCCATGCAAAAGTACCTCAGGGAATTGCTGATTCCCTTAGACTGATTTTGCCAAACCCGTTCCCTTGGTTGTGGTTTTGCTGGATAGACGTTAGGGACAATGGGAATCTCGTTCCTCCATTCATGCGCGTCGCTAATTAGATGATGACGCATTTGGCTACCTTAAAAAAGTCATAGTTACTTTGTGTATCCCCTCTCCGTACCAGAGGCACACAGTTTTGGGGTGCCGTTTCATTTGTTTAGTCAGGAATTTGAACTCAGGACGTTCTTACTGCAAGGTAACACCGCCACCAAATGAAACCAACATACAGACCTGTCTGGGTGCTGTCAGCCACGGTGAGGTCACGTCATACGGTGAGACGTTTTCCAATGAATATCAAAGGGAAAAACAATAATGAAGACTTTTTTAAACTTTAATTCAAGTAAAAGTTATACAATAGCTATAATTATGTATATATTTTTTAGTCATCAGGCTCCTCTCCTGTGGAATCAGCTTCAAGCTTTAGTCCGTGAGGCAGACACCCTGTGTAGTTTCAAATCTAGGCTTAAAACCTTCCTGTTTGATAAAGTTTATAGTTAGGAAGAGGTAGAGAAGACAGCCTAATCCGGTTGGGGGAGGAACTCAGTCTTGACAGACGGTTCTCCTTTGCTCTACCTTCTTCATGTCTCACTCTGTAGGGTTAGGTTATTTAAGTTTTTCTATAGTTATGCTGCTAAAGGCTTAGACTGTTGGATGACAATCTGACCACTTCTCTCTCTGCTACTTTCTTCCTTTGTCCAATCTGCTTAGTTACCATTATTTCAACCTTGTTAACCTTTTGTGTTCTATTAGTGTTCTTCTCTCCATATTAACCACACCTGGTCTGGCGTTCTGTTAGCTGAGACAGTTTCTTGGATGACAACATGGGCAACACGCTCTACAACTGCTGCTATAAACTCTTTTTTTTCAGTTTCCTTTGCATCTATTTTAGTTTTCTGTCTTTTCAAACCCTCATCAGTCGTGGCAGGTGACTGCTTGTACTGAGCCAGGTTCTGCTGGAGGTTTCTTCCTGTTAAAGGGGAGTTTTTCCTCTCCACTGTAGCTACATGCATGCTCAGTATGAGGGATTGCTGTAAAGTCAACAACAACACAAGCCATTGTTTTGGTCTGCTGATTCCAGAGGAGTGAATGCTGCAAGTCAATGACTAGATGCAATCAACTGGGGTTCCTGAGATTGGAAACTTTGTCAAACTGATTTGTTTATGATGTATCTATGATTTTTATTGATTTTCTTTTAAAGACATCTGTTGTAAATTGGCGCTATAAAAATTCAACTGATTCTTGATTCTTAATAGAGAGCAGGGGTTTCATTACTTGATGACATTTGAAAGGTGGTATTGAATAGTCAAATCACCAACCAAAGTCGAGGTTACTTGAGTTATTTATTGCAGTTGTGTTTCTGGGTAAATTTCTGTTAGCTTAACAAAATACCAGTTTAGCAGAACAAGCACTCACTTATCCATGGTTTGCATAATGAGTAAGATACCAAAAATAGATATATCCTCAAGGTTTGCTGTAAAGCTTTTGGGAAAATGTCTATACAGATCCAAGCATTTTGTTTTGTTTGTGTGATTAAAAACACGTTGGTTCTGCTTGTTACAGTGAGCACTAGAATTAAATAAAAACACTTTTTTTCAATAGTTGCTTTTTTAGTTGAACTTTAAAAAAAACAAGAGTCAATTTTATAATTGTTTTCAATTGTTTGATAAACTGTGTCCTAGGTTAAGTTTGTTTCTTTATTTAGTTCTCGACAAATCTTCGTAAATAAAGCTGTTTTGTGTTTATTGGATGTTTATTGTGTGACATATTTTTCAGCTGAAGCAAGTTTTTTTCTCCAGTTGTACAGACAAGAAGGGATTGCTTGGAAGTTCACCTTAATTCTGGACAGAAAAATGTTAAAAATCTTAAAGCCTATTTGTTTTTTATAAATGCTGCAGGTTAGTGTTATGAGCTGAGCAGGGACTGGACCAAAATGCATAAAAGACCATGGTAGGCTTAAAGTAGCAGATTTATTTATTAATATACTAAATTTGCAAGAACTGTACAACGAAGAACAGCGGGAACCACGGGAGAAAATTCGTCGGAGAGGAAAGGGAGGGAAGGAGCTTATATACTGGGAGAGTGAGCGGTGAAACAATGGAGAGAACCTAATTACAAAAGAAGATGCAGCTGGGATTGATTTCAAGGAGGGGAACTGATGGAGACAGAGAGTGATAACAGGAAAAAACAGTTGGGGAGAGCAGGCAATGGGAGGTGAACAAACACAGAATACCAACAATAATAATATAACTAAAGAAAACAGAACTATTAGACGTACAGAGGAAGGCACTAAAAACTAAATGGTTAACTACGTACAAAATGGAAAAAACGATATCTAATTACAAGGCAAAAATTACTACAAACAATAACTAAATAACTACTAACAACAACACAGACCATGACAGTTAGTATACCTCTTTGAGTACAGGACAGTGACACATTACAACACAGAGGCACAACACATGTGAACCTTACATATGCAAGTTTTGAAAGATTGGTTCAAGACTTGAAAGTCACCAACTAGAAAACTATTGACAATGATTTAAATGTGGGCATTAACTAAGAGAGCTACCAATTATTTAAATAAGTTTTAATATGAACAGCCACATACTGTATCTATGTTGATTTACGCAAGAAATCTATTATTGTCCACATAAACGATGTCATTGAGCAATATAAAGATGTATTTAATCATATATTTAGAATGATATGTGTGTCCATTTTAGCACATATGAATTTGACTCTTTGAATAAAATAAAAGATATCACTGAATTTAAGGGTAAAGAATTGTAACACCTAATTATTGTTATTTGAAAATTATTTTAAGCAGATTGTCATTGTAGCATAAATAAACGTAATTTATTTCCCCCAAATTAAATTGACATACAGGCAATCACGAGAGAAGCAGAATTATGGTGGAATACACTGACTCAAATTATAACAGCAATACAAAGTCAAAGAAAGCAAGACAAAAAATCCAAGGAAAATAAATACTGAGGTTAACGGTGGAGTAAAAAGTGATGATTTGTTAAACTGTTGCAAACCAGGTGTGAAGAGAAGCAGGTATTAAAGTTCTTTCTCATTTCTAAAAATGGCACCTGAGGTAAATGAGCTTGGTGAACACAGGTAAAAGGTAAAAAAATATTAAAGAAACACAAAAATACCAATATTTATGTTAAAAACAAGCAAAAAAGTAAGAGAAAGCAACCCAAAACAGAGAAATACACCAAATCAAAACAAAAAAATGAGGATCTTTCTAAAAACAAAAGAAATGGAAACCACACAAAAAACAAAAATATCATAACTTAGATAAAAATCTTGTAAATTCAGATATTTATTAAATAAATCTATATGAAAAAAAAACCCTCAAATTCATTTAAGTAATGCACAAAAGCTTAGCAATGTCACTCCCATGTCAAATGTATATGCAAGCTGCATCAACACTTCCAGCAATTTGTCAGGCTGTGTTAAAGAGTTGCGAGCGTGACAGCTGACCCGGCTTGACGTTGTTCCACGCACTGCGATCGTCAGAATACATTCTACACTGAGCTGCTATGCTCAGCTGAGTCATGATGAGTGATGTGTGCAGCTATTCAAAGGACTGAGCTAATTTATTTGATGGCAGATTGTTAATTATCCTCTGATGTGGGGAAATGAGGAGTGGAAATGTGTTGCATGAATATTGCAGACAAAATATTTTGCAGGAAAAAAAACTCAGCATCCAGGCTATGTTGTGTTTCAGTGTGCTTTGTCTCTTAGACATAATCCAAGTAATTTTGTTTTTTTAATGAAACAGAACAGCTTTTACTCTGACAGACTTGAACAACTTTACTCAGCTGAATGTATGGAATGAAAAAAGGGTCTTAAAGAATTTGTACTTGTAAAAAAAAGAAAAAAGTACTTGTAAACTAGATTCGTACTTGTAAAACAAAAAGTTGTGCATGTGTAACAAAGTTTTGAACTTCCTATAATCCTGCTTAAATATAGCTAATTTTCAGTGAGTAGCCATCTAACCTAATCTTGGTGTAATATTGGTAGTCATTTGTGCCTATTTGTTCCAAACGTTGGTTCTTTTGCTTTATGCGAATACTTTAACTTTTTCCGTCAGTTGACCTCTTTTTTTTTTTTTTTTACTGTATTTTAAGTTTGAAACATAAAAAAAAAACTAAAATTGGTGGAGATTTAAAAATGTAAGTAAATCACAAATCTTGTAGCAACAATGGAAAGGGTAGATTTGAAAGTAAAACAGCAAAATGTAATTGTTGAAAAACAAATTGTGAGGTTTTCTTTTAATCATCACATTAATGGTTGGAAGACTATTAAGACTATAACCCAAATTAACATTGCACATTCACTACTAAGCCAAAGTAGACAGAAGTACAGCAGTTGTTTTTTCTCATTACACACGTCTCGTTATACTGTAGATGATGCATTATTGGGGAAAAAAATGTCTGATTTGGAGTAAAAATCACAAGCCCATACAAATGAAACCATGAGATTATTTATCCAAATAAGACAAGCTTTTATATTCCACAAATGTTTTATACGACTAAGGTTGCTATGTGATTGTCACTTCCCATTGTATGGTTCTGGTTTGCAGAACCTCCTTTGTGTCTCATATATGATGAGGAGCAGGACCCAAATGCAGAAGAGGCGGAGTTGATTTAAAATGATTTGTTAATAAAATAACAAAACAAAACAAAAAACAGTGAATAAATAAAATCGAAGTTTGTGGAGCAACACAGAAGAATGAGATATGCTGGAGGTAACACCAGGATCTGACAAAAAACTGGGTGCAGCTGTAAGGGATGGAGATAAGTCGAAACCAAACTTAGGAAATAGGAGAAATGGCTGATACAAGTACAAAGAGAACAGTTACAGCAGTAGTGAATGTTTATATTTACAGATGGTATTATTAATGTTTGCTATATAAGGACATTCTGGTAATTGCATTTAGTGATTAGCCTAATACGGTTTTGCAATAGAAGCATAAAATACCCTAAAACGTGACAAATGTAGAAAAAGTAAGTCATTTTCTTCTGCGGCTATACAAATATAAAAATCCTTTTTTTCCCCTCCAATCTGAAACTGTTTAAGTTTATTTGTGAGGCTTTTTTGTGTCAGAGCGACCTCTAGTCGTGGAGTTGGAGAACACGTTAATATTGTCATTTTTAGAGTAAAAAATCATCAACCTGTCACAGAAACTGTTTGTAGCGTCTAAATCCTACCATTGGAATTGTGGGAAAACCTGTTATTTGTTAATTTGTTATTGTTGGTATTTCAAATCTTACTGGACAAAAAGCTCAAGATAATTCAAACCCAGTAAAGTAACTGCAAAATACGACAGAAATATGAATTTACGAGCAAACTGTTGCATTACAATACCAGACAACCAATGACATGATACAGAAAGAAAAAAGACAAACTACCTGTTAAAAAAGTTGGCAGATAATATTTTTTAGGTATACTAATCTCCAAACACAGTTCAAGTATACTAACGATTAGTGTGAAATTTAGATAATATCCATCATACTTCTTACATTTTTTTCCACTCTGTAAATAATAATAATCCAGACAATAGAGGGAATTTAATGTTTTTTTTTTCTATTTCACATAAAAATTTAACACATTGATCCTCTTTGGTTTTCATTAATACAAAAAAGGTATTCAACAAAATAAATTGATATTCATCAAAATTACTATTTTAATAATCGTTCCGTTGATTACATGTTTTAAACTGAAATTGTTGTAATTTTTCTATTAATTTATGCATTTTGACAATAACCATAAATGATAATAAAATCAATGTGTTTGCCTTCATAATCAAGACAAATACAATGATTAAGGTGAATTTTAGGTAAGGTTTTTAATATTCATCATACTTTTTACATCTTTTGTGGACTTGGTAAATACCTCCAAATGTATTAATCCAGACCATAGACTCTAATAGAGAGTTTTAGTCTGTTTTGTTTTATTTCTTTGGCTTGTATTTTTAAAAACTGACCATTTTAATGTGTTTTTCTATTCATTGATTACTTTTTGACAATACCCGTCAATGTCAACAAGCCCAGTACATTTAAATATGTTTGACCTCACAATCAAAACAAATCGACCACGTGTGCTATTTCCCGCAGCGATGACGTCGCGTGGCCCCTCCCCCTTTTCCTCTCCCAGCAAGTAAACAGAAAAACGAGCTCGTGCCACAGCCGTTGTAACGGAGGTCGGTGAGGGGAAAAAAACTGAAAGACAAAGAAACACATGAATAAATGAGACGAGGCGTCGGTGAGCGGCGTGAATTCGTGACTCTGTCCACGCCGCTGACTCGCTCTGGTGCGCAGTGATGAAGGGAGAGGCGGAAGTGAAGTCACTTGACAGAACCGTCCATGTTATTGTTGTTATTTTGGTCGCCCTGTGATGAGACGCGCTGGGGAACCGCTGGCTCTCCGACACAGCGAGCCTCCACGGAACCGCGGGCCGCCTTCGGACCTCCGCCAAGCCTCGCCGCCTCCGACCGCAGCAGCTCGCTGACCCCGGACACAGGAGCCTCGCTGGCGACTGGGAGGAGGAGGTGGAGGGGGAGGAGACCCAGCTCCAGCTCGGCTCCTACGCTCGACCGAAGCGACCGCTGGTTGTCTGTAGCAGGAAGCTGCTGGTCGCCGCAGACATGAACGGCATCACCAAGAGCCGCTTCGAGGTAAACGAGGCTGTTTGTCTCAAGCAGGGAGTCGTGTGTGAGTGTTTCGAGTCTCGGTGTGAGGCGTGTGGCTGCTCAAGGGTAATCCTCTTGTTGTTGCTGTTCTCTTTGCCACCAACAAACACGGAGGAAACTGTGGAGTCATTGCTGGACGGACAGGCTGGGTCTGAACTCAAATGCTTTAGGATTTAAACAGTTCTTACTCACAGAAACCCTCATATCGCACCCCAGTCCTCAGGGAACAGAGCCAGCCCAAGGTATAGGCAAGCTTAGCTGCCTGTAATCTCCTGCGACCAGAAGGTGGCAGTCTAGAGCTGGTCACCGGAGGCCACATTCAGAATAATGCATTTTGGTTTTCGGTCAAAGTCTACGAGGACGTGCGTCTAGTGTCGTTGAGCACGTTCTGAACGTCCAACCAGACGAAAATTGGAACGATGAAGCATCAACCAAAACAGAGCTGAAATCGACCCTCGGTCAGCACGCAGCTCCCGAGGTAGATGGTGAAACCCGGCGAACTCTGAACGCCTCTGAGTTATGCGGTGAGCATGTCGCGCGACGAGGACGTTCTCGTCCTTTTATTAAATAAAATCGAGCCGCTCTCTCAGTTTCATCCTCTCAGCATAGCCAATTATCCTGCCAGTCATGTTTGCTGGAAGCGCGGGGGGGAGAACATGCAACTACACGCAGAACGTTCCCAACCCACGGATTTGAACCCAGGGCCGATCTCGCTGCGAGGCAACATCTGCCACCGGCTGCTTGTTAAATTTGAAATTAAAATTAAAAACGAACCACCCAGAACATTATTTCTGGCGTTGGGGGAAAAAAACAAAAAAAACTTTGATTGTTACAGACGTGTCTCAGTCATGTTTATCTCTTATTTCGACTTGCAAACATAAAATATTAACTGGGAGAGTTCAAGTTCTTAGTGGAAAGAATAGTGTTAAGAGTAAATGTAGGACGCTTATATTTGCTTTTTCAGTAGTCGGTCTATCTTGTCCGGTACGCTGGATAAAAGAAGGTTTTTGTACGAAAATGATTTTGGTTCTGTTAAGTTACGACTGATATTTGCACAGCCTCAGCGCGGTTTCTGCTGTTAATATGCCGTCACAGCCGAGGACATGTCAGGGAACTGGAACTAATTTACAAGCTTGTTCGTTAAACACGATTTTGGCTGCAGACCTGAAGGAACGGCGAACACCACGATGTGCTTCCTTCAGCACGCTCAGTGTTCTTTAGAGCGGCTAAGCGAAAACCAGCGTCACACGGTGCTACTGCGAATTGTTGGCTTTTATTCTGATCATTCCCACTGCGCTACGTACATATTGCCTCTCGTCATTTTGCTTCAAAGTCCTCATATCACCCCGTCTGACGGACACCGACAGAGGTTTATCTGAGGTGTTGTTCGCTCATTGTTGAGATTGTTTAGTGTTTGACTTGATGGCACTTGACTTTTTTCAGTCGGGTGTGCTCGGATGCTCACATGCGAGTGAATCAGAACAGGACATGTTGGTGTACATGCATGAAAACGAGTGTAATGGTGAAAGAAAAGAAAAAATGCGGTGGGCCTACTTGGAGAGAGCAGACTAAGGAGCTGGCTATTGGACACGTTAAATATTTTGTAGTTAGTTTTATTTACAAAACAAAGAAATTTAAAAAAAAAGACCTCTTCTAAAGTTGTTTTTGGCGTTCAGACATTTTAATTTTCTTCACCAGTTTTTTCCTCACTGCTGCAAGCTCTCTAGGAACGGGAAGGCCATCTGTGGTAATAAATGAAAGAACGAGTTGCTGAGGTTTATCTGCTCCAGCATTCAGACGCTGATATGATTTGAAGCTACTGAAACCCAATTGCTGTAATCTCAAAAGTTTATTTTGTCAATTTTTTTTAACTTTTCAATAATTCTTCACAGAGATTGTTGTAGTACCAGGTACCAGAGATTTCTGAGTTTGCTTTTAAATTATAATAAAGAAATCTTCTTTTTCCCCCAATATGGCCACTAAAAAGACTTGTTGTAGGAGCTTGATGTCTTTCTTGATTGATTTTTTTTTTTAGTGCAGATAGTTGTTCCTCTCCACTGTTACCACGTGTATAGTCAGTATGAGGAACTCCTGTAAAGCCTCACTAAAGTTGGTTGGATATCATTAGATAGAGACTTGTTTTAACACTTGGCCAAATAAACTGAACTTTACCGCATGTGTTCTGTCTTGGATCCACTTTAAATATATGTATTTCACTTTACAGTATGTTTTCTCTAATTGGATTTGTTTGTTTTGTTTAGGGCCTAAAGAGGTTAGTTGATGTTGATCAGTAAAATAATCAGAAAAAAATGACTTTAGAAGTCAAAAATGTGATGAGGTTGTTTTAGTCTGAGTCCACCTTTTTATTTTTTTAGACATTTTGTTGACATTGTGCTCCCTGTTGACATTTTTACCACTAATATCAACATATGAAAAAAGTAATAAATAAAAAAAGCTCTTTAACCTCAAGAAGTTAATAATTTCATTATTTCAAATACTATAATTTAAAGAGAAGACTTGCCATAGTGTCTACACTAGTTCTAGTTTTGAACCTGAAATATTTACAACAGTGTTTATTGAATATGTATGTGAATTAGTTCCAAGCAGCAGCATATATCCTTTTACACCTTACTGCACTGATGTTCCATTAAAGGCCTGGATCACCGCAGGACTTTCCCCAAGAAGCTGCATCTCAGGTTTGTTGTTTTCAGCACCAATAGATCAAAAAGTACCAGGCAAACAAAATTAGCTCTAGATCAAGATGCTGCCATCAACCTTCCAGACTGCAAGGTCCATATACTATAATCTTTACTTAACCAATGGGACAATGGGAGTTTGCCCCTAATTGCACGAAGAGTTGTTCAGAAGCCAGTTTGCTAATTCTCGGCAGGCTGTCATGAACCTTTAATCATGTTACGACTTTTAACTTACCGCTGTCTCATAAAACTCGGACAAATTTTTCAACAAAGGTCCTCCGGGCCTCACTTTATGGACCTTCATAGATCATTGTTCTTTAGTTTAAAACCTAGACTTAGAAAATGTGCTGGGGTTTCTGCTGTCTTTTGATTTTAAGGTTCTAGTTTCCATTTTGAAATGTGTCTACTGAAAGCTGTTAGAGAAAGAGTAGTTTGCTCTAATTATCATGTCAGCTACTGAATGGTTAGGCTACCTCTACAGAAAGTGATATACAGTGCCCATCATGTTTTAACCCTAGAGCTCAGTGTGTTTTATCGGTGTTTTATAAGTTAGACCAAACAAAGTAGCAAATACATTTCCAGTGGAAGGAGCACGATACATGATTTTTTAAAATATTGTTATTGAATAAACAAGGGTACCCTTGTTTGCCTGAAAATGGTACAATTTAAGGCTTTCTTTCAGCAATGATGTTCTTTTAACTGTTTCATGAAGTAGAGATTTCCCCTATTCGAGCTGTCGGTCTCAGCAGCTCAACCAGAAATGCCGTTGGCCTCTTGGCTGCTTCTCTAACTAATGCTTACCTTCCCAGGTTGTACAGCTTAGGCCAGTGTTGTACGAAGTCTGTCCTCAAGGAGCTGTCCTACAGTTTGTTTGTTTTTTCCGCCTGGTTCAGCTCTTCTAAATGAGATGATGGTTTATTGACAGGCCATTTGAAATAGTTGAGGAGGGTGTTGGACCCTTTTAATCAGCAGTTTTTGGGCAGAGGCACATGTAAAACTGACAAGACGCCATCCCTTAAGGACCGGAGCAGGACAACGTTTAAGACCGTTTGCTGCTTTCGTTCCCTTCTAGATTATTAGTCACAAATTAGCCTCAAACTGCCTCATTCTAACGCTTATATCTATTGGATGGATTATATTCCAATCAATTGGGTTTCATAAAATTTAACCCATTGCTCTCAAGCAAAAACATCCATCCATTGGTAGACTCTGGAAAGCTCACCAGTCCATCGCAGGGCACTGACAAAAAAATAACACTTTTATTTTGATTATGTAAGTCTAGCTGAATTCAGGCAGGAAGCAGTTGAAGCTTGGGATGTTGTTTATAATATTACCCCCGCTTCAAACATCTCGACAGCTTTCTTACAGATCTGCCTGGTCTGTTGCTTGGTCATGCTGTTTGTTTACTTAAGTTCATCAATGATCGCCCCTGCAAAAACCGTTAATGTTTATGTTGAGATTAAATACACACAGTTTGATCCTATTTGATAATTGTGTGACTTCTGAAGCCAAATATTTGGACATGGGTTTTATTTAGGGGTAATGAAGAAGTTAGAGGCTTAAATCATGCCTAGATCTTGGACAAAAGCAACAGAAATGTGTTGTTTCTGTTACAAAACAGGTTAAACCCACTTGGTTTAACGGCTTAATGACAAGCTAAATCCTCCATGAGGAGCTTGAAAGGATCTGAAAATCTTTACATTGTCACACTGCAGTGGTTGACGCTAACAATTAGTTAAACATGTGTTATAGCGATGTAACAGATCTGACGGGGCTTCATACAGTGGAAGAGGCTTTGACATCTGAAGCATCTTTGTCCATTTTTGTCGTTGCAACACCAGAGCTGTTAACAGTTTGGTTAATATTTTGCTAAAAACCCTGCTGGACAACTCCCTTTCTTTTGTCTTTTCGACCTCTCGAACCGCAGTCCTCATTTCCTCATTCGTCTCCTGGTTCTTCTTTTACTTTGAGCTTGTAATTCTCAATTTGTCTTACTTCCTTTTTTCAGTCATGTCTCCCCTCTTCACAGCTTTCCATTTCAAAGAGGCCATGTCTGCTCCCTGCATCCACCCCTCGCTCTTCCTGCAACGCGATGACTCCCCTTCCCTTTGTTTTCCTGACTGCATGTTTCACAGCAGGGAGTCCTCCACATTAGACACATTTGCCGACTCCTTTAGGATCCAAGCGTGTCGCTGACAGGACGTGCGTGTGCCTGCTGAGGCGCTGCGATTGTGGGTGTTTTCCCTAATCTAAATTCATTGCCTGGCTCGATTGGGAATATTCCGAAACCGTTCTTTGCCCAGAACGGTCGGGCTTGAATAATCTACGAGTGTGTGTGTGAGTGTGTGTGCCACTCAGCAGATGGCCAGACATCCAGCGAGTAGGCTAATTGCGATAAGCATGCCAACAAGCTGACCAGGCTGACAGAATTATGATTTTGTAGGGAGGGTACACGAGAAGGCAAATGTGTCTCTGGTGTTTTTATTAGCATCAGTTAAAAATGAGTTTACTCGGTTTTGTGGATGACTAATGCAAGCAAGTTGTAGGACTTGGTTTCTGCTCCTGTTTGACACAAATAAAGCAATAAATAGTCCCGGTTGCTGCTTTTTTTTTTTTTTACACGCTCATTGAACTTGGATTATTTTACATTTTTAGAAGCTTGTTAAGCGTATGATGCACTTACTGCTTTTTATCTTGTGTCTCTGCAGGTGTTCTCAAACAGTGACGAAGCACCGATTAACAAGAAGCTCCCCAAAGAGCTTCTTCTCAGGTAGGGCTAAAAAAAAAACACAGCAACAACGCCATCTACTAAACACAAATGCCCTTGATTGAAGGCTTATTAGGTCATGGTTATTCATTAGCTGGATCAGTCATCAGCTGTATGTCAGTGACTTGGCCTCAAGTTGTAGAACTCGTGACCCACAGACCAATATTTTGCTTCGCACATGCTCCATAAATCTGGTGTCGTGCATGGCCTCACACATGCTCATCATCCCAGGGCGACTTGTGTGTGCTGTATGAGTTTATGAGTTCGCTGATGCCTTGGAGGGAGGAACCCCTTTAGGTCCCTCGTCCTGATACACAGTGTTATTTCTGTGCTCCAGCGATGCTAGATTGCGTGTGCCTGCGTAAAACACTCCTGAGGCCTGTGTAAGCTGTATATATATCTGTGTGTATGTGTGTGTGAGGACGAGAGCGCTATAAATAGTTTGTCTTAGCTTGTGGGGAGTTCCGCAGTGCTGTGCTCCTCTGCAGCTCCGTCGGCACTCCAAAGACGCTACTAGTGCAGCCATTAGCGTTATCACACTTTCACTGGTTGGACAGAGTGGCATGCGCCCTCCAGCCACAACACATGACCCTCTATCACATGTGTCACGGTTAAACAAAACCAGCTGGGAGGAGGATTCATTGTGACAGAATTAAATCCTGTTTGTAAACTGTTGATTGTTGTCTGGCTGGAGCTCCTCTTTCTTTTGCCTTATAAGTTTGTTTTAGTATATAAAGGACATTGTGTTTTTGTCAGTGCTTGAAACTGTTTCCACAGTAGCTCGAAAATTTTTGTGATATGATACATAAATGATATGATATATTTATATGATCCAAACTTCAGGATGGAAGTTTAAAATTTGTTGCCAAAGCTACCCACCTCTCTTTTGTTATGTGTTGAATACAATTAATAATGCTTATTGCTAATATTGGATGTTAAAGATAAACTCCAAATCAGTGTTTCTTTGATTTAAAGTTGTAAAAACTAAGTTTGATCGGAGGTGCTCTTGCAGAGTAGCGGCAATTTTACATAACTTGTGACGTTGCATCATTTAACCCTGCCAGAGGTACAACCCGGACCACTTCCACATTGACGAACTGACCCCAACGAGTATATTTTTACTGCTGGAGGAAGCTGGTGTACCTAGAGGAAAACCACACATGCGTGGGGAGAACATGGAAACTCCATCTTGAAACCGGGATCCTGTTGCTGATTTGAGGAAAATAATCAATAACATTGATTGTTACAATCAAAATATGTTTATTTCAATCATTTTTATTTTTATTTTGAGTTGAAGCACAGACCTTTACAAAGAAGTAAGTAATATAATAACACAATAAATTAAAATAGGAATGGAATAATTCATTGAGTAATCTTGAAGACCAGATGATTATGACTTCTGTGGTCTGCTACCCTTGTAAGAAATGCAGTTAAAGTAATTCCTTATGAATTATAAGTGAGGACTACCTATACTTTTCTTCACCATAGATTTTTACGTAAAAATATTCAATATTTGACTGCTCTTCCTATCAGAGTTACCTGCAAGTGGTCATTAATTGGTTGATAATCTGGCGCAGACATATCTTCCAACCATACTTTTCAAATTTGAGCTAGAGGTTTGAGGTTATGACACACGCTTGATGTTGGACTATTAAACCAGTTCAGATTTGTGTTCGAAATCACCGTCCTCTGTTGTAGCTTTTGAGCACAGCTTCCTACTGGGCAGTCTCTCAGCATTATGCCCCCGCGGACTTTTTTTAAACTCATACTGTGCCAAAACATCTCTTCCTGATTCTCATTTTGCCATAAAATCTTTCCCCTGAAGCTACTAGCTAGTCCATGTTGATGGCTGCGAATCTGAGTGGATCTTAAAGGTGTTCTCCATGAGGATGCTAACCTCAACGTCGACACTGGTGTTGAAGCGTCTTCGACGTTATACTAGGATTAAGTCTTAGTTGTTCTTGTTGTTTCCAATTATCCTAACTAGTTTTCCATTCTGTGAGAGTCACAGCTTCAATTAGATTGTTACTCATCAGCGTGTCCCAACAGGAGAATGTGTTTAGAAACCTGAAAGCAAAGTGATCAAAATTAGCTTTAATATGTTTAATAAATAGAGTTATCCCAAATGCTAATATATTTACAGTTATTTATGGATTCAAAATGTTAATTTCTGTTGTGGGGCTTGTTTTTGCATAGACTTGCCATCCATCCAGGTTTCAATTCCACCAGATTCTTTAAATATCAGTGACATTTGTTTATATCATATGAGAATGTGGCCTTGTACAATATTTTATCTTCAAAGGACAAAAACATGTTTGAATGAAATTTGGGAGTAGTCTCATTAAACATTGTTCAAACTGTGAGGTTTTTTTCTGTGTGTGTGTGTTTTTTTATGTTTAAATATATATTTACAGAAATAAATTTAATTATTCAGGAAAATCCCTGACTATATAAAAAACAAACAAGAAATTCAGATACCAATAATATTAAACGCTTAACATGTTAAAAGAAGTGAAATACCTTTTAAGTATGTACACAGCTGTTTTATTAAAGGTCACACAGTGGTGCTGTAACGTCAGGTTCATGTAACCTAAAAGAGAAGCCAAGTTATTAATTCAACACATTAAAAGTTATAGTCAGCTTAAAGACAAGACCAAAAAAACCCAAATAAAAACGATGGTGAGATATAGTAAATAAATTAAAAGGTGAGATAACCTGATAAGTTTGCAAACCTTCAACATAATATTTTATTAAAAATCCCTATTGGTTTGATTACAGCTTTCAGAAAGATGTATCTTCATAAAATAAAGATTTGTCAAACTCCTCTGTATGATGACCCATGTACTAAACTTGTACCAAACTTGTCTTCAAGCTACTAAAGATAGAGGCTCATATGTATTTGTTATTAAATCTGCCTTATTTCATCTTGTCCTTAAAACGCCGAGTAAATTCATGACACAAGCAACAACGTCTTCACAGAACATTGGGTACTTTCTCTCTGAATATTGGCTTGAATAATAATTCGATTATCATAATAGCTTGCCGTTTTCAGCCTATGATTTAATAAAGACACAGCTGCAGGTCTGAATTAAAACTCTCTGCTAAGATTACTAGTTTGCTGCCTCATGACAAACAAACACTCCGAACTGAAATATATTTTTAATGTTTAGTGTTGTATTCTTGGCAACTATAGTGCTAAAGAAATATGTTCGAGTGAATGTTGTTGTTGTGTGCAATTGCTGTTGTTTTTGGCCTCAGTGCTCATGTGTGATCTGTCACGGTGGATGTGGATGTTCTTCTGCCTCTCAGCTGGAGTATGTTGAACAGCTGTGCATATAAACTGTGAAAAACAGCTGCGATATACCAGACCTATGTCTGACGGAGAAGCCTTGGAGAGAGTCGGCTGCCTTTCAGGATCTCTGAACGCAGAAGCGCTGACTCCACCAGCAAACACCCAAATTTATGTCTAAGCTGTTACTGTAGCAACCGTTCTCAAACTGTGCCGAAAGCTGGACCTGCTCTCATCTTGCCATGCTTAAAGGCTCAGGTGTTCATTTTTGTCACACAACAGAACTGCTCACTATTTTGATCCTGTCTCATTTTGTTGTTTTTTTTTTAAGACAAAAATGGCAGGATTTGAGGGAGCAATCAGAGTGTTAGCTGATGTTTCTCGTTTAAACTCTGGGTTTGTGCTTTCTTATGTGTAACGAGGTGGAAAAACACTGACATCTTATTGAAGATGTCAGGGTTTTATGCTTCTGAATTTCCCTTTCCCTTTATGTTTTCTGTCCACTTGGTGAAATTGTAACTGTCTTACGTCAGTGTAAAAAAAAAGAAAGTGATTATGCCTCTTATACATCAATGACTTAATGCATTCGACTAGGTTTCCTTAGATTGGAAACTTTTTTAACGGATTTCTTAATCAAGTATTTACGATTAGAATGAAATGATTTTGAAGACTCAAAAACAGCTTCTTTGCCAAAGCAGTCACCACCCTTAACTCAACTGGTCTCTAACTGTGCAATACCCTCATCTCTGTGCAATACAATGTCTCCAATCTCATTGTACAATGCGTTTAGTGACAATAAAAGGCATTCTATTCTGTTCTATTCTATTCCATTCCTTAAAGTGTCTTGAGAGGACATATGTTGTAAATTGGTGCTATGCAAATAAACTTAATCTTGACTCTTAAATACTTAACATTATAAGACGGCATGACGGTTCTGTGTCCTTTCAATCAGTCCTTTGCGATCTGATATGCCGATGAAATATTCTGTGTCTATGCCAGACACATTATTGGAAGTACGTTTCTATTACAGCAGGAACAGCAGGATTAATAGTATGATAATATTAAATCACACGCAAACGAGCACTACTTATTACTTAACACATCTTTAAAGCGCTTGGCAAACAAACAATTGTCTGCACATCTTATTGATTGTTTTCATTTGAGTTATTATTAAGTGAATTCTGTGGCTGGTAAAAAGCCTCTCTGACACACTTAATGGAAGGTAAGATTGTTTTTGATTACAACAATCTATCAATAATCTTTGTCATGGCAATTAACCGGTTATTAGAAGAGTGATCGATGAGCGGCAGCTTGATTGGTCGGCCTGTTCCTTTACAGTGTTTGTATATTAAAGATTGGATGTGCTGTCTGTGAACCGGGAGCAGTGCTGTGTAGCCTGTGTGGTCGTACTTGCTAACACATAACTCTGGTATAGATTACACACTGACATGTCTGAACATATCCCAGCCCAACACACATCAAAACACAGCCTCTGTCTGCAATAACATGAGGGAAACAACAGATAGCTCGTGTCAATCCGGTTAAACAAATATCCAGACACCAGCTGCACTTTAAACCTTTGCACCATATCAGTTCTTAAAACTACATGTTGTTTATATCCTTCCTTTAACGCTGCTACTGTGACGGAGAACAAGCTGTTAATTTATTACCAACAACCATGTTTGTGTTTAGGCTCCTTTGTATCCTGATGTATTTGCATGTACAGTATATTTGGATGTCTGTAGCTCGGCTTGTCTGAGTGCCAGAGATTAGTCATTGGCAGATTAATGGATTGAGCTGACCCAGTAGCCCGGGTGCATGCGGCCCTTTGTGGCCGACCAGCCTTCAGCTCTAACAAGCTGAATGTGGGCTGCCATTCTAACAGATTTTCTATCTTAAAGCCACTAATCAGACTTTTATAAATAATCATATAAACTCGGTGTATGTATATATATATATTATTCCTGTCATCTAAAGAACACATCAGTTTTCTGTTTGCTTTTCTGTTGCATAACATTATTTAGTCTTGATCGAATCTACAGCCTGCGTATGCCAGAGCCTCTGGTGACATTATAGCAGATGTGAGGTATGTTATAGTCTCTCGTCCGCCATATTTTCAAGTAATGCCGGCTGATCTGCTCTTGGTCCTTGTGCCTCATGCGATCTCATCAGTACAAAGAATGGCGATGTAAACTTAGATGTTTTAGTTTTTAGTTTTCCTTTGAAAAATTGGATTTGGTGAAATTATGTTATGGAAATCAATACTTTAGTACTGAGCTGAGATTATATTGCCAGTAAATAAAAGTGAAATAAAAGACACCACTGGATGGTAATCTTTTACAAAAAGGATATAATGAAAACAAAAGGACAAAAATACATTTAAACCTTTTTTGGATCAAAATTTAAGTAAATTTTTGTTTCTCTTTTCAGAATATTCTCCTATCTGGATGTGGTTACACTCTGTAGATGTGCACAGGTGTCAAAGGTAAGCACCATCTGTCAAAACCAAATATAAATGTTCACACTTACAATTATTAATTGAAAAAAGGAACATTTACCGGAATCATAGCATCTTTTTTTTCCCCCCAATTTAAATACTTTGATCAGTCTTATATTTCCTGTTAGTGTCAATAATGAAGTGCCCCCTGCTGGCTTTAACCAACAAAACATTGCCAAAGTTTTGAGATAGCAAAAACGTTTAATTATTAAATTGTCCACAGAAAGGCAACCCTACAAACACATACATATAAAATACAGATTTCAAAAGTATGGTGTCTGTTTTTCTTATGTCAGCAAAGTTATTTTTTCCATACTCAAGAATCAGAACACATCTCAAACCGAAATGTATTGTAAATTATTAATATATATTTAAAACAGTTTTTTTCCTTAAACTGTTTTTGAACATGTGGTTTGCTAAAACATTGTTAAGACTTTTTATATTATTATTTGTTTGTCCTCTCTACTATAATGGGTTAATGTTGACAAAATTATTTAATGAAAAATTACAACTAAGATTAAAATAATTTGGATTTTACGCAAAAAGGTTTTGTTTGGAGTACTTTATTTTCCCTGTTTAGCTTCTGATAATTAAATTTTAATCTCTTTATTTTTGTTTATAGCCCATTTGGGAGTAAAAAAACACAAAAAAACAACAAAATTAGGAAATTGAATATGATTTATTGGTGCTGAATTCATGGAGTTCACCATGAGGCTGGCTCTCCACTTGAACCGACTTCCCTAATGCAACGGGAAGTAAGGTTCCCCGGCCTCCACCTCTGTCTGACCAACTTCCCCGTGTGTTTCTGTGCGTCTCCTCCTCAGGCGTGGAACGTCTTGGCTCTAGATGGCAGCAACTGGCAGAAGATCGACTTGTTCAACTTCCAGACTGACATAGAAGTGAGGGCTTTGTTTGTAATGGTAAACGTGTCATAGAGCGAACGGTGTTTGTGAATGGGTGCTTGTTTTCTTGTATGTTTAAATGGGAACGTTGATTGAGTGGCATTACCCAGCTGAAGGCTTAGTGCTGGGTCGGTAGGCTTTGGTGTGGACTGTGACGACTCAGCTGATCAGCCTGTTGTCCACTCTCGTCTCTCTCTCTCTCTTTCTCTCTGTCTGTTTTGCCTCCTCAGGGCCGAGTCGTGGAAAACATTTCGAAGCGCTGTGGAGGCTTCCTGAGGCAGCTTGGCCTCAGGGGCTGCCTGAGCGTCGGAGATGCATCTTTGAAGTGAGATTCTCATCGTGTCTTTGGCGCACACTGATCAGCTTTGATCTCTCTCTTTTTTAGTATTAATAAAAATTATTTTCTTGTTGGTTTCTTTACTTGCTGCTTTTGTCTCTGTGATTATAAGTAGTAAGCAGCTTGTACTTCATTCCTAGGGAATTCTGCTGGGAACTCATTTATTTACATTTCATTTTCGTTCACCTTGCATCCACTCAAAACCAACCTTTTTTTTTCATAAAGTTTTTTTTAATATTATGGACTCTTTTATATCGCTTGTATAAAATAGGTTTACAGTGCCTTGCAAAAATATTCCTACCCCTTGAATTCTTCCTATTTACTGTAATTTGATGTGCATTTTATTGATGTATCATGTACCAAAGCAAGACATAAATGTATATTATTGAGAAATCTTCTGCTTGTGTGTTAAAATGTGTTAAAAAAAAGTTACCTTTGAATTGCATTGTAAAGGAGTACAATCTGTGCCTAGGAATGAAAATAAGATAACCTCTATCCTCACAATCTTGACTTTCAATTTATTCAATGAAGTTTCAAGTTCAAAGGAAAAATATCCCTCTGTGATGCTTTCGCCTGTTTCCCAGGACTTTTGCTCAGAACTGTAGAAACATCGAAGTACTGAACCTGAACGGCTGCACCAAGATCACAGACAGCACCTGCCTCAGCCTCAGCAAGTTTTGCTCCAAGCTCAAGCAGTTAGATCTCACCTCCTGCGTCTCCATCACAAACCACTCCCTAAAGGCCCTGAGGTATTTGTCTAACTTAGCCCTACTTTCACCACCAAAAGTGTCGCACATCTTAATTAACACTGCTGTGTTCATGCCTTTTTGTTTTATGTTAACATTATTTAGCGACGGCTGCAGAATGCTGGAGATGTTAAATCTGTCCTGGTGTGACCAGATCACACGTGACGGCATTGAAGCGCTGGCTAGAGGTTGCACTGGTTTACGAGCACTTTTCCTCAGAGGCTGCACGCAGGTTCAGATCATGATATTTGGCATTGTTATGTGGTTATGTTAATAATGTGTTATTGTTTTTTTTTTTTATAAATCAGAATCTAAATCTTTGATTGCATCAAGATATTGATGTCTTCTAATCTTGATAAAAGAAAGAAAAGTGATACAAACAAATGGCTACAAATCTGATTTTTTGCTAAGCTAAAATTCCACTCTCCACAACAATGGACCCTGCTGGAGAATTTATTTTCCAAGCTTTCTTTTTCACTAATATAGTAATGTTGCGTTCCTAAAAATATTCCTATTAGATATACCGTTTACACAAAGGCAACTATTATTTATAGTTATTTTCTGCTTTCTTTTCTTGCTTGAGTCTAATTTGCTTCTTGCTCTGCAAAAAAACATCCATGAATCAGCTCTCACTGAGTTCAGATGAATATTTAATAAAATACATCCCTGCTAAAAACTTAATTTCTTCTGAATGATGTCATTTTTTTTGTGGCAATGTGACATTTTAAGTCTTTCATTGCATATATAAACTTTTGATCTGGACATTAAAACCGTGTTTGTTTTAATACAGCTGGATGACGGCGCACTGAAGCACCTACAAAAGCACTGCCCTGAACTGACCACAATCAATATGCAGTCCTGCACAGTAAGACAAACATGACTGAGGGCTGTTTTTAGCACATGGACAAACTATTAATGATGCATAAATGATGTGCTTGTTTCTACTGAGCTTTAATCCAATTTGTTTTCCTATGTCTGACGCCACCAGCAAATAACAGACGAAGGCCTGGTCAGTTTGTGCCGGGGATGCCACAAACTGCAGATCCTGTGCATATCTGGCTGCAGTAATGTCACTGATGCCTCTCTGTCTGCAATGGGACTTAACTGTCCTCAACTCAAGTAAGAAACTTTAGGTAGTACTTTATGTAGATGTATAAAACACAAACTTTGTTGTAGATTTCTTGAACATACAAGCCTTTCCCTAATTTCTCATCTGTTTTCCAAGGATCCTTGAAGCAGCACGATGTTCTCATGTTACAGATGCAGGGTTCACAGTGCTCGCTAGGGTAAGTTTCATTGTGCTTTCTGTCACACCACAATTCTTAACATGACAAGATATCCAAACCTTATCCTCCACCATTGCTTTTAACTTACATGTGGCGGAATAGATAAACCGCAGTTTTATTTGTTTGTCAAATTAAGTATGTACAGTTCTTGGTTAGTACAGGAGTCATGCAAAATGTAATGTTTATTTATTTTTTACTATTTATTTTTTTTTTTTACTGATTCCAAACTATAAATTAGGACTATTTAACAATTGCATGATACGTATGTTTTGCATCGTTGAATCAACTAATGTATTCACCATTTAAAGCTTTTGATTGCACCTCCTCAGCGGTTGGCTGTTTTGTGCAAGGAGGCTAACCAAGTCAGTAGCCAAAGGAGTGACTAGATACAGAGCACATAGCGACAGCGCCTCCAGCTCTAGGTTCTAGGTTAAACACATTGGAGGATCCTTTAGCATACAAAACATCTACTCTAGATTTTCTTATGAAAAACTTGACCCATCCACATGCAGGCTCCACACCGTTGCATAAGCTACCATTTCTGCCGAGAAACTCTTCCACTCAACACCCAATACGAGAATAAGCTCCCAAAAATTATTGGAAGCTCTGCAGAAATGATCAATGATCTGGCGTATTGTTAATGTCGTGATCTTACATTGTTGTGAACAGAGTCTTAAGCCAACTGTCCATTTTATGTACTATTTGTGAACAGAATTGAATGCACTTCTTTTATTCTTTTGTCACAGAACTGTCATGAGCTTGAAAAAATGGACTTAGAAGAATGTATTCTGGTAAGTAAACATGTGGTATTGGTATCAAATTGGATCTAGAAACCTTTTGTCTGAAAAGATGTTACACTATAACTGTGTAGATAAATGTTTTTTTATAAAGCAATCCTGCTGCATACTCTCTGAATCACTTTTGAATGCAGTGGGGAGGACACAAAGAGAGATTCACTGCGACACATTATCATGCAACGCATCACTCCACACTTCGATCTCGGCCTCTAAGCTGTGTATAGACATGCGAGGAGGTTTACTAATCAAGCTTGTCCTCCCCTCAGGTGACCGATAACACCTTGGTTCAGCTTTCAATCCACACCCCTCGGCTGGAAGCACTGGTAAACATTTAGACTAAGCACAGTCTGAATTTGTGCCAGAGCGCTCCCAGGCCTGCTCTGTATCAGTGACGTGTCTCCGTCCTTTCTCCCGTGGCCACAACAGTCCCTGTCCCACTGCGAGCTGATCACGGACGACGGCATCAGAGCTCTTAGCAGCAGCACCTGCGGCCAGGAGCGCCTCACGGTGGTGGAGCTGGACAACTGTCCCCTCATCACTGACGTGACGCTGGAGCACCTCAAGAGCTGCCATCGTCTGGAGCGCATCGAGCTGTACGACTGCCAGCAGGTCACCAGAGCTGGCATCAAGCGCATCAGGGTGAGCGGACACAAAAGTGTGTTTTTCATTTGCATGTCTCTGCTTTTTTATACAAGTTTAAGTACGGCAATGTTTTGCTTTAATTTTACCTGGCAAATCAAATTGAACATTACTTTTGATTAACTTTTTTGTGTCATGTTTAACTCCTGTTTTTTTACATAATAAAGTTATGATAATTTCATATAAAGTGAATGCTAAAGGACACAGTCAAATATCTTGAAATTAAGGGAGTTGTTTAACTTAAAACAATTGTTTATTATGGTTAAAGCTGGAAAGAGATTAATGCCAATTAATTTTTAAAAGTTTTTTGTTTTTAATGCTTTACTATAATGGAAATTAAAATACTTTATAAAGGAGAAAAAAATATTAAGTCTTGTACATTTTTAGTTAGTTATAAGGTAAAGGCTATTATTTGCACTGAGAAAGAGGCAGGCTAATAATTTTATTTATTCTGCTCCCTTTTCACTCCACTTATATTACTTGTTCTAAGAGTATATGTTCGTTAATTACTGATATTTGTTAAGTTAAGTGAATAAAATTGTGTGAGTGAACCTTAAAGAACATAGTTATAGTTATAGATCTGGATTTAGTGGTAATTATTAACCCCACTGGGCTGGGTCGACGTCATTCGATTAGGACTATGAGGTTATTGTTTTGTCTGCGTTTTAAACTTGGATATTAATATAGTGTGGGTGTTTCTTTCTTTTATATCCAAGCAAGTCTCATCCTGTGGTATTTAAAGAAAATCAACATTAAACAGTGAAAGAAACTATTGGTTTGGTCGTTCTTGTGTAGTAGACAGTTGTATATGTCACAGTTGTAAACCTCCGACTGCACCTACAATGCTGCTAACACCATTCTGGTCTGTTATCACAGACATGGCTGCCATTTGATTTTGACTTCTAATGTTGTATTTGAACTTTTTTTTTTCCTAAGGAGTATAAACTTCAGTCTTTTTTTTCAATCAAAAGTTGGTGTGCAGTTATAATATAATATGGATCTTCTCTTCCACACAAGATCAAAATGTTTACATTAAAAGATGAAACACATTCATCCTTTTATTGGGATAAATGTCTTTTACGTAGTCATACTTGACAAAGGTTTTCCGTAGCCATCACCCCAGCTTTGACATTATTTTGGTTGTTTATTTTTACAAATCATATAGGCAAGATTGGTAGAATTCATTTGGATGTTTTCTTTCTTCCACATCATCTATAAATTTTTTTTAGCAGGCTTAAAATCAGGGATTTGGATAGGCCCCCTCTGGAAGCTTACTGTAAGCCATCTAAAACCAGTTTAATGTGTGTTTAGGATTTTCTTCAATTGAAACATAAATTAGTGTCTATCTTTCAAACATCTTACCAAAGCCCAATTTTCGGATGAAATTCACTGTGTGCGATTGTTCAGGAAAAAAAACTAGGAAGCCCCTAAGGCTTAACCCTGTCTATGAGTGGAAGTTTGTTGAAAGTCAGTGTCAACATTCACAGTAATAATTTAGACTATGTTGTGGAATGGGGTTTCAACCCCTTACTTCCTCCAGGTCCGTTCTATCCAGTTCCGAGGCCCAACCAGTAAAACCAGCAAAGTATTAACTTGTAAAAATAATGAGAAATGGTTAAGTATAAAATCAAGATTTAATATAAAAGCAATCAGTGTAAAATTATGGAAATGGAACAGATACAGAGTGACATTCACCATCGGTACAGGGCTCCACTAAGCACATCATAAGGATGAACCAAATGAAGCAAAGAATGGAGCGCGAGTCCTGCTTTTATCTATTCCTCACTCCTAACCCTCCTAAAGGGTGTCATCCTCTTGTATCAGTTTATCCTTGACTATGTGTTGCGTTTATGTGATCAACAGTTATGTTGTGTAAGCTGTAGCAGTGAGCGTTGCAGCAGATAAACAACAAGGGCAGATATTTACTAAGGCCAGAGATTATTAGAAGCAGTCACAGAATCATACATACAAAATCATACATCCATAACAACTAAGATGGTTGTGGTAAACAAAAATAAAATAAAATAAAAACAAACAAAACAAATATTTCCAAGCACAACTGAAGTTTGAAGCTGCCCACATTGTCAAACCAGTTTTCTTGTTTGTAAAGGTTTCATGCTATGACTGGATGACGACTGAGCTATTTAGCCACAATGACAGGAAGTATGTTTGGACTATTTATGGAGCACTTTGTATTCAAACCAAACATTTAAAGTTTTACAACATAGCCACCGTTAACTTTTCTCTAACATGATTCAATTAATTACATTCACATTCATACGCTGCAATTTGGGGTTAAGTACCTTGTCCTTGAGCACATCAATATGTAAAATAAGGGGAAGCTGGAATCAATCCCATAACCTTCTGATTGGGAGACATAAGTGTTCACATGAGTGAAAAGTAACCAAATATGATATGTAAGTTTACGTTTCCATATTTAATTTCAACTGAATTAAAATTTAACAACTGTGAGTTAAAAAAAACACAAACAAAAAAATGTCTGACTTGAAACCCAAACTTTTATTATTACCCTTTTTCCATTTCACCTGGTTTGATAAACCCCTAGAAGCAATGGGTAGAGTAATCATCTTGCAATTTAGGCAGCTTGCAGGCTCCTGTCATATGTCAATGTGCCCTGGGCATGGCCCTTAACCCCAGGTTCCCTACTGATGTATGTATCAGTGGTGAATGTGGCTTCAGTGTAAAGCGCTTTGAGTGATCAGTTTGAATAGAAAAGTGCTGTATAAGTAAAGTCCATTTACCATAACTTAACAAACTAATTCATTTGATCTCTTCACACAGGCTCAGCTTCCGGACATCAAAGTGCACGCATACTTTGCCCCAGTGACACCGCCTCCCTCTGTCCATGGAGGCGGCCAGCGTCTGTGCCGTTGCTGCATCATCCTCTGACAATGGAGGGCCAGAGGGGGGCACCTCTGTCTACAGGTCCTGCTGCTTTGATACGGGCTCCTAAGGGGTTGTGGAAGAGTGCTAGGGTCGGCGGTGAAGGAGAGGGGAGGGGCTGGACCCACTCGCTGCTCCTGAACATAGATCAATTCATGGACTGATCTCCACTGATCCTGGATCTGTTTAATCTCCCCTCCTCTCCCTTCCTGGTCCACAATCAGCTTTGCAGCAGCAGGCGGGGTTGTAGAGGTTAAAGGAAAGAGACATGAAAGGATGGACTTTATTTATCTGTCTTGCTCTCTCCTTCATTCTCTAAAGACAAAACTGTTTATTCACTTCATAACAAACCACGCAGTGGAACACTGAAAACACAATGCATCATTTTCAAACCCGAAAAAAGAAAGAAATACGATGCTCTCTTTGTCTGGGACAATTCACAAACCGCCACTGTCATCTCAAACAATCGCATGTCACCTTTAAGTGACCAGCCTGTGATTCTTTGTGGTTCAGCAAACAGACTTGCAGCTCTGTGGGAGACCAGAGCCGGGTCATGGCTGAAATGCAGATCTTGTGCAATCGTGTCGGCAGTGCGAGCTCTAAAGTGGGGAACACTTGGGACAAACAGGAAGTACAAACAAAATGGGACCTGTTACTTATTTGTGAGTCTGGGAAACATTTGTTGAGATTTTGGTTATGTTTGTACAGACAATGTTTTGCAAAAAATCCCACACAAAAAAACATGAGAAACTCCCTCAAAAACTGGGAAAAGTCCAAAAAACTGCAACTTTTTTTTCAGTGTTTATTGTAACTGTCCATGCCTGTCTACTCAGAAAGAGACATATGCTTGTGTTTTTAATGTAAAAAAAAACAAAACTGTTGCTGTTTAACAAGAAGGACCTTCTATAAGACCCAGAGGGTCAAAAAGCATTTTGTTGACACTTCTTCTTGATTGGGTGACCTCTTGTAGTGACCTGTTTGGTTCAATGGCTTGTACGCCCTGGTCCAAATCCTGTCAGTAGGCCCTGTGAACTATCTCCTACTTGACACTAACGCATTTGTTTACATTTCAGATTAGGTTAGCGCCAGAGGCTAACCTGTTTACATCGGAAGGTTTTAAGTCCCCATTACTGTTCAGATCAAGTCTGAGTAGCTTATTACACATATATGACTGTGGCATACAGTTGAGGGGGAACTGTGACCTCCAGTATTCAGATTTATTGCCCTTTCTGTCTGGATATCAATTAGGGCTTTAGTTGGTGGAACTGCTTCAACAGTGAAAAATTACATTTCTGTAGAGCTAAAGGATAGGATTTAAGCCTAAAAGCAAAGGCACCTCAAGTTTTTGACAATCACATAAATTTTATTCATTTGAAAGTCATAAAAGTAGTTTTATGTAACTGTCACTTTACCTCTTTTGTAAGATGTTATCAATTGGCTTAGGTCTTTCAATTATAAGCCGGTTACAATGCTAAGCAGTGCATTAATATTAAGAATAGAAATCTATTTATCAGTATAATTTATTAGAGTCGTCACAAAGTTCCTGTTTGTAGAAGATGATGCAAACACCTATCAAAGTATGTGATTGCTGGAAAGTCCTAAAACTGGTGGTTTAATTTGCTTAGAATGCCTTAAGAGCAACAGGATCCCCACCTTTTATATCCCCATGACAGATAGATATGAACTCCAGTCCCTTACAAAATGTTCAAATTCAATGAAATCGTCTTGTGCCGTGATGCATCACAACACTAAAAACATGTCAATTCTGTCTAGTGCCAAGTGCTTAAAGGCTTTTGAGAGAGACGGGGCAGCGGGTAGGATCAGAGATCCAACATTTAGATGGATAAATAGCTGGCATGACTGGTTGTTATACTAATGTCCTTTGACAGTTTTATGTTTAAGAAAAATAGACAAATAAAGATGACTAAAAGCAAATTTGTTTTTTGTCACCTTAATGGAACTGTGGTTCTTCCAGAGTCTGGAAAATGTAAGTAAGTTTTTTTTAAATAATTTGTTTCCATAATATATAGTTTTATTTATATAGTTTTTAACAAGTTCCACTTAAAGCCTAATCGCTATGGAGAAATCTCCGATATTTCGATTATCTTAAAGGTCTGTATTTATTTTTAAAAATGGTTTAAACATTACAGAGAAAGAAAGAAAGTTAATGTAGTAAAAGTAAAATGTATCTGTCCAGCTGAAGGTTCGTTATAAATGAAGAAAACTCAACTGCGGCAGTTCAGCATCTAGATGTCACCAAAGGACCAAGCGGGTGAGCCAAGACACGCCCACATAAAAGATACGGTGTTTTATGAAAACAAATAAATAATTAAACCTTAACTAAAAAATATATACGTCTTTGTTTTAATTTTCTATATAAAGTAAATCAGAAGTGGCTCTTTTTTTAATTTTATTTATTTATTTATTTTACCATTTTACATCAGGCATCGCGTTGGCTAGCTGTGCGGTGATCAAGGATTGGTGGTCGCGCCCCTGGTTAACTGCAGTCGCCGGCACCGCGCAGCCTTTCAGCGGTTCAAGCAACGTCTACTACACTTATGGACTCAAACGGGGGGGTTGCTTAACCCACGCGTGGAATTGTTATTGTAGTTGCGGAATTTTCTGGGAACAACTTCCTCGCAGACCGAATCGCAGGTTAAACAGACTTTGGCGCCATGAAGTAGTGGAGCGGAGTCCGGCGATAGGCCGTTAGCAGGCTAAGCTAGCCTAGGTGACGCTATTTGTATGGGCGCTAGCTAGCCAAAGTGCTATCTTTTTTGTTAGCATAACAGCTAGTAAATAAGGACTTTTTTAGCGTGTTATGCTAATATACAGAGGTAACACAGCTTGTTCCGTCACAGCTTTACGTTTACTTAAGTTTAACTGAGTTTTGGAGATTTTTTTGAGTAAATTCCTAAACAAGAGAAGAAAAAAATAAAACAATAGCCATTTTAACGCAGCCTATCGAGTGGACTTTTCGGTTTATTTAGCTCGAGGAAGTGTGTTCAAAGGTAGCCAGGATTTTTAATTGAGCACACATTGGTGATCAGACTTCAATTTAAAGCCATCTGGACTGAACTCTTCCCTCCGCTGCTAGTTCTGGATTTAGCCTCTCTTCACCTCGTCCCCGCCGCTGCCCTCGATCTGTGGCCCGGCTTCACCGGCTGGGGTTCCCGATGGAGGACCATGACAATATGGACTACTTCTACCAGCAGGTACAGCAAAAGGACGTTACACGCAGACTGCAGGTCGGCCAGGACCTCATCGACTACCTGAATGACCCGGCTCGCTCTCCGGACGTGGAGCAGGACAAGCCTCGGCTGGATAAGACCATAGACGAGTTAACGGGATGGATCAACTCCAGCAATTTCAAGGTAAGGAAGAATAAGTGCCTAGTCATCGTGTGGGGATGCATCCTGTTGGCCTCTTTATCGATCCATTTTCCTCTAGTTTACCTTCTCTGGTTGTACAACGTTGCTGATTTTACTTTAAGAAAACAAAAATCAAGGATTTGGAGTAAAGCGACAATTGACATCTTATTTGGCGGATTCTGAACCTTTTCATGCTACAAACACATGAAGGGATTGAATGTTTAAAGGCACATTTGATCTGCTGTTTCCTCTAGAAACTAGTGAGACAAAGCTGTCTGGTTGAGCTTTGTCTGGTCCTGATGTATTGGAGGTAGATATTTTCACATTTTCCCACTGACTGTCTGCTTTTTCTGCACATTCCTGTGGTTTCGTGGGTTCTTTCTATTATCGTTTCGTTTGAACCCGTTTGTGTCTGGGATAGGGACTCTTTGTCAGGACTACAGGAGAATCACATATGAGATGGGGGAGGGGTTAGGAGACTCTAAGAGGTGACCTTTAATTCTTTGTCCTCTTTTTTTTCCACAGCCCCAATGTGTTTTCTGTAAGCCCTAATATCATTTTTTTTTCTTGTTGTTTTCTTTCCAGCTGTGTTTCACTTTTTTACTTATTGTGAGACAAACCTGGCTGCCCCGTCTTGCTGTGCTTTGGTGCCAGGAAAAACAAAAAAAAGCTGTAATTTTTGCAGATTTCTGTGCAAACTAGTCAAAACAGTCTATATTAGACAAGTTGAATATTGAACTGATAGTTATTGTTAATGCTAATATATATTACTCAGCATTGTTCTGTATAACAAAGCCTCCTTAAAAGCACATTTGATTTCCCTGCATATATTCTGATGTAACTGCTGTTACAGTCTGAACATGGATAGTAGGAAATTGAGAATAGACTAAGCGCGTATGTCTATGCTTGGGTAATACTGAAGTTATGTCATTTTCTGTATAAACTTGCCCAATACTCTTAAGATGTATGTAAATTTGTACTTCTCAATAAAAAGCAAGATGAAGTGAATAATAATAATATACACGATGGAAAAAAGTCTAGTTTGTCCATAATAATGACCTAAAAACACTGATCGAAATTTGTTAATATAACATGTAACTTATTGGTCTCTCTTTTTTAAAATGTGACTTCCTGATGGGGTGCAGCATGACGTTTTGCCTTGTGAGCTGCATCCAAAGACACAAGCATTTTCCTGCATCCCGGTTGTTAAATACGAACAACCTGTGCTCTAATGGCGGGGATGATAGGCCACTGTACGACAGGCTTTTATCTTTTCTGTTAGACGAAGGACTTTACAAGGCACTGGGTCAGCAACGTGATGCTGGTTTAGAGAAGAGATGATGCAGGAAAAAAAAGTTGACGTGAACAGAGACTAGTTTTAATAGACGGTTTTACAACTGAAGAGTTACATTGTCAAAAAAAAATGAAATAAATGAAAAGTGCAAATCGTGACCCACAGAAGTGTTTAGTACCTGTGAGGAATAAAAATTCACGCTAAGGGTTCTTGGTTTGGCGTTCTTTGTACAGATTTGCTCTTCTCTGCCTCTTCTGATGGGCCGAGCAGCACACTGATCTCGTCATCATAGTGCTCATATGTGGAAGATGCAAACAGGAAGCATTAATAATCGATGATGCTGCATATAAGACGGCTGAACACTCCTGGCAACGATTTTGTTACCAGGCAGTAAAACCTGGATGTTTGTGATTTGTGTCTTTCTGCTTAATTGGTCACCCCTTGTTTGTTATAACCGCGATAATGTAGCATCGCCGTTCTTGGGAGAACATTTGCAGTTTTATATGAAACATATGGAATCAAACAGCTGGATATCTTAACAGGCAGATTGTTTGTTAAAACTGCTTTGTGTTGTTTTTCATTTGTTTAAAAAAATTATTCAGATGAGATAACATCTTCAAATAAAGATTAATATCTTCCACTCGAGTCATGTCAAATGTTGGCATCATGCCTGCTGCCCTGTGAGCCCAAGTCTTCCTGCAGGTGCTTCTTAGAAGAAAAAAAATCTTTCCGGTGAATATAACTCGACACAGCTTTGTGGGAAGCAGCTGCAGGAAGTGTTTTGACGGCCATTATTGGTTGTTACTCTGTTTTTACAAATATTTAATTTCTCTGCTGTTATTAGTGTTTACAATGAAAGCGCCATCATTTGAAGGTCTGTCCAAGGGGGGGAGAAATCTGTAATAATCGAATTTAATGGATTTAGAGAAAGCGGAAGTTTGAATGAGTTGATTTCATCGGCTTTATAAACCATTACTTTTCTGTTTTAAGACTGAATGTGATATAATTGGGGATCTTTAAACCTTTTTTTCATTATATCAAACATCAATTTAAGCTTCTTCCATAAGCCAGAATACACAATTTACATGGTGTGCAAATTAGCTGGTTAAGCCAACACGCCCACTAACCTGAGCCTTTACAAAGATCTATTCATATAGAGCAGACTATTTAAAGTGTTTTAATGACTGACATTCCTCTGGCACTCTGGTTAGGAGTCTGGAATCTAGCCGTTTGTTAACAAGCCTCTTATATTGATTTATACAACATTACCAAGTTTTTCTTTTTTGATAACACATTGATTGGCCCTTTCTTTGCAGCTATCATCTGTTCCTGTAAACAAATTTCCCCTTCTGCCAGGTTGCAGCAACAATTTCCCTGTACAAGATGTGTACAGTCTTTTGTCTGCCTTAGAGCTGCCTTCTTTTGCTTTAGTATTTCATAAAACGCAAGATTTTGCGGGGATTGTTCAACTGTTAGTTACCCGTCTGCAGATAACTTAACTGGAGACCTGTATGGCCCCTCCAGGGCTAACACAGTCCTTGTTGTTTGATGAAGGAGTTTTACATCCTGTAGATTTTTGAAGGAACTATTTAAAATAAACAGACAAAACGAAAGACTTAATTATAGTAGTTCCCTTTTTTTAATGCTTGCAGCATCTACTGTTATGTATAATCTCAAAATGATGTCAGTTTTCTTTTCTTTCAGATGTTAAATAAACTACAGTGGATTTTATTTAGGGGTAATAGAGAAGGGGTACACCAGACGCGTTTGATGACTATTTAAGAAACGGCTGAACAGCATTTTCTATCATTCCCTTGCCTAATTATTTACCACTAATAAAGACATTTAGGTTTGTGTTTATAGCTTAAAAAATAAAAAAAATAAAGGGAGAGGAATAGTTTAGCAGAGTACATCAACTGTACCTCCTGTTCCCTTGATGTTTTGTTTTTATAGTTGATAACAAGCTTAGCTCTTCCATTTCTTCTTCCTCTGTTTTTTCCATATGAAGATGATGCCATATGATTGTGGGTGCTTGTTGGGTGAAAAAGGAGCAGAAGAAGCCTGGGGGATGTTTCCACCATGAATCATGTTTCTTTCCCCCTCTTCCTTATTTTTCCCCTGAATAACAGTGT
>JAVLVB010000813.1:2137629-2157897 GCA_032876305.1 Orestias chungarensis
GTGTGTGTGTGTGTGTGTGTGTGTGTGTGTGTGTGTGTGTGTGTGTGTGTGTGTGTGTGTGTGTGTGTGTGTGTGTGTGTGATATTTCCTTGATCCTGTTGTTTTTACCCCATCCTCCTTCTTTAATGCAGTCACCTGGCTTCAGTCTTTCTTTGACTAAAATAGGGAAAAACTGCAGTCTGGTTCTGATTCTATTGCTGGACCAGGTCTGCCAAATGATCTTTAAACATATTTTCTTTTTGGCTGTTGCAGTTTTAGCGGGGAGCTGCCAACAAAAGCATTCCAGGCGCGCAGCAGCATAGGGATGTGATTTTAATCAAAAGGAAAGTGGAAATAACTCTACTTCTAGACACACACACTTATGTATGTATGTATGTGTGTGTGTGTGTGTGTGTGTGTGTGCGCGTGGGAGTAATTCTTGACCACTTGCACACAACATTAAATAGAAGATGTACACTTATGTCAAGAGATTAAAACGGCACAGAAAAAGATCTGCACGTCATAATTACTTCCAGCAGTGACTTGTTTCTGGATTAAACAGATTTCTTTGCAGAGTGATCAGTGATTTTTCACCTCTTCTGTTTTCTAGATGCACCCAAAGTGTTGAGGTTTTCTGTTTTGATGGTTTTAAAACTGGCTTTTTGCGGATATTATCTCGTTTGCTTAGATCATAGATTGCTTTTCTTGTACTTGTGGGAGGCTTCCATGATGGCCCTCTAAAGTCGAAACCATGGTAGAATGACATGTTGGGGTTCATCCCAAATGAAGATGCTTTGGTATCTCAGGATCCACTTCACGAACAAGGGGAAACATGGGACAGGAAATGCGGATTAGTAAAGGGTGGTGAAGAGATAGATGAGCCAAAAGACAATGCTCTTGATTTGATGGTCGTCTACGTCTCTTGCTTTATCTATGCCCACAAGTTTGTGATCGCATCAAAAAAAAAAAAAAAACGGGATTCATGATGAGTTTGTGCAACTAGAAAATTTGCAGTATCACATGTGCTTCTGGTTTTTTTTGGTCACATTTTAGTCATTGTATTTATGCATATATATCTTTAATAGATCATTTGTGTTTTTCTGACCTGAAGTAAATATTCATAATAAATTGATTTAGAAATAAAGTAAAACATAAAAAAAGGGTAGAACCACTGCTCTTTCATATCGAAAGCACACAATTGAGATGATTTGGGTAGTCTGAGTCTCCCTACCTTGGCTGCTTGGCTGCTCCTCCCGCAACCCAACCCGGATAAGCAGAAGACGATAGATGGACGGTTTCCTTAATACTAAAGGGATCAGCTAGAGCAGGGGTAGGCAATTCCGGTCCTCGAGGGCCATTGTCCTGCAGGTTTTAGATGTCTCTGCTTCAACACACCTGAGTGGAATTATCAGGTCATTAGCACAACTCCAGACAACCTGACTTATACTGGGAAGGTGCTTCATCCATCTGATTCCAGAGACGCATCTAAAACCTTCAGGACACCGGCCCTCGAGGACTGGATTCCCTACCCCTGAGCTAGAGGAACCTTGCTGTGCCAACCACAGAAAGTATGGCTGGTAGTTGTTTTGCCTGCAGTTCTGCACAATATTTCTCTGGATTGTGGGGTTTAATTTAGTGCCCTGCTGTTTGATAAAGTGTTATTTGCTTAAAGACTGACAGATGGAGACCGGCCCTTGTTCAGTACTTCTGATTTGTGACCGTTAAATACACATATACAAATACCTACATCTATAATCTCAAATATTAGCACTCCAATCAAAAGTAACCCATTCCAGCGTTTGATCATCACCAGTGCAAAAGTTCTCATTAATTTTATTGAGGTTTATTTGAAGAAAGCTGCATAATCGTGTAACCGTGATTGTTAACTATTGCTCTTAGTAATATAACCCAATGAAGCATTTTTTACCATTCCACACTACAAAAGTAATTAAAGTCGTATTAAACCTGATATTCCATTGGGTCAATATCGGTATCCGGCAATATTGAAGACTGAAATATCAGTGAAAAAGTTGTATCAGGACACCAGTGCAATATTTGAGCCAGTAGCTGTGTTTGTGTTTTTAGCCTAGCCTGTCAGATAGTGACTGCTGCTGTTTTATTTATTGACATGAGTTTATTTGTGTCGCAAATTCTGTGGTTGAGACCAGAAAAACATAAAATAAACTTTTGTGCTGTTTGTAAATGCAGATTTTTTTTTCTTCCCACCCACCTGATAACGCGACTTGTTCATGGGTTGGGATCATAGGTTGGGATCGACCTGTGTACACATACGTACACGGTATAGTACATTTAGACCTCTAAGGGAAACTCGTCTATCCAAATCCATGCTAGTTTTTAATCTGTAGCCACTACGTTTATAAGCTCAGCCGCGTTTTTGCGTTGCTTTAAAAAAGTGGTATGGTTTGGTTTGATGTGGGGAAGAATTGAGGTGAAACGGCTCCAAATACCCATTTATGATCTATTGTTTTCTTTCACTCTGTGCTTCGTAGGTGGCTTTGCTAGGGATCGACATCTGCGGCGCATTTGTGGATCGCATTAGAGAGCGCTTCAAAGGAAACCTTGGTACAGGTAAGGCTTGTGGTTTTGGTATAAGCTTTTAGTTTAACATAAAACTATTTAGAAAATTCAGAGGTTTCATCTTAAATCCAAAGTTATCTTGGATTAAGATGCACCACTGGGCATACTTTGTTTTCTTTTAGAGCCTAAAACAAGTGGAAACAAGTTGTGTGGCAGTTTTGTTGCACATGTACCAACAAACCAGCTTGGATCCATTTATAAGCAAATACAAACGTCTCGTTCGGTTTTTGTACAAGTAAAGATCTCGTTCTTTTCTCTGTATCCTCTCGTCTGCATTTTTTCTCTCGCTTCCACTTTTTGCTTCCTCTAAGACGCTTCACAAGCACATGCTTTATACTTCTCCACCTTGTTACACCCCATAACTGCGCCTTGTGTTAGTGACCTTAGTGGCTGAATCCTAGGTCGG
This sequence comes from Orestias chungarensis, assembly GCA_032876305.1. Classification (NCBI taxonomy): domain Eukaryota; kingdom Metazoa; phylum Chordata; class Actinopteri; order Cyprinodontiformes; family Cyprinodontidae; genus Orestias; species Orestias chungarensis. The sequence continues at coordinate 2,140,613 of JAVLVB010000813.1, forward strand.
ATTTCACACTCATTGGGAGGGTGTGTGTGTCTGTCCTGGCAGTGCCAGCCTGTGTGTGTGTCATCTGCTGTCACTGTAAAGCCAGACCGAATCTTGTCACCAGTGAACATGCTGAACCCTGCAGTGCCACTCCAGGATTATCAGACTGTGCAGTTCTCACTAGCAAACATATTTTCAAGGACATCGCCAAACTAAGCTGCAATTATCACAAACCCGCGTGCTTCTAAAATCCGTATTTTTTATTTATTTATTTATAGGCTGTCTTTGGAATATCCCTCTTCTCGTTCTGACTTTATCTTTCCACTGCCTCTTCCTATCCCTGCATCCACCCACAAGCACAGGAGGAGGAGGAAGATGAGCTCATTCGGACTGAGTGATTGTATTGATTTGCAGCGCTTGCAATGCTGCACAAATCGAGGGTCCATTTACAGCGTAGCTCTGCGAATGCACTCTCTCCGGCCACGTCTTGAGGTGAAACAGAGGAAATAAACATGCGACCCTTGTCTGGCTATGCTCTGATTTAATTATGCCTCGGTTTGGGTGAAGATAAGAAGATAAGACGGGCTGTGATTGGCCGGCGTTCTTGTAATTCAACAGCCTTGAAGTGAGATTTGTGTGCGTTTCCATTTTTATTCCACCGGGCGACGTGTCTCCAAACCAACCCCCCCTCCAGTCACGCTGTCATGTTCTCTGTTTGAGGGTATTGTCCTTGTTGCTGGGAAACCAGCTGTTAACATAGCATAACTTCCACACAGAGTTAAAGGACAGATTACATCACTCCATCACTGGTGATGCCTCACACGGGGTGTGTGTGTGTGTGTGTGTGTGTGTGTGTGTGTGTGTGTGTGTGTGTGTGTGTGTGTGTGTGTGTGTGTGTGTGTGTGTGTGTGTGTGTGTGTGTGTGTGTGTGTGTGTGTGTGTGTGTGTGTGTGTGTGTGTGTGTGTGTGTGTGTGTGTGTGTGTGTGTGTGTGTGTGAGAATGAGCCACCCTCTGTCTATTGACGCTTTATCTAATTGAATGAATGTTAAAGGTCAATATTGGTTCACATCAGGGCAAGTACTGTAGCAAACGGAGTTAAATGTCTTTATATTTTATCATTATTATCTTTTTTTGACTATAGGTCTTTTATTAAAATCATTCAAAACATATATTTCTTGATTTTCTGCTGTTACTCGGAACGTTATTAAGAGCGTCAGGAGCTGATGTGATATCACAAGAGCGAGAGAAGGAAGTAAAGTGAGCTTTTTATAGTGTTTTTAAAGCAAAGGCGAAGTGATTACAGAGGCGACTTCTTAAACCGTTTTTAGGATGTTGTGTTTTCGACGAGCATGATAATTAACTTTGTTGATCAGATTCTGTCTCTGAGAATCTATTCTCTTATCTTAACTCAAGAGATTTTCAAAAAGAGTGCCAGTATGTCTAAACCTTAAATATCTTCTAATCCCTGCTGATTTGTGCATGAATTATGAACAGACCTGTCTGTAGAGGACAGCTTTCTTTTTCATGGGTTCCTACACTACTTTAACATTGTGGAAATATGGACTTTGTTGCTGATGGTAGACATACTAAGGGATGATCTCTGTCACCGAGTCTATTTACTATTTGATTACATAGATTGGAAAGAAATTGGGTATCAGCTCAAATTGTTAGTGGTTAGTGGCAACTATTAGCAAAATCAACATTTTGTCTCACTCACATTTGAAAGATTTTACAAATTATTTAAATATTTACCATCTTATTGCATCCGGTTTAGCACTCTAATAAAGTCGTAGTTGTGAGTTTAAAGCAGCATGAGTGAATATCTGTTCTCAATTTTTGTAGCATTTATTGAAGCCGTTTACAAACAATGTTGTTAAGGAATATTAAATGTTGTTTGAAGCCACCAAGTAATTTGTTCGATATTTAAGACTTGAACTTCTCAACACTATCCTATTTTTTGTGCCTTTTTAAAGACACTCTTTTTCCTTATTTCACTGCATTAGACAGAGCTTTGCTGACATCGGCGCATTTGATGACCTCGCTGTTATTTTAGTCACAGTCCATTACTCATTTCCATTCTTTCTCTACAGACTTTCAAACACATGTTTATGGCGGTTTTGTTAAAGGTTATATAAATAACTGAGATTCTCACTCTGAAAAAAAATTGAAAGATTTCACTAAATGTTTTATGCTGGTTTTATTATTGTTGCGTTGAATCCTCCCACCTGAGGGCAGTCTTTATAACCTGTCATATAGAAAGGCTGTGAGGATTTTGCCTCATACATGGTCAAATCTTCTTACATTTTAACACATAAACACACTGAGCTGGAATTTATTGCCATCTTGACTGATCGGTGTCCCTTCCCTCTTGTTTTTCTTGTTTTTGTAGTCTTGCCAGCGCTGGTGGACCGGCTGGGTGACAGCAAGGATCAGGTCAGGGAGAACAGCCAAGCTCTCATCCTTCGCCTCATGGAGCAGACTGCTTCACCCATGGTGAGACACATGAGCATATAAATCCTTCTGTAACACATGATTAGGGATCGTATCTAAAACTACATCTATGCAGGGCTGGACGCTGACTTTTTCTAGCTTAAAGCACTGGTTCTATATAGGCTGCAATTTTTTTAACACAGAACAAAAAGTTGTTGCGCCAGCACAAAATTTCACTAAAATCCAAAAGTTGTGCATATGATTACTTTAACACACTGACAAATAGGAGCAATGCATACAATGAAAACACTAAAATATTTATATTGAAACATGTTTGTAAGTGAAAATGCAAACAGAATAACCTTTTTATTTATTCATATTACTGTAGATGTGTTTTTTACATAAGTGTGAGGATGTGTTAAGGAATGTGTGCAATTTCTGTCATACTGCAGTGTGTATGCTAAATGAGTTTTAGAGAAATGCATATACAATATTTTAGTAGGTATGCATATAACAAAAGCATACTTATGTTTGTGTTATGTTACACTCCGTGTCCTCTTAAAAGTATGTAACTATTTTGCTGCTTCCTGATTTGGGTCAAATTCTTCCAATGAGCGGCCTTCTGTGCTACTAACCATTAGCATTCCCGAAATGTGTCTGTTTTCAAAACTCCAACACAATTTAGAAGCATAAATATTACTTACCAACTTCATGGCTGTGTTTCAGCTGCCAAACTATATGTTTGTGTGTGTGTATGTGTATGTATATGTAGACATGTGAATGGTGAATTTACGCCATCCTTTCAGATTTTAATGCGTCAGAGACGCAGGACGCGTACCCAGCAGCATCACTGTATCTAGACGGCAGCAAACAACCATCACATGCATATTTTACACTCTCAGCACAAGAGTCTGCTTGTTTTGGCTCCCTCGCCTGGATATTAAGAAAAGTACACCTGCTACATCTCCACTGATTCCTTCTTTGCTCTGTTTAGTTTTTTAACAGGAAGTTTTTCATCTCGTTCCTACTGACATCCTTTCTCCCCCTCTTGTCCTCCCTAATGTCACTTTTTTTTTATCTCAAGAACGTCTGGGAAAGGCTGACTCTTGGTTTTAAACACAAAAACTTCCGCAGTCGAGAAGGAATCTGCCTCTGTCTCAGCGCCACGCTCAGCACGTGAGTAACTTCTTTTTAACGCAGGCATAGTGACATTTAAAAACACCGTTAAAAAACAACAACAACACACATGTGATGAACATTTATCTATCTTTTGTGTTGTTTATGTTATTCTGCAAAATTGGGAGAAATGTGCTGAATGTACTCCAAATGAACAACTGGTGCTGGTTTTACAGCCTTTCTTGACCCACTTTCTTCAAGAAACACACAAGTTCTCTGTGTCCAGGATTAATCCTCTTAAGTGTTTCCGACTCTGAAGTAGTGAAGCGAGCCGCTCGGATACTTTAGCCACTCTGCTACAGCTCAGACACAAATGCTTGTTTTAATCATTTAGTTTGATCTCACTTCCTGCCATATGTTTTTAGACGATTGTTCCTGCTGTTAGATGACAAGCATTGGAGGGACGTTTTAGGTCCTTGTAAATCACGGCTTTACAGGGCTGAACATGTCACCGCTCAAAAATGTTTACAGGAATAATAATAATAAACAGGCTTTTTTTTATAGCAGGTAGTTGGATTGTGGTAGTTTTCGGCTTCAAATTTCCACATGCAACACACTAGTCTGTTGTGAATCGTGCTAATTTTAGCATGTTTTTCCTAATAGAAGGTGACATTGTTGTGCTGAATACTTAAGCTGCTGCTTGTTGGCAGCGCTGAAGGCGTGTTTGCTCAGATGCCCATTGAAACTGAATGAAATAAAACGACAAAGGCTTTAGTCAGCCTAGATAAAAAACAGGTTAATAGTTCTTAAATTGGTGTTTTGTTTGCACATGTCCCAACTTGGCTCTTCAAACAACAAAAGACAGTGAGAGATATTAGTTTTAGGGATCAGTGAGTTTACTCTGGTCTTTGTGTCTGCCTCTCTCAGGTACGGAGCTCAGCCACTCAGCCTCAGCAAACTAGTTCCACATCTTTGCTCTCTGACCGGAGATCAGAACCCACAGGTAAGACGAGTAACGTCATAGCAGGACTGTGAGTTTGTCTGAATTATGTCCTGCCTTTGGTTCCCCTTATTTAAGCAGAGAAAACATGTTGAGGCAAGAATGGGCATGCCTCATCTCTTAGATTACTTTAAGTTTTTTCTTTTTTAATAATTTTAAATTGGTTGAGTTTTCTTTTTTTGTTTTATGATTACTGATTTCCATTCTTAAAAATATTCCCTTCACTAAAGTCCTTTATTTATTAAAAAGGGACAGATGTTTTAGCCCAAACCTGTGAAATTTGTCACAAATTAATTAATTCCTGCTAAAATTCAGTAAAACCAAAAATAGTGTTTAACTCAACGTGCAGAGCCTGACGTTTGTGAAAGAAATTAGTTACACTAGAGAAGCACTGATATGAAAATTTTGGGCTAATATCCATATGAGACATTAACACTGTTGTTGGGGGCCATAACAAACATTTGTGGGTATTGTAAATGTAATATTCTACTGTGCTTTTGAACACAACCACAGCTCTTTTATTGCTTCTCTGCTTCTGTTAAACAACCCATAACCCTTTGCTGCATCACTGGCAAAGTGAAATGACCAAACAAAAGGCTCTTGTGGAACCTCCCACCCCCCACCTTGCTACCCTTCCTGAAACACATTCACAAATGGCAACAAGATTGAAATAAACATTCTCTGTTAATATCATTGTAGTTTAATAAAAATAAAAAAAATTGCACCAATACCGATGTTAATGCTGGCTATTTGGCTTCTCTCTCTTTACAAGGTGGATCCAAAAAAAGAGAGATTAATTTTTTTCGCATGCTCACATTCGCTGAGTTGGAATAAAAAACAAACAAAAACAAAGCTACATGTGCATAATATGCAGAATATATAATGCAGAATAAAAAAACATTAAAGTGCAAACAGAATGACATCAAAACAAACTATTATTTTCCCCTTGTAAGTTGACTAGTGTGAGTATTCAGTGTGCTGACCGTGTTGTTTTTGCAGACTCTGCTTACAGTTTTTTTTGTACGTAGAAACATTGTTGGAATTTCATAAACATAATTACGTTATAAAAATCAATGCTTTCACTACGGAAAATTCCAGAGAGTAGGCAAGTTGTGCTAATCCAGACAGTCCGAGAGAGTAAAATAGTCCTGCATTTATTAATTATTACGCGTCGTTGCCATATTATAACTGTGCTGGAAGTTCACTCACGTGACATTGATGTAAATGGCATCGTTCTATGTTCTGACAAGAGCTGCTATAGTTGGGGTTGCATGTGAAATACTGTAATTTTTGATTAGGTGGACCCCAAGTTGTGGCTGAAAAAGATAAACATGAAGTTAAAATGAAATTAGTTTCCAGTAACGGGGAAAATCTGGACAGTCTGCTCTAGACTGTGACTCTAAAGACACAATTAAGATGTTTAGCTTTTTCGTTCAATGTTTATTGATGCGTTTGTGGTTTTGCAAACCAGAGCAGAAACTGCTGATCATTTTAATAGTTGTTTAGTTGACTAATAAAATGCGTTTATTATTTTCTTGCATAAAAATTAATTCAGCTGCTCCAACCGTGGTTCTCTCGTAATTAGCTAGTTTGAATCTATTCAGCCTACAAGTCAGTGACCTGGCAGCTTTGTTTTCTGTATAACTCTCCCACCATGTTGAGTGTTTCGGTCTCGCTCTAAACCTCTGTTACCTCCACGGCGGTGCTCTCCTCTGCCCACCTTGGCATCAAGGCAGTTGACATGCAATGTACAATAATATACCATATAAAGATCAAAATATGAAGGCGATTCATCGTTTATTAGAAATACCGTATGTGTTATTGATGTTGACTGATCGTTAAAGCCCCAGTCGAAATCATTTAGGATAAACAGCAAAAAATTTCAATTGACTTACTCTATTTTGCTTAACAGTTTTTACACTTGCTTTTTTTTTGTGCTTTTTCCAAAAAGAGCATCAACGCCTGACAAGATTATGCTTTGATTCGCTCCAAGCTACTTGATGGAAACTCTCCTAACTCGTATTTTCTTTCTTACACCTTAAAAAGTTGGTCGATATATACAGTAAACCTTGTGAATGTGGTGTTCTTGTGGCCCGTTTTTCAGTCATGTCGGTAACACGTTTATGCCTCTAGACTCGGTATCGGTTGTTTTTGTCGCAGCGGCGCTTGCATTCGAATCCTCAGCTGAGACCTCTTTAGGGAGTGCTCTGGTTATTACTGTTGTCACTGATGAGATAAGCTTAGCTGCAATCCCCCTGCTGAGCTTCCCCGTTCTAACATCTAGTTGTTAAACACCCACGGGGCCTCAGACTGTAGGTTTGAGAGTAAATGTGAAGCGGAGGGTGTGAAATGGAAAGCTGAAATCTGCTGCCTAGTTCTACCCAATCATTAGCTACCCACGTCTCACCTGCGCCAATCAAACAGCCTCGACTAAACCGTCTCTTTCTCTCAGTTACGTCTCTCTTTCAGCAAAACACCCAACTGGAACACTTTCAAGTTTGGGAAGCAAATCAAAGGACAGCATTATGACGGCTCACATTTTAATGAGCGTCTATGTTTACAACTCTGTGCCTGAATATGCATTTAAGTGTAATATTTATTAGGTTATAAGGTAAATATTATGTTAGAAACTGCATGACTGATTGCGTTGCTACTAGGTGGTTATGATTGTGTCGATGTCTGTTTTCTTCAGGTCCGTGAGGCGTCTATCACAACACTAGTGGATGTTTATCGTCACGTAGGAGAAAAAGTCAGAGTAGACCTTGGAAAGAGAGGACTTCCAGCTGCCCGGTGAGTTATTTATTTTTCTTCTTCTGCTCAGACTGATTGTAAGTTTACTGGCTTTTGTGTGTACGTGTCGTGTTTTGGCGACGGGGCCTTGGGTCTCGGGGGGTGCTTTGGCACTCGGGTCTGTCCCAGGCCACGCCGTGTACCGCTCTGTCCTGCAAGCGCACACAGAAGCACATTCATTCGGAGCACACAATGCCGTTTGACTGAAGAAGGCGAGTGGGAGGGGGCAGCCGGGGTACAAAGGGGCCGAGCAGAGACAAAGACATGAGAAAGACCGTTAGAAATTACAGCGGTCATGTTATTTGGAGAAGGTTCTAGTGTTTACGTCTGTTTCGTTTTTTGGCCTCTGAATGTTTTGCAGAGTGACCCTCCTCGTTCTCCCCATTCCCATGTCGCTCTCATGTGTGAGATTTGAGCTGCTGTCAGCTTTTGCTTCTGCATGAGTCGTGTGTATGTGAATCCTGGCTGCAACCGTGTGTCATGTGTTGTGCATATTAAGCCAGTCTGTCTCCACTGTAAACATGCTGTGTGTGTGTGTGTGTTGTATGTATCTTTGGTTAAACACTGGCTATGATTTTGGTTGTTAAAGGATTGTCATTTCTATACAATCATACTTTGTGATTAACCAAACACAAGCGAAGGCTTGGCAAGATTAATACGAACATTAACTCAATGCAGATGATTAAAAACATTGACAATCCACAACTAGCAAACACATTTCTCAGCTTAAGTTTCTTCTTTGGGTCCCAGAAATAAATCTATGACGTGACTCTGTGAGTCTTAGTATGTCTGTGTTAGTGTATTGTGTCAGGGAGGAATGCAAGACTGCAGTCTGGATCATATATCATGTCTGTAGAGCCAGTATCAGACTATACAGAAAAATAAAGGTCTAAATAAGGGGGGCGCTCCACCATATTGCATGCTCTTATCCAAACTTTTATTTTTGAAAATTGTTTGAATTTGAATTTACTTTTAAAAAAAACTATAATTGCGTTTTCACATTTCCTAATTTCATAGTTATATTTCTGTATAATTTAAATGTAGTCCATGAAAAATTTAGTTCATTACCTTCAACACACAGAGACCAAAAGCTCAGTATGATGAAAGAGAGTGACACTGCTGTTCTCCTTTATCCTTCATGTTAATGATTTTTTCATATCTGCCTATATTAATGCCTTCTTTATTCACTCCCACCTTTTTGGTTATTGCAGAAACCAGACATACATTTCAAGGACGACAGGCTTTCTTTCACTTGTGGCTCCACACGTCAGATTAGGTTCCCTTTAAATGTTAAACAAACATCTTCACTTCCTGTTTTTAGGTCGCCTTTAACACCGAGTTAGTTTGCATTCTATTTTCTAGGTCTCTGTTTCACTTTATATTATTCGTGACTATTTTATGAATCTTAGTTTTGTACAGCAATTTGCTGAACTTTTGTTACAGAAGGAATTGAACCTGGATTTATCCACTGATTGTCTGTCACAGCTTGAATTAAATGTCTATTTGTTGTGAAGATGGTTCACTTTCAGTTGTTTTCCTTCAGTAACTCACTGCAAATAGAGTTGCTGTTTGTGTGAACTGATAAAACGTAGGCGTGATGCATTGATTGATCAGAAAGAAGATCAGTCAGCGGTCAGTTCTGATCCGGCTAAAAACCAACCTTTTCCGCTGAATAATAGGATGTATTTACTCAGCTAGCCAGCTAGCTTACAACACTACTTGTGTTTAACCTCCCTTCAACATACCACTATACCTATATGTACTTTGTTGGGGCTTGTTGAACAGTTCAGACGCTGCCTCAAAGATATATCAGCAATCATTACCTTTTTGGCAACCTAAGCTCTTTGCTTACAACTGTTTTTTACTGTTTTATAGCGAATGCGAATCAGACATTAGCCAAACCTGTTAAAAAAGAGATATGACTAAGAGTCAGTAATGAATCCCAACGTACTCTTTGTGAGCTCGATCTAAACAGTGCACAGTGTTAACTTGACTCTTAAGATCAGAGGATTACCGTTAGCCTATAATTGGGCTGAATGCAGATGGAGTCCAGTGTTCAGCCTTAATGTATAGACTTTTCTTTTTTCCCCACTTGAGAGAAGATGAGTTATCTGAGGGACGTGACGTGGTCTGCCCCGTTGCCACTGAGAGCCAAAGCTGTCGGATGATAAATCAGAGCTGCTCTAAGGAGAAGATGTAAAGACACAGAAGAAGTGGGGTGAGGAGGAAAGATGTTATATAGGGGGTAGGAGCACCGTTGTTTTCTTTCTGCTGTCTGCTATTTAGCTCCTCCTCTTCCTTCCCCCCATAATGTGTGCGTCTGCGTTTGGGAGGGAGGTTATATAAAGGGTAACTGAATCTATGTGCTGCCAGTCATAAAGACTGACCCAGATTTTTAAAGCACGTTTCTTGAGATTCCACTTTTCACCATATTTTTTGGGTTTGCATTCCCTGGATGCGGTATATCCATGCAGCTATAGATGCTCCAGTGTCTCATGTCTGCTGCATGCTCTGGTGTCTTGCTGTTTCGTCCGCCCTCCTTGCCTCACTCCCACCCTCTCGGAGCCACTGCACCATGTTGGATACGGAGAGCCGAAGGGAGCTGAGGACCAGAGTGTGTCACTAACATGGGAGGAATAGCGCAGCGCTGCACAGCAACCCTCTTAATCAAGCCCACTGGGAGATTTCCAGACAAATAACCGCTGAAGACTCAATGCAAGGACGTATTTTTCAAAACAGAGGAGCAAGATGCTAATGAAAGGAAGAGAACCGTTTCAAAACGCTGCACGGCTCAACAGCCAGATGCTCAGCTAATTATTATTGCTACTATTAGCGGGAGTTGATTTGCAATCCGGTGGCCTCGGATGTGCCAGCAACGCCAAAAGAGAGAAAGGCAGGTAGAGGGTTTGGTGCTAATTTTTATGCATTCATATATATCTTTGTGTAATTTATACTAATGACTGTGGGAGAAAATGCTTTATTTTCTTTGTTGTGTTTTCTTAGATTCAGTCAGTGTTATATTTGAATATAACACCCTTTACCTCAACCTTGTAAAACTGGGGCGAGGTTCCTACTTCTTTTTCTTCTGCAGGCAGCACATGTGCGAGAACAGCTTGTAAATGTGAATCTCGTCATGCTAGAGTTGTAGCGTCCCAACTGAGACACACCCACATATTGACAGATGGGTGAGCGAGACGTCCACATGTGGCTCTGGCTTCTGATCCGGAGCACCTTTGTTTGTTAGGTCAACGGCGACGGACCGAATGATCACATATTCTACTAGCTGTTCGATTTAACATGTGCCTGTGTTTTGTTTTAACCATCTTGTCGTGTCCTTTTTTCTCCATCCCAGGTTACAGACGATATTTGCTCTTTTTGATGAAGCCTTGAATTCTGGCAACATGGCTCTGAGCCCAAGTCACGGTCAGTACCTTTTCTCTAAAAGCATCCAAGCAGAGTGCTTTTTTAAAAATTATTTGGTTTTACTGTTATCAAGTTGTAGTTGTTCGTTTAAGAAAAAAAATTACAACCTGCACGTTGTGTGTAGTTGTTTGATGGAGGGATTGTTGTGCGTGTCTAAATCAGCAGATGCTCTCGTGCTTGTGTCTGTTTGCTGCTATGAGCTCTTGTAAGAGGACATAACAGGATTATTGGTTTAGTGTGTTTGTGTGTTTTTTTTCTGACAGAGCCAGACCTGAAATGAGGTCTACATGTTTTGTTTTTTGCTAAATTGTTTCTGCTCTCCAGCAAAGGTGTGAATTTAGTTTATTTTAGTAGTTTAGTTTAGAGTAATAGTTTAGTTTGGTTTAGTTTAATAAATTTAGTTTATGATAGCAAAGTATTTGACTTGGTTAATTTAAGTGTTTATTTATAATATAATAATTTTATTTATATTTTATTTACATTTTAATTAAAATATTTTATTATCAGGTGTGTGAAAGTGATGACTGATTAAATTATGTTTGTAAAACTAGAAGAAACAAATCTGTTTGTTACAGATCTGTCTCATTTCTGAGTCACTTTCTGCTAGAAATTTCTAGAATTTCTGCTAGAAATTAACCTTCTAGATGGTTTGTGGTCAATTTTTGATCACTAATTATGTTAAAACCTTTACTTAACAATTTTAAATGAACTTTAAAAGCTTTGAATGTTATACCTGATTCTGAAATTGTCTCAGTAACCTCATCTCTAAAAGCCCAAAAGTTATAAACCTGTTGTTTTCTGCATCAATAAGAACTGTCAAGTAAAATAAAATCATCCAGGTTAACAGATAATTTTACAGCATACATATATCCCTCACTCATATACTACACATATCTTTTTTTATGTACTACATTAGAAGTTGTATTTAGCTATTCAAGACAACCAGAATCCCAACTTTAATCTGGAGAATCTGTGGAGCAGGTTAACAATTAGGTTGATGGTAAGGAGTCCCTCCAACATCAGACTTTCAGCTGACTAACAAGTCTTTACATAGAAGGCTGGTTTAGAGTATAAATAAAACAAACTAGTTTTTTTGAATAACAACTCTTCTATACTGTCTTTTGTAAGATGTTAGCTATATTTTGTGTCAGAAACCAGAGTTTTGGGTTGAATTAAAATAAGTTAAAATGTAAATTGTTAATTTTTCAGGGCATAAATAGTTTTCCAAACAACTACCGGTACACATGGTTTATAAAATGGAAGATACCAGTGTATTTTATTGGATTTAATCAAACATTGTGTTTTAGCTAAGTTAGTGAGTTTGTGTTTTGTTTTTAAGAGGAAGGTTAAACTACTTATCTATCGCAAGGATATTACATTTTCTCCCATTTTAATACTATCTTCAGCTTTATTATAATTAGTTGGATTTCTTGAAGCATGCAGCAGAAACTAGTTGTAATGTAAACCAAAAGTAGTATCACTGAAACTGTTCACTTGACCCAGTTTAACCAGCTCAGTTATGCAACAAAAACTCTTGTTGAATTTTTTTGCACACTTTTGTTTTTACAAGAAAAAAGTTATTTCCTAGTGCGACATTTTAATGTGTTTTTTTTGTTTGTTGACAGACATTTATCACAGTAACCATGTAATGCAGACACATCAGCTGGTTGTAATCTTTAAAGTAATGTTCTTGCAAGCTATAATACATTTATTTGAGTTTAGAGATGTTATAATGGAGGTCTATTCTGATTATTCATAAGAATCTGTTTCATCAGAGTGTTAATGCTAATACTTACACACTCCTAAATTCTGAGCTACTGAAACACCTAAAATTTGCTTTTTTTGTAACTAACATATCTTATTGTTAAAAGTAACAGCTTTCATAGGATGTTTCAGGTTACTTTATATCAACCAGGAATTTTTGTAATCTCTGGTTTATGTGGAGATAATGTAAGATCATGAATTTTAAATTATTTTCATAAAGGTCTTTGTAGTTAACTCAGAACATAGGTGTAGTTGTGCCATTTGTGAGTACATGGGGTAGAAGCAAAGTCTCTGGAAAAAACCTAATTTATTTTTTTAATTATTATTATTGTCATAGTGCTTTCATCAAGGTAAAGTTATTTTGTAAATAATCCCCCAAAAAAAGGGATGAAACTTGATGAATTCTGACGCATTGATTGTTTTAGTGTCTTTGTTTTTCAGTCAGTTAAGTTTTGTTGCCCATTTTAAAAATTGTATCACGCTTTGAAAAACAATTTCTGCCATAGAGGAATATTTTCTCATCTTCTCTATGTACAAAATTTTCTCAAGCTGTGCATTCAGAAAACTACTATATTAAATTTGGTGCCTTTTATTAAATTTTTTTTATGACGAATATTTGGTCCTACCTACCAGGGCTGTAATGTGAGCGATATTTTCATTATAGATTAATTGCAACAGCTTTACAGAAATTTATGTTCTATAGCAGAAAAAAATATTTTGGTGTTATTAGGAAGTAAGCGATCCTAATTTTAATTACCAATTAAAGCTTATTGTAAATTCCGGAAGTGTTATTATGATATTTATACAACAAAAACTACTAATCCATCCTGAATGGAGTTGAGTTGTAAGAGGCTGCTGACGCATTAAATGCAGCCTCGTTTGCTTAATCTTTACTTGTGCCTCGAAAGTTTCTTTAAACTGACCATTTCCGTTAAGATTATAGCTTTTTAGAAACCTGAGTAACATTTAGAAAACACTATTCATCCCCAGCATCAGCTCACCTTTGAAACTCTGTCTAAAAATAAAATATTTCCAGCTACAAATATCTTCCCTCAGAAACCAACTTTAAATCTCTGCAGTATAGTAGAGATATCCCCATTCCTGATGAGCTAACAATAATATATGGAGAATCAGGCTTCTGCAATAGCATTTCAAAATTCGACAAATGTGCTACAGCCTAATGAAAACAACATTTTATTGTGGTTTAGCGTGTTTTGGTTGCCGCTCACCAGATGTGACCAGTGACTCTTTTTTTTTACTCACCTCTCAGCCGTTCAGTCCAGGACAAACTTTCACAGTCTGTTAAAATTCAGGCACATGTTGGCGTACCCTCTCGTCCTCGCCCCACATTGCTTTCAGACCAACTCTTGGCATTTATTTGTCGAGGACAGAGAGAGGAAGCTGACCGAGATCTGTGCCAGAGGCTGAATCACAGCGCTGTGCTTATCGCTGCCTCTCCCTGATTCATCGTGACAGGGACGGACTAAAACAAAAGAAGAGAACATGGATGCTGTACACCAAAGAGACAAAAGTAAACACAAATATTTAATGTACAATTGTGCCCATGTCTGTTATAATCTCACCTGATCGTGGATTTTGGCACCCAGACAAAAACGTTGTTGGCATATGGTTTTGAATTGGAATCAGCGTAAACCTTGCATGCTTTCACCCTTGTGCTTTAGCTCAGATTTATGGAACATGGAGGAACCCTGGGATGTCCTCATTTGTCTCTGTTTCGTTGAACCGGATCTTTTAAATAAATGACATACTGACTGTCACGGCTTTGTGAGCTAAACCTGATAGCTGGTGTTTTTACCTCACAATTGTTCGTTTTTTTACAAATAAAACTGACAAGATTGTAGGTGATTTCTGACATTTTACAGTACAAGTGTCAAAATAAATATACAGACAACTGTAGGGCTCACATCTTAAAGGAACGAAGGTACAAAAGAAAAGAAGGAAAAAAGGTATATATAATGTATTTCAGCGGTATAACTGTTAATTTCTTTTGACAGGGACTGACGTTCACTCACTATTCTCATTCAGCCTCTATCGCAGACATTCTGCTTCAGGGCCTCGTCGGCTCTGCAAAGAGAGTCGTGACCCTGTTTCCAGGCTAGGCTGGTTGCCATAGCAAAGCTTTTCATCTGAATATTATGGGTCATCCCTTTTGCCCGACTTGGATCTAGGACTGGGTGTGCTGTCTGGGTTTGATGAGATTGTTTGCATTCGGCTGTTATCTCTGTCTTACTCTTATGGTTTTTTGACCCATTTTTACATTTAAACGTCTCTTCCCTATTGGCTGGTTGGAGATTCTCTAATGAGACATTCTTGTAGCCAATTTGTGTTTTAAAATCCATTTTTCTTTCTTTTCTCGAATCATCAATATCAATTATGTGATGATTTTACAGTCTGCATAAATTGACATTGTAATCCACACAGATTGTATTCAAATACACAGCTGCATTTAATGGGTTAAGACACTAGATAATAATAGTAAGGATCATGGGTTTTGTCTTAATATTTCTTTATAAAAGGTGTAGATGCGATGTTACACAGTGTGAAAAAGCGCTCCGTGTTACAGAGCTCTACATTTAAAGAACATTTATCAACTTGAAAACAAATCCAAATTGATTATAGCATTTTACACCGTTACAATTAGCATTACAAGCTGTAAAAACCACCTTTCTTCTTTTGCAGCATTTCCTAATCCAGACGTTTCCATGGAAAACTTTGCTTTGTAGTTTTCACAGTAGAAACAGTTTCCTGTTTTACTTTATTTTTAATCACCTCACCAATCCTACAAATAGCTGAGTTTTGTTCCTACTTTAATAATTTCCACATCAAAAGAAGGTTTTTGGTGGTATTACTTTTTCTTTAGTGGATTCACTGATTAAATAAATTGTTGAACTGTAATTTCGACACACGTTAAATTTAGCCAATTTCACTCTGCGTCTTTGCATTTATCAGGTTTTTGTCTTCAAATCAAAAATGTTAACTTTGAATAAAAACTGCTGGTTTCATTTGTAGAAAAGAACACCTATTTTAAAAATGTATTTCTGTTAATTTGTGTATTTTTATATGTTTATTATATATATATTGTACATGCACTCCTTCAATGTCAGGCTTTCCCCCCCCTATCTTTTGGAGGGGACGCTCACTGTCCGATGTTCTTGAACTGGGATGTGTGCTCCTTGTATCCCTGCAGTGGAGTGACCGTAATTTTCCCTGAAGATATCTTGTTTATACTCCTTGGGTTGAAAGTTTACAACGGTAATACTAGAGCTGATGTGTTTTGCAGTGTCTTTGCTAGAGGAATAGGACCAGGCTTAAAAAGGAAAAATAAATAGATTTAAAGGGTTATTGCTTTTTTTCGTTTCTCATAAAGCAATATTTTCCGTGGGTTGACGTATGTCTTTAAGTACCATTTATGTGGAGCATTAATACTTGAAGTAGGTGTTCACTATAGTTCATAATGTTATGATATCCACCAATATGGCAAAATAATAAAATTAGAACCATTCCTCTCTTAAGAGTCTGAAATATTAGTTTTATTTTTTAAGGTATGAACGTAGCTCTTTAAATCCATTTTTCGTCATCTTTTCCTCTTTTAACATGGATTTCCCATCTTTGCGTCAGCTTGTAATCAATACCTGGATTACAAGCTTTGTTTGCTGTCATCTTATCAAGTTAATTTGGTCATTTTATATATAATTTTGCATTTTAAAAGAACTGGGGTTTCACAAGAATTTGTCCAATAATATGGATAAATACATTTTGGATCAACACCCACCCCTATTTTTTTCCTTCTCATTCCCATATTCGTCTGTTCTCCCAAAACGTGAATACGAGGGAATCTCTGCTGCCTGGAGTTTCCATGGCAACCACATCTAGTGCATGGGGGTATGGTGGGTGTGTGTTGGCTCTTGTGGACTTGCTTTATGTATAATACTTGTCTGTGTTTCATAATCATTCCTTCCCTTCGTGGCATAACTAAAATTTTGTTTGGATTAGGAAAAGTTGATAAATTATAAAATATGATGATGATTATGATTATTTGTTGCATGCACTTTACTTTGGTCTATGCTGGATCTATTTCCTCTCTGTCGTCTTTGCTCTGCCCTTCACCTAGACTTGTGCTCTCATGGGATCTGACTAGACAAAACCACAGGAAGCTAACTGTTTAAACCAGTGATTCCTAATCAATGCCTACACTATTGATTGATATTGCTGCTTTTGCCTTGTTCCGCCTAGTGTTTTACAAAATAAATTATCTGAGTTGGGGGTTTTTTACGCATATATGTCCTCTGATCACTCATAAAACCATGCCCTTTTTTTACCCATAATTTGACTTTCTGTAAAAATGGACTGTCTTGGATAATTTTTGATAACTACAACGTCTCTGTGATTGGATTGAAATACTCGCTTGGGATGTAATGGGTTGTGAGTTGGTGCCACATAAATAAACTGAATTAAATAATTTAAAAAACTAAAAAACCAGGAATCTATTTACTACGACTTAAAGTAGATTAAATATTTATTACATAGTCCGGTTGCCTTTTTTAACTTGTTTTAATATATTTCTGTCCATGCTGATCCTTTATCTGAAAAGACCAAGCATTGTAGTTTCATAGAGTAAAACACCCTCTGTGTGAGGTGTAGAGTAGTAACTTCACACATGCTGTATTTTAAAAGGTCTTTGAAAGAATTAGCACATCAAGTTTGGAATATAGTAAACAGTTTGTGTCTTTTACATGCATGCGTGTTGTAGAACAGGCGGTT
>JAVLVB010000813.1:2157997-2197803 GCA_032876305.1 Orestias chungarensis
ATATATATATATATATATATATATATATATATATATATATATATATATATATATATATATATATATATATATATATATATATATATATATATAAATAAAATTGTGGAACATTTATTTAGACAGTTTGTTTATTTACTAAGAAATAGCAGAGAATGTTTGTTAAGTTTGGTTGAAAGTTTGCTCAAACCTGAGAGGGGAAACGAAGGAGGGAATCCTGACAGCTAGGAGAACATATGGTAACCTATGTTAACCCCTGTTTAATTAACTAACTGTACAAACATGTAAACTGCGGATATGTTAGCGGATGCTCTTTTGAATGTTTCTAGTCATGCATAGTAACAGTTGCAACATAATTGTTTTAAAAATAATCACAGCCTAATATAATAGTCGCACATATCTTTATTTGGTTGTTTATATTTAAAGAAGTAGAAGAAAATGGGAAAATCTGTTTTTTGGAGGGGGCAAGATAATACTTAAATGTTGACTATGGCTTATTTAATAAAAAGTGGGATAACACTGATAAGAACGGTGAGACTGATATAACCGGACGTTTTTTCTCTTGATATTATTTTATTTTGTTGCTCAAACAATGACTGTGTTGTTAAATGGATGCACAGCAGTGGGTGGGGTTGGGAGAGAGAGACTACGTTGTCAGAGATAATGAGTTCAAGTTAGGCCGTGTTTCATGGACACAGTGAGGCCCGTTAATATTCCTGGGGTGTCTGATTTTGTATTTCTCTCTCTCCCACCACAAACCAAGAGGCCTGCCTCCGCACTGGCTGGAGCACCATGATGTCACCTCCCATCTGATTGGCTGAGAAGCCACTAAGGAAAGGAGGAGAGAGGCTGAGGAGGGGGAGAGGGAGGGATGGAGAGGAGAGAGAAATGAAAGAAAATGCCGGCACTTGTATGGGTGAAGGGGACTTTTTTTGGTTTGTTTGTTTTTTAATGTGGATTTTGGATGGCGAGCTTGCTTTAGCACCATGAAGCGTGCCTGAGGAGAGTGTGTTTGATTTGGGGTGCGGGTAAGGAGAAGAGGCCCCCCTCCGTACTACCACGCCCTCCTGGAAGCATGAGGCGACTTATCTGCCAGCGGATCTGTGACTGTGAGTGCAGAGATGGACCTGCATAGCTGTGTGTTTAAAAGTGAACGCACCAAAGACCGTGTGTATCTATATATCTCTACGTTTTGCTTTGAAACAAACAATGGAGCCTCTAAACCGAGGGGACAATCGTGCTGCTGTTTACATTCATGCTCTCGGTCTTTGATGGAGAAAACCCCTTATTGTGTTTGAGGTGAGCCGGCGTATCTGAACGTAGGGTGGTGGCTTTGCGCAATTCTCCGCGGGGGGTTGTCGGAGTAACCAGAGCGCGACTGCGTTCCTGAGCCAACAGTTAGATCTCCACAGTGGACGTGTGTGAGTGTGTGTTTCCGTGTGTGCCCACTTGTATTTAGCACATCATTCTTGCAGACAGCTCTCAAGTTTCAGATCCCTGGCTTGCTTTTTTTCTGCTAGCATTCACTAAAAGGATTCACGTCCCTAGAGAAGGTCCGTCAGTCACTGGCTGGATAGTTGGATATCTTGGGCAAATTCGCCCAATTCAGCCGATTGTTCTTGTATCAGGGTTACTGGAGTGGTTATAATTGGTATTGATTTATTCCTGAATGAAATAAAATGTTCAGTTTCGGTTCAAAGGGTTAGTTATTGCACTACTATATTATTATCATCCATTTACTTCTGCTTTGTCTTTAAAATTGTTTTATATAGTGTAACTAAAAGGTGAAACAAGGAAAATACTGCTGTTAAAATTGAGAACTGTTGCTGTGTCTTTCGGATCTTTCAGAAAACCTTATGTCATTTACCTTATTATTATTATTATTATTATTTTATTTAATAATTTATGAAGTTTGAACACCAGAAAAGACCAGAGACTTTAATTCATATAACTTCTTCTTTTTCGCTCTCTAACGTGAAACGTCAAGGAAGATTATAAATCCACTAATTTTTTCTTGTGTGTCAGATCATTGTAATTACTTGTTTATTATCTTATTTTGGAGGATTTTAACTCACGTTGCTACACTACTGTCCGTCTTCCCTTTACAGATCGTAGTTTGGATGATGACGAGAGCGTGGATGGACGCTCCTCCTCGTCTCTGGCTGCCTTTAAGGTTCCCAAAGTTCCAAAGAAACCTGCAGAGTCCTCCGCTGCACGCAGGCCCAGCGCTACCAGCGGCAAGCTAGGTATTTAATTCAGTCACTCACTAAATGCACATATATGGTTAACGCAAACATAATAAACAAAACCTGATCTAGATTATTTATTTGTCGCTTTTATTGTTAACGCCTACACTGGTTCCTACTTCAACATGTTTTCTGGCTGCTGTACTGGCATTAAAACCACTTCTATTGTTTTTATACTGCTTAATCACACCAAGCCTTTGTACTTTCTATTGCAGTTAATGTGTTTAAAACCCTTAAATCCTTTAATAAACCTTTCTCTTAAATGCAACGTTGGTCCCATTTGAACCTGTTAGTGGAAATTATCATGAAGGTCACGGTCTGATGAGAGTGAAAAATTTACAGTTGACTGTTACAGTAATGTGATATACCTTCATTCAACCCTGTTTATTCATGAATATATAATCTGCTTTAATGGGTCTGCATTTGCAGATACATTTTCTTGTGGCTCCTCTTCTTCTTCAATGTGGCGATTTTTCTATTTTATTTTTTTACTCCACCCTCTTTGCGTTATTGATTTTCTATTGATGAGGTATGTTCTCACGAACAGACGATACAAGTGTGTCTGTTTCCATGTCAAACATACGTTTTAATACTTACAGGTGGCATCATTTTGTAAACAACCAAAGTAAACATGTACGGGGGTTGGACAATGAAAGTGAAACATCTTTCATTTTAGTGTGGGAAGTTTCATGGGTAAATTGGACAAGCCTGGTGGCCAATCTTAATTAAATCTGCTCAAAATATTGCAATGCAAAGAACATTATGGGTGACATACCAGAGTTCAAATTGTTGGTGCACGTCTTGCTGGCGCATCTGTGACCAAGACAGCAAGTCTTTGTGATGTATCAAGAGCAACAGTATCCAGGGTAATGTCAGCATACCACCAAGAAGGACAAACCACATCCAACAGGATTAACTGTGGACGCAAGAGGAACCTGTCTTGAAAGGGATGTTCAGGTGCTAACCTGGATTGTATCCAAAAAACATAAAACCACGTTTGCCCGAATCACGGCAGAATTAAATGTGCACATAAACTCTCTTTCCAGCAAAACTTTCTGTCGGGAGCTCAGGGTCAATATACACAGCTGGGCTGCTATAGCCAAACCTTTGGTCAGTCATGCCAAAGGTCGGTTTCAGTGGTGCAAAGTGCACAAATCTTGGGCTGTGGACAATGAGAAACATGTATTTTTCTCTGATGACTCCACCTTTTACTGTTTTCCCCACATTCGGGAGAGTTACGGTGTGAAGAAGCCCCAGAGAACCGTGAAGCATGGGGGTGGATCAGTGATGGTTTGGGCTGCAATATCATGGCATTCCCTTGGCCCAATACTTGTGCTAGATGGGCACGTCACTGCCAAGGACTACTGAACCATTCCGGAGGACCATGTGACTCCAATGGTTCAAACACTATATCCTGAAGGCAAGCCGTGTATCAGGATGACAATGGACAAAAACACACAGCAAGACTGGTGAAAGATTGGTTTGATGAACATGGAAGTGAAGTTGAACATCTACGGCTTGCACAGTCACCAGATTTAAATATTATTGAGCCACTTTGGGGTGTTTAGGAGGAGCGGGTCAGGAAATGGTTTAAAATCCCTCTGACCACTGTGCAGGACTTGTATTTGTCATTCCAAAGACAAATTGATGCTGTATTAGCCACAAAAGGAGGCCATATACCATTACTAATAAATTATTATGGTCTAAAACCAGGTGTTTCAGTTTTATTGTCTCTGTATATATGTAGATATTTATAATTAGTAAGATGTGTTATCATGTTTTATTCACATTGACCGTGGAGCTGCTGTTTTTTTGTCGGAAGTACAGTTCTAGATAGTAAAATATGCTGTACTAATGTATAAATTTCCATGATTAAAAGAAAGACTTGAACTTTGACAGATTTTCATTGGCAGCATTGAAAGTATAGGTTTATATTTGCTAAGCAGGAGGACTTCTGCTAATCATTACAGGAAGTGGTGTTGGTGCAGAGAGTTGGTTTCTGAAATGATCCTGCTTTGAAAGAACTGCTTCCAAAACACATCCTAAAAATTATGTTCTCACCAAAAAGTAAATTTATTCCATTAATTTAATTAGGACAAAACTCTTTGAAAGTCATTACATACAGAGAATGTATACCACTGTTTATCTCTCTTAGGTTTGGAGATTATGCTGGTGAGTTGATGAAAACTCTGAAATCCTGCTTCTTAAATAAAACAATTTATAAACGATTGTTTAAAAACAGAAATCTAATGATATAGCTTACAGACCAATGCTGTGCTCTGGCTTGATATTTCATTTTTGACACTTTAGCCAAAAATTCCCATCGCCAAAGAAACTCTCCCTTTTAGACTTTTGTGCTTTGGCAAATTATCATAAGTTTTAGTGGCAGTGGCGCATTTTGTACGGCCCATCTGTTCAAAATTAAGAAGGGAATAGTCATAGTTTTTTGTATTTTGTCTTAAATATTATTCTTTTACTGTATTTGTACATGAGCCAAAATATCACAATAGTTTGATGGATCAGTAGAAAAACAATCATATGTTAGGATATTGTCATATAAAAATACACGTGTTTCCTTTCTTGCTCCTGTCTTCACTTCTCCCGTCAGGAGTTGTGGGATCTTTGACTTGACAGAGCCTGGAGCACCCTGACTGACATGCTCATTACTGCTGGGTGGCAGTAACCCATAAGTCCGCTACATCTGACTTATGGGTTTAAAAAAAACAAAACACTGCAAATTGGCTGTTATCAGGGGTTTATTCACTCTTTATTTGACCTTTTTTTGTTCTTTTTATTTTTATGGTGAACTGGATTTGTTTTATTTATTTTCTGTCCAGCGTCTAAGGACGGTGCTGTTGATGAAGAAGATTTCATTAGAGCCTTCACAGATGTCCCTGCGGTTCAGGTACAGTCTCTAATGACTTAAATGTGGACATTCCTAAACTTTCATGTGTTTAATCGCTTATATCGAATATATATGTGATGTCAAGGCACATATGAATAACATTAATGCTTTTGTGTTTTCCCCTAGATTTACTCTTCGCGGGATTTGGAGGACAACCTTAATAAGATCCGTGAGATCTGCTCCGATGACAAACACGACTGGGAGCAGAGATCCAACGCTGTAAGCTTAAACTCGCTCTGTTATCTTTAAACTGCGATTGTTTCACATTACAGCCGAGGTTGTCCCGTTCTGACCATTTTGGTTCTTTCTACAGCTGAAGAAAATCCGCTCTTTGCTGGTGGCTGGCGCAGCCGGCTACGACTGTTTCTATCAGCACCTACGGTTACTGGACGGAGCTTTTAAACTGTCTGCTAAAGACCTGCGCTCACAAGTGGTCCGAGAGGCCTGCTTCACTGCGGCGTGAGTTACTACCTGTTTGGAAAACTGTAGATTTTGATCCAACAATTTTCCTGCTCCATATATGTAAAAGGAGATGGATACTTTGTTCATTGTTTCATTTAGTGTTTCATCAAGTTCGTCCTTTTTATTCTTCGCTTTTCCTTTTTCTCTTCAAAACATTTTATACTTTGAGTTCAAAACATACAAAAAATATTTCAATCAACTACAACAAAAGGAAAAAACGTATTCCTCAAATCTGCTGCAACAGTTTTTTTTTAAGGCAATGTGTGAAAGTAGCCGGTGTGCCGACTCAACACACGTGTGTTTTAGCTTAAACTGCGCCTAACCTATGCTTTCTGTTAATCCCTAAATCAGCCATCTCTCGTCAGTCCTGGGGAATAAGTTCGACCACGGAGCCGAAGGCATCGTCCCGGTTTTGTTCAACCTCATTCCTAACTGTGCCAAAATCATGGCCACCTCGGGCGTTTTAGCCATCCGCATCATTATACGGGTGAGTTTATCCATAATGTCCGGCGGGAGTATTTTTCTACCTGGTGTAAATGTTGCCGGTGTTCAGATCAGATCTTTAAATTGACACCGTTTGTTTCCTCCAGCACACTCATGTCCCCCGGCTCATTCCTCTGATAACCAGCAACTGCACATCCAAGTCTGTGGCAGTAAGAAGGTGAGGCAAGCGCTTGCACTGAAACTGAGCGAATTTGTGTTTGGACGATTATTGAAACAGATGTTTAATTTCCAGGCGCTGTTATGATTTCCTGGACCTTCTTCTAGAGGAATGGCAGACCCACTCTTTAGAAAGGTGAGGACATTTAAACCAGCCACTTGTTTCTGTCTCGTATGCGAAAAAAGAACAACCAAGGATTAAGTGGAATGTTTGCCACCGCTTCAGCAGATGATGCAAATAAAATTTTACAAGTTTCTGTTTAGACATTTCTCCTCAGCCTTTTTATCTCATGAGCGTCATAAAACAACCACATGGGAATACTATCCGTTTATCGTGTCAACATGGCTGTGATGATATGGAGGTTCTCCTGTTTGCTGCACAGATTTACTTATTCAAAGATGAACCGCTCTGGTTATTGCCTCAAACGTAAATTTTCAGTCCGTCGTTTCAGTGCAGCACATGAATTAAACTTTAAAACTTTGTGTAGTGTCATTACGTAAAAATACAAACATTGAATTTGATTTGTATGTATTTCCAATGCCTTTTATCTATAACATCTCTAAATAAGAAGTGTCAAAATTAGAGAATGGAGTCCAAGTTCTGTGGTGATGGAACAGTTTCCAATTTGTATAGCTAGAGTTACTGGTTATGATGGTTTAGTTTAGAATGATGAAAGAGATCTGCAGGGTTCATTCCCAACATTAATGTTGTTTTTTTATTTAAGGCTCCTCTCTCTTTGTTTTCTGTTCCAGACACACTGCAGTTCTGGTCGACAGCATCAAGAAGGGAATTCGAGATGCTGACTCAGAGGCCAGAGTGGAGGCCCGCAAGTAATTGTTTCTCTTTATTTTCCTTGATTTTTGTTTTTCTCTGCTCTCTTCTGTTGGTTGCCGTATTTTTTATTTATTTTTGCTCGCTTCCTGACTAATTGTAAGACAACAGAGCACGTCGCCTCAGTTTTAAAGTCCTTGAACTGGTTACCTGATGTTCAGTGAACAGTCTACAAATCACTAAACAAAATCCAGACCGCTCCTATGGTTCTAACTTAAGCTGCGTTCACACCAAACGTGCCTGGAGCCTCCAAAATGCGTCTAACGCTTGAAGTTGGACCTGTGTACATTTTGTGCACTTTTTAGTGCTGGATGCTCCAAACGCGCATCTACTGTCCCCACTTCTGGTTTTCACCGGTCCGACTTCATGTCTTTTCAACGTTCTTTTTGTACAACGGCGGAAGAAACTGAGAGAGTGGCTCAGCTTTAGCCACGTTTTGGACGCTCCAGACGTGTTTGCTGGGAATGCAGTATTAGTTTTTATGCCCCAATAATCTGGAACAAACTTCTAAACAACTGCTGATTTTCCTTAAAGTAAATCTTAAAATCCATTTGTTTTGAGCTGCCTTTGATTAGTAATAACAAAACATAGATCAATTCTAGTCTACATACAGATAATTTGTATTTTTGTTTATAATTATCGACACTTATTGCTTGTGTGTTTACTTAGTTGCTAAAAAAGTGCTATACAATAGGATTTCCTTCTCACCAGGTGTTTGTCTCTTTAAGGGCCTACTGGGGTCTGAGAAGCCACTTTCCAGCAGAAGCCGATGCTCTTTACAACTCCTTGGAGTCGTCCTACCAGAAAACGCTGCAGTCGTGTTTAAAGAGCTCTGGCAGCGTCGCCTCTCTTCCCCAGAGTGACCGCTCCTCATCTTCCTCCCAAGAGAGCCTTAAGTAATGAATGTTCAGAGCTGCTCCTCTGTTACTTACTGTAAACATCTTAGCCTGCTGTAGCAGCACATTTACATTTTTTACGTGGTTGTAAAACTTTTCCAAATAGAGCCAATTCTGTCTAACACACGTATTGAACTTAACATTTTGATCCATCTACTTTAATAATTCAATAAATTACCAAGATGCTTCACATCTATTTGTTTTGATTTCAACAACTTTAAATTCAGTAGTTTTTTTGTAAAATAAAGATCATTATTGTCCTTTAAATTAACTAATTAAATTAGTTCTGGCTTCTTATTTCAATAAGTTACTTCATCAGAGCGGTGTGGCACGGAGACACTCTGCCGTGTTTCCAGAGAGACGCAGACTGCTTTGATGGCAGTTTTTAGCACATCTGCATTGATGGGTCTGTAGTTTGACCAAAGCTTATAGAGGATCTGTGTGGTTAAGGTCAGGTTAGCTTGATGGCCAGTCAGTAACAGGGTTACCAGCATCGTTAAAAGGTGCTTTTAGAATGTTTGTTTGTGTCTTCTGCTAGAAAATGTCAGCATCTGGATAAAACTAGTCAGTCTTTTTATTTGTCGCTTAAGCAAGAAGCTTCTATGTTGTTGATATGGAGAATATCTTAACACAAGGAAGAAGACGGTGACAGCCTTCGTTCGTCTATTATGTTGAGGTTCTTGAAGCTACAGTTCAAACATATGCTTTGCTTCATAGCTTCCTAGAGCTATGTTAATACAAATTGCTTGCGGTTTTCCTCTCAAGAGTCAGCAGTGTTTCTTTAGTTTTGGAGGCCGTAACATATTTCAGTTTAAATAAAAACTCATATTCATTGGTTGTATATTATATTATACTTTGTGCTAAAGTTATTTAAGTAGCAGTAATTAATAATATGCGTAAGGAGCAAAGAAATTTCTTTAGAAATCTGTCATTCTTTCTGAATTTAATCTATGTAGAGTTTTTTTTGACGTTACGAGACAATTAATTGAACTTTTTGATATATTACATGCAGATGTTCCTCTATTATTAGTAGGTTCTCCATTGGTATTATAGTCACCACGTTTATGTGTAGTTTGATTGGGAAGGTGGAATGATGGAGAACATAACGCCGTGAGTGTTTTATACGAGCATTTGTGTGCTGACCCATTTTGTGTTGTCTCTTATCAGCCGTCCTCTGACTTCCAAGTGGTCGGCAGCTCCAGGGCGAGGTGAGTCAAGCGCATCCACTCACACCAGCTGATAACACACACACACACACTTTCAACACGCATTTTGATGTTCAGATCTCTCACACACACACATAAAAAGTGAGGCAAATGTCAGATACTTCAGGATCTTGTCCCATCATTCCCATTTACATCATCTTATGTCCAGCCCTGAACTCTCACTTCCTTGTGAGATATTTGTGTTATTACACACATACACTTTGGTGTATGGGTGTTTTCTGTATGGTGTTGTGTGTGGGTGTGTTTAGTACAGTGCCTGCATGTGTTTGTGATGTTTTTTTTTGTTTTGTTCTTTTGTATATCCTGTCAACTTCCATCATCCCCCTCCCCCCCATCACGTCTGGCCTCCTCCTGCTGTTCCATCAGTCCCTGCCGGTTCAAGGGGCGGGGCTTCGTCAGTGTCCCTGCAGCGTTCCCGCAGCGACGTGGACGTTAATGCAGCAGCAGTTGCTAAATACCGGCACGTTGGACAAACCAGGGCGGCGAACCGTCTGCCCACCGGCTCCTACTCCTCTCTGGGTAAGAGTCCTGACAGGCAAGTTAGATGACCAGTCAGATGGAGAAGGCTTTAGTCAGCATGTGCTCAGCAGGAAATGAGACGGGTTGATAAAAACCTCATCTGCCCTGTTAGATCAGAAATACGCAGGGGAAATCACGTGCTCTATAAACGCATGTCTCAAGGATGAAGCCTCTCCTCTTCACTCCTTCCACCTGCTTGTTTATGTGTTGATATGAGGATCGTTGCATGTTCTTTAGATGAATGTCATCCCCCCTTTTATTACCTTTTTTGGTTTCACCGTTTTTGCCAAATATTCATGCTCCTTGAACAATCTGATGTGTTTTAGTCAATTTTATGTGATAGACCAACACAAACCAGCACCCAAATGTGGATTTATAAGGAATATTCAGACATTTAAGGAAGTGTGGTACATTTAGATTCATCTTTCACGCTGTAAGTTCCAGTACAGTATATAATATCTAATAATGGTACAATTCCAGCTGATCTGTGAATGCTTTAGAGGTTGTTGTTTTTAAAATCATCATTGAACAAACAGGATTATGAACACCCAGGAACACAATAGAAAGGTCAACGAGGAAGTTGAAGTGATGCTAAAAGCAGAGCCAGGTTATACATCGAATATCTACAAGTTTTGAACATCTCAGAGTTTATTAAGGAGAGCATTAATTAGTTAAGTCAAGTTTATTTGTATCGCACATTTAATCAGCAAGGCAGTTCAATATGCTCTACATGATTTTAAAAAATTGCAGAAGCATTACATTTTGTGATTTAAATCATTGACACAAATCCACTTTTTACAAAATAATCAAGAACAATCGGCATTCCATTTTTTAAATTGAGATTAAATCAGCTTTATTTGCCAGGTACATACAGGACATACTAGGAATTGTTTTGGTGTAGTCACACCGAGGCAGCCATTTGCAAGGTAGGCAGTAGCGCAAAGGGTTTTGCCTAAGGATTTGTATTTTGCCATGGGCTGGATTTGAACCCCTGACCTTCCAATTGGAAGTCAGGCAACATACCACTTGAGCTGTGCAGCCGCTGTTCTTCTTAATAAAAGGCAACGTTGGATTTTTAGTCGTGACTTATATGTGCTGTTGCAAAGCCATTCAGTGATTTATAAACTAAGAGAAGAATTTAAAGTCTGTGCAAAAGAGATCCGGCAAATTCCTTTAGAAATGGGTTTGTGTGCTGTTTTTTTCGTAGTTTAGTGAAAATATCAGCAGCAGCATTATGGATCAGCTGCAGCTCTGATTGACTTTTCAGGGAGACCTGTGAAGACACTGTTGCAGTAATCAAGGCAGCTAAAGTTAAGCAACCAAAAGGTCCATCATATCTCTGGCAAAGCTGCAGCGATCTAAAGACATTTACTCCAAACGTGTGGCTGTGATGTAAAAATGGGAAGAAGAGTAATCATTGAAAACAGTGTAAATATAAGGGGGCCTGTTTCCCAGAAACCATGCAGGGAACTCAGCACTGTAAAAGATAATTAGGGTGCAGGTTCACCTTCCTGCAGCACGACTATCTTACACAGAACCTCAACTTTAATGGGATGCTGTTGTATACTTGTTAGGATAGCCCAGGTAAATCCAAATAAGTGGAAAGCTTTATGTTGGTTTACCCCATTACTGTACACACAATCTGGCTTGTGTTTTAAACAAATCATGGGCATAAAATTCAATTTGTGCAGGTCCAAAGATAACGATATCCATCTCTATAATTGGTATTATGTTAGGGGTGCCCAATACTTCAATCGCGATCCCTTAGGATTGGTCATCTTTTAAGTAGTTCACAAGCTCAAAGTATGGGCCACCCCTGTATTAGGGTGTTTCTTCAAACTATTACGTCTAACAAAAATGCACACCTCTTATTGTTTACAGTAAAATCCACCTCTTACCCAAAGTACTTTGTGTTGGTCTGTCACATAAGTTACATTTGTTGTAATAAAAAAATCTGCATGACTCTGCCTCTTCGCAAATGGGATGTTACTAATTTACTTTGTGGTTTTTTCTTCTTTCTTTTCCTCTATCTGCCTTTCTTTCTGCTTTTCCCGTGTTGGTAATTTTTGGTTTCCTCGTCTTTCACACCTTTCTTAAAAATCTTTTTCTTTCATTGGTCATTTTCCTGTTTTTCCCGTTGTTTTTGTCTATACACACTGTTTCT
The DNA here is from genome assembly GCA_032876305.1 of Orestias chungarensis. Taxonomy (NCBI): domain Eukaryota; kingdom Metazoa; phylum Chordata; class Actinopteri; order Cyprinodontiformes; family Cyprinodontidae; genus Orestias; species Orestias chungarensis. Next base: position 2,169,905 of record JAVLVB010000813.1, read on the forward strand.
TTCCCTCCTCCTCGCCTCTCTTTGCTACCTTAGATGATGCCTCTGATAAAACGGATGGTAAGATAATCTCTCTCTGCTGCATCTCTTCGCCTTCTTCTTTAATCGCTTCATTACGGCTCATTTAACATCTTAAGGCCAGAGCGCCTCCTGCTGTCTATCTTGTATACATGGTAGTTATGTTTTGCTTTTAATATTTATCTTGAAATCTTACTATGAGGAGCTTTTTCATTAAAAAAATCTAATGCATGAAATAAATAAATATTTAAAGTAAAAAAAAAAAAACATATTCTAAAAATAATGATTTTCTTTTCTTAATTTCAGTATTTTCTATTAATCTAAATATTAATTAATGTATTTAATTATAGAGATCTATTTTGTGACAATTTTATTTAGTAAAGCTACTTTAACCATTTCAGTCACTTTAAAGTATTTATTTTGTTTCACATGAATATTATTAGTAACTTATCAGTCGCAGTTTTTCTTTCTTTAGCTTATAAAACGTTGAACCACAAATTTACAGCCTGTTCCCTGTTTGTCTGTCTGTAGGGACCAGATCAGATAATGGTAAGATTCTTGGTAGGTGTCTCTTTCTATTGGTGTTCAAGGATGTTCTAGCAGGAAAAACCCAATTTAAAGTATTTTTTATATTTATTGTGTTGATAAATAAAAATTACAGACGTTTAGCCTAAGGTTTTAGATATTCCCTTCCAGAATTTAGTTTTGTAAACTAACGGTAGAGAGATTAGTTAATTACTGATTTCCTGCTTTTAACAAAGAAAATAATCAGTATTACAATCATAATAATCCACTGATTATTCTATGGTGCAAAGGCTCCTGCTTGATTAAATCCTCCAAAATACGTTGCAGTAGATGGTGGCTTTACTATCAGTTCCAGATTGCTTTCTTGTCTGTTGCTCAAAGATCCCCGATGGATACATGAAAAGCTGGCTGAATGTGAATGCATTTGACGCTTTTCATCAGCAGTAGAGCTTTACGTTGATTATTTTTGGCTTTGTTCTGCTGCAGACTATATATATATAATATATATATATATATATATATATATACATAGACGTGGAAATACAGGTTTGTCTTTCTCCTTTATATGCAGGCAGAGTTCGTACTAAGCAGCCCTTGTCGACCGCCAGCACTGTGTCGAGCCAAGTGGACTCTCGAGGGCGAAGCCGCGCCAAGATGGTCTCCCAGTCGCAACGTAAGAGCGTTTCCCCCATCCTGTCTGGTTCAGAGCACGATTCAAACCTGATGTCAGTGAAGAATTTGGCATCGCAGACACGGCAGCTCTAATGACGTGTGTTTAGAGGTTTTTTTTGCCAGGGTTTTTTTTTTTTTTTTCTAAACCTGATTGTGGAGTTTCAATTTGTTGCCGTCCTGGTAACTATAAGAAGCTCCATGTAAATGTTTTTGTGCCTTCAGGTTCCGACGAATCCGATTGCACGCCAGGTATTCTGTCTGTTTGTCGGAGTGTGCTTGTCTTTGTGTCCCACATTGGGATTGGTGGCCCACCTGCTACTGCTCTCATTCTGATCAAGGTGTTCCATATATAAGAACAATGTTTGTATTTTCTCTGCATGCCGTGTCTCATCACTGAGGTTTGTGTGGTGAATACGTTGCTTTCGAATATGTTGCTCACGACACTTGCCAACACGGAAAAACTATTCTTATCGCTTAAGATTTTCCATATTTTGTTAACGTTTCAAGCACAAGCTTCAATGTATTTAGTACAAACCGGATTCCAAAAAAGTTGGGACACTAAACAAATTGTGAATTAAAACTGAATGCAATGATATGGAGATGGCAAATATAAATATTTTATTCGTAATAGATCATAGATGACAGATCAAAAGTTTAATCTGAATAAATGTGACAATTTAAAGGAAAAATATGTTGATTCAAAATTTCACAGTGTCAACAAATCCCCCAAAAAAGTTGGGACAAGTAGCAATAAGTGGCTGGAAAAAGGAAATTGAGCATTCAACGAACACTTGGAAGACCAATTAATACTAATTAGGTCAATTGAGTTCTCAGAGTGTCAGTGTCTCTCTGAAGCCAAGATGGTAAGAGGATCAACAATTCCACCATTGTTGTGCAGAAAGATGGTGCAGCAATACCAAAATGGTGTTACCAGGCATAAAATAGCAAAGACTTTTAAGTTATCATCAACCGTGCATAACATCATCAAAAGATTCAGAGAATCTGGAACAATTGCTGTGCGTTAATGGTCAAGGCAGGAAAACTCTACTGGATGCTCGTGATCTCCGGGCCCTTAAACGTCCCTGCACCTCAAACAGGAATCCCACTGTCAAGGAAATAACAGAATGAGCTCAGGAATACTTCCAGAAAGCATTTTCAGTGAACACAATCCACCATGCCATCCGCCTTTGCCAGCTGAAACTCCACAGTGCAAAGAGGAAGCCATTTCTAAGCAAGCTCCACAAGCTCAGACGTTTGCACTGGGCCAGGGGTCTTTTAAAATGGAGTGTGGCAAAATGGAAGACTGTTCTGTGGTCAGATGAGTCACGATTTGAAGTTCTTTATTGAACACTAGGACGCCATGTCATCCGGACCAGAGAGGACAAGGATAACCCAAGTTGTTATCAACGCCCCGTTCAGAAGCCTGCATCACTGATGGTATGGGGTTGCATGAGTGCTTGTTTCATGGGCACCTTGCATGTCTGGAAAGGCACCATTAATGCAGAGAAATATGTTCAGGTTCTAGAACAACATATGCTCCCATGTAGACGTCATCTCTTTCAGGGAAGACCCTGCATTTTTCAACAAGATAATGCCAGATCACATTCTGCAGCAATCACAACATCATGGCTACGTAGGAGAAGGATCCGGGTACTGAAATGGCCAGCCTGCAGTCCAGATCTTTCACCTATAGAGAACATTTGGCGCATCATAAAGAGGAAGCTGCGACAAGGAAGGCCCAAGACGATTGAAAAGTTAGAGGCCTGTATTAGACATGAATGGGAGAACATTCCTATTTCTAAACTTGAGAAACTGGTCTCCTCAGTCCCCAGATGTCTGTTGAGTGTTGTAAGGAGAAGGGGGGGAATGGCACAAATTGTAAAGAAATGGCCTTGTCCAAACTTTTTTTTGGATTTGTTGACGCCATGAAAGTTTGAAACAACATATTTTTCCCTTAAAATGATAAATTCTCTCAGTTTAAACTTTTGATCTGTGATTTGTGTTCTATTCTGAATAAAATATTAGATGTTGGCACCTCCATATCATTGCTTTCAGTTTTTATTCACAATTTGTTCAGTGTCCCAACTTTTTTGGAATCCGGTTTGTAGGATTTTAATTGAAAGCCCAATGGATTCAAATGAGAAAAAATCATTCAGTTAAAAGTATTTGTGGGGCATGATATCGTTTCCATAAATTTAAAATAAGATTATTTTAATGTCCAATTCATATATTTACCACTTAAACTTTAAACTACAGTAATTTAATCTGCATGTTTCATAGTTGGGTTAGGTTAGCACAAATTGTTTCTCATTGTTTTCTTCTATGAGCCGCAGTTGTTCGTTTCATTCGCTGTTAGGTAGACATTTGGCATTGATGATCTTTCCTAAGAAACAACACTGGACGATGTTGTATAAGCATTTAAAGGGAATAAATTGGGTTTTTATTTTAAATCTGCTGATTCGCTACAGGAAAATTACAAGAATGCCATAAAGAGCCTTTATTTTGGTTTAAAATTTGTTTAGTCATTACTTCAAATCACAGTGATTTTTTGTTTGTTTGTTTTTGTATGTAAATATACATAATTTTCAAAAATACATAGTTATAGTTTCAGTTTAAATCTCGTTTAAACCAACTTTTTAAGAAACGTAGGTAAAACTGAGCCTGGTTTAATAACTAATATTTATTTTCATCTTGTTTGCTTTTCTTGAGGGCAGGGTACTGGAAGGATAGGAATTATTTATAATATGAGTCAATATAGGCCAAAACAGCATTATTAATATTGTGTGTCCCTAAAGAAGATATATTGATAGGATAAAATTGTAAACTGTTTTTTATTTATGTAGAAACTGAATACTTAGAGTTCTACATTTGCATACGGCCAAAGTTTTTACACCGTTAAGCATTCGACAAAACTCACCAGGAGTCAACGTATATGGTACGTTTTTAGAATGTAGTATGTTTTTTTTTTTTAAATAATCGGCCATGTAGGCTTTGGGACTCCAAGCCTGAATTTTATTAAGGAAAAGTGAGAAAATGTTTTTTTGGATCCTAAAGGTCAGTTCAATTAGACAATAACGTCAAAGGCCAGTTCAATACATAGAAATATTTGCTTGCTTTATAATGTGGAATAATTCAAATAGTGTACATGCTTTTTAAGGCATCAAATACGTTGTGTCAAATAATGGTGTGATATATGTGTAGCGTAACTGAGTTAACCAGTTAAACCTGAACATTTAGACTCGGACTTTTCTGATCAGACCCTGAATCTGAGGGATAGTTTTACGTTTATAAAGATTTTCTCTGTGTGTGAGAGAGCGTGTGAGTTTTTTTTTTGTTTGTTTCCTCATTGTGACGGGCAGACCAAACATGCACTGCTTTTCCCCAGTGAACCATCTGCAGCTTGTATGGTTTGGTTGAGTTCAATTAGTCTGTGCTCTTATTTTCCTCTAACATGTTGAAGTTTCACTTTTATTGTTGCTTTCAAACACATGGAAACGCTCTTGTAGAACTCTGCTTCCGTGCTCCCATGATGCTTCTGCTTTAACCCATTATTCATCTATTTTAACCCGCTGTGCCTTTGCCTTCCTCCTTACTTGTGCCCTCTCCCCTTCTCTCAACGAATGGGCTTAATGTCTCAGGATCTCAGTCTGCTAACCCTGTTGGTGGTAAGGCTACAGCGCTACTGTTTTTTTCTTCTTTCACTCCCTATTGCTAGTTTGTTTGGTTTCCTTTGCGGTCCCTGACTTCTCTTTGTTTTTGCCCACATTGCACATAGAAAATTCACATATAGCTCATGGCATGCTGGGATATGTAGTCACAGATTATGAATGTTTAGTTCTCATGCTTATAGCATAACTTTGGTAGTTTCAACTTTCATTTGTGTTTTTTTGTTAATATTTTTATTATCATTATTATTTTTTTTATTTTTTTTATTTTCACTAATTTGTCTAATATAAAATAACTAAAAGAAGCAATAAGAACATGAGTTAGTTATAAGAAACCTTATAAAAAGTAGTCCATGTGAAATTTTACATTAATAAATGTTGTTTTGTCTTTTAATATGTTTAAGTTTGTATTAGAAGTCTAATGTGAGTCATGTGTGTGTGTCTGGATTTAGTTCAGTTTATGTTTCTCTCTCATAAATAGACGGATCTTCATTACTATTTTCAGATGTGAAGCACCTTTGTTTGTTCAGCGTCGTGTTAAATGTCTCATCCAAGCTCTCACGCCCTGACTGTTCTAATGGTTGTACAATATTATCTGTATGAATTTAGCACTTGGAAACAAGATCCCCTGGGGAAATAAAACATTACATTTCAAGATAACTCAGAATATAGATTAATTTGTGGATGATAAATGACATTCTTATAATTCATGCTAATATCAATTAAATGTGGCTTTTAGCTTTGGTAACCCTAGGAATCCTCTTTCCAGTTACACGGCTACTTATCTGATTACTCGTACTATCCTTTATGTCGTAGGCTGCCATTGCAACAACATCCCATATGCACTTATTGGCACCCGTGGTAAAGATGTCTTAAAAGCCTTAAAAATGAATATAGCATTTGTGCCAGTAGCGTCAATTCCCAACAAAAAAGTATTTAATCTTCTATGATAACATTTGAAGATTGGAGCATGAAGAGAAAACAATTTTGACCATCTATCATTCAGAGTCTCTTATGTCTTTGCGCTTCTCTTTAGCTCTCCTACCGGGTTTTCTGTAGGATTTGGGTTTAGGTGTTGATATGATCATAAAAGAGTGCGGATCTTGTGTCTAGTGAGCCACATCTATGTTGATTTGGTCACATATTTTGTGTCTTAGGTAATTCCTATATTATAGTTGGATAAGAGATTCTACTAAATGGATTCTCCACCGTACTTAAAACAGAGCATGAGATGCTTTGGCCTACTTGTTCCTCCTTTTTAACCCCAGACCTACCTCAAGTATTGGTTGCCTAAAAAGATCTTCGTTTCATCCCACTAAAATGCTCAGTGCCATCAAAGTTCCTGTAGCAAGTAATGAACTGCATGTTTACGTTGGTTTGCTAAAACCTGCTTTTTTTTGGCATGGCTATGAAATAATGAATTTGACATAAAGATGGGATTTATGGAGTGTTAAAAAGTCTGCGATCCCAAGATAATGCTCCGTTAAAACAGAATGTTACAAATACAGTCAGAAAACATGACATAAAAGTTCCTGGATGCAGATTAACTTTAGAATAAGGTGTAAATAAACCTTCCCTTAATTTTATATACATTTTAAAGGGTGCCATTTAGTGTGTTACTGTGATTTTTATTGAACCTGGGATTGTTTTTCCCACTCAATATATTTTTTACATTTGAAGTTCTGTTCCTGCATTAAAACCCTCATTCAATTTTAAGGCCTTGTTGCACATATTCACCTGGGTTGGCAATGGGTTCACTGGATAATATAATGTTACTTGTAACAAAAGTGGGATTGCTTCTGTTTCTTATTGTTTCATCTTTAGCTACATCATTAATTGGACACACAGGGCTCTGACTCTCTCCTCCTTGTTTGTCATCTCCTCTTCCTCTCTAAAGCCGGCAGTCGGAGCGGCTCTCCCGGTCGCGTGCTGACCACCACGGCTTTGAGCACCATGAGCTCAGGGGCGCACAGGGTGCTCGCTGGAGCCACCGGGGACGGACACAGGCGCAGCCGCATCCCCCGCAGTCAGGGTTGCTCCAGGGACTCTTCGCCCACTAGGCTCTCCGTCGGTGAGTACAAGTCCGTTAGTCTGAGACGGGAAAACTTGTGGATTGTGGCGTTCTTGTCAGTTTTATGAAGGGCATTAAATCAACACGCTTTGGACGTACATGAATATAAACTCGGCTTGTTTTTCTCCTGCTCCATCTCCTTTTTTCCCCCTTGCTTCCTCTGTCCTCTAGCACCCTCTAGCTTTAGTTCAAACTACAACGGTCCCAGCAGAGGAGGTAAGGCTCCAGCTCTGAATAGACCCTCCTAACCAATCTAATCTCATCCTAAATCATCCCCCTATCACTCCTTCATCCCAGTCTTATCACCTTTAAATCTACCATCCCCTCCCATCAGTCCTGCTGCCCTCAGCTTCATAAATCTCCTCTCTAATTTGTCTGACTCCATGGCTGTGCTTGTTGTGGTGATGTGCGCCCATAGTCGTACGGTGACACCTCGCGGACATGCTTCCTCCGGTCCATACTAATCACCAGTGTCAGTGGCTGTGTAACAAGCGCTCACAGGATCACCTCAGGTTATGACTACCCTCGGACGGCTGAGTAGATGCTGGAGATGACTGAAGCGATGAGGATGACTGTACAGGGCTCATTCTCTCACCTACTTGCTTTGATTCACTTTGAAAGACTCTGTTTGTTTTTTGTATAATATGTGCAGTTTAATGGGGGGGAGCATGAATCCATTCTGTGAATGTCAGACTGCCAGGCCCTTAGAGATGCATTTTGTCATTATCCTCCAATCAAGATGAGCGTTTCCTCAGTATTACGCATCCACAGCCATGTTTTAATCTTCCGGCTGGTTTGATGCGATGCGTTAGCTGTATCAACTTGTTCTAAAAGTAACTTTCATGCTCTTGATTTGTGCAGTTTATGAACGTATGAGAGAAGAAACTGTTTAAAGATGCTAAAGTCTTCGGAGTTGTAACTCTTGTCAGTCCGTTGAGGGCAAAATAAATTTAAAAAAATGCTTCCTAAGGACAAGACAGTCTGTCTGATTCTTACCCTCTTTCGATATTCTCGTCACCTTTTCTCTTTTCTGTCTCGCGTCTTTATCCTTGTCCCTCCGTTCTCCGTCACTCTTCGTGTTTGTCTTCTTATAACCACATTCCTGCCTTCTACTTTCTCTTCCCCTGTTGTCTGCTCTCCTCTCCTGTCCTGGGACGTACGGGTGGGTTGGCTTTAGCTCGAGGCAGTCGTATCCCTCGGCCCAGTATGAGTCAGGGCTGCAGCAGAGAGGCCAGCAGGGAGAGCAGCCGGGACACCAGCCCCATACGCTCCTTCACACCTCTGGGTGAGTAGCAGTAGAGGCCGAGCGCTCAGCAGGGAGGAAAATTAAGCAGGACGAGGCTGCAGACATGCCGACACCTTTATATTCTTTACCTGTACATATAGTACTTTACAAAAGTGTTTTTACCACCTGAATTTGTGACAGACCAACAAAAAGTACTGCATAATTCGTTATTTTGTTGGAAAAGTTAGACTTTTTTTAAAAAAATTTTTACAAATAAAAATCTAAAAAGTGAGTGTGGCATGGATTTATATTCACCACCTCCTGAATTAATCCTATGCCGTTAAGTAAGCAGCCACTGAATGATGCTTTAAATAATGTTTGCCATCCACTCTCTCACAGTGGAGATGCTCGCTGATGCATGCGTGCCGGCTGAAATCTTTAATTTTAACTTCATCTTCTCTCACATGTTGGCTGGATGCTCTCCATGGCTCTCGCCGCTCATCCATTAATACCAAATTTATCGAGTGGATGATTAGTAGTTCTTGTGTTGGCAGATTATCCTACCTCCAGAGTTATTATGAACCTCTTGACTGAGTTCCGTACTCTTTTCATTTTGAGATCATAGATTAAGGAGGTTAATATTTTCTATTTCATAACCTTTTCCTGTTTTAAATCTCTTTACAGCGTTTCTCTCTGCTGTGTCTCTTTGTCTTCATGATGCTCATTGTTCAACATTATTCTTCTAACAAACCAGAGAGGCCTTCTCAGAACTGCTCCATTTATACTGACAATAAATCATATTCAGGTTTACTCAGATTTAGAAATCTCATGCCTTCTTAAGGCCAATGGTTGCTTCAGATTTAGTTTTGGAGAGTCAGTGTAAAGCTGGCCAAATACAAAATGCACAAAACTCAACTTTTTGTTGGTGTTTCACATAAAATCTTTTATTATAATACATTCAAAATGTGAAGCAGTTTAGTCTGTATGAAAGATTTGGCAGGAGGCCTGCATGATAGTTTGAGTTGCAGGTGTTTATCAGTAGTTGGTGTCCTTTCTGCGTTCACACGCTACGCTCTGTGAGTGAAGTTCTTGCGTGTGATTCTTGTGTTTGTGTGAGCAGCTGTTAAACTCTGTGTGTGTTTTATTTGACTCCTGCTGACCGCCATAGGGTCGGAGCTGAAAACACAGAATTTTCCATTTTTGTGCCGTTCAAGTAGTAACACTTGAACTTGAATGATTGTCACACCGGATCATTTAAAAAAAAATCTACAAATAATAATAATAATAACGTCCTCAGATGGATCTTCCTTGGCTGAAGGAGGGTCTTTGTTGGGAATTTGGCTGGGCATTGTCTACTCGTCAGCAACATGAAAATAGGTGACATTTTTTGTCCAGAGGTGTTTCTGCCCGCAGATCCCCTTTTCCTGCCCAGCGCTACCTTTTTTGAAGTTTCTCCAGTCTCCTCTTGATAAGGGCTGTCCTTTTTCCAAACTTAAGGTATTTTTTAGATGTCATTTTATGTAATTACGCTACTATTGATGGACACCTCTAGTGTTGCCTGGTTCTCACCAACCATTAAGATTGTCACCACCTATGCCAGGAGAGGCTGGAGAGTCCTAGTCCTAGTTATTTTGCTGATTAACGGGCACTGGGGGCTTAAATTGCCGCTGCTGCAAGTGTAATACGCTCAGACGAGCTGTTCTTTGGTTATGCAGGTCCTAAGTTAAGTTGGCCTCTTTCCAAGCACCGTCTCCTCCAGGACTCATCACTGTTTTTAGTCATTCAGTCCTATCTGAATGCCTTCCGGTGACTCTTTTTGGTATCACTGCTCGGACGGAGCAGCGCACAGGGAACATTCAGTGCTTTCATCGCTAACCTCTGGGGGGGTCATCCGGGATTCATAGGGACATGGCTACGTTTGTAACTTTCGTTTTAATCTTGGTTGCAGCTACTCGGAGCTATTCCCGCTCCACCGGAGCGCTCCACACATCTGATGCTTTTGGGGCTACAGGTGAAGGCTGAGTACATCCGTTTCTTTGCCCTCCATCCACCCACCTTCTTGGCCAAACCTCTGTTTGTTTTTTTATGTTCTTCTCAGTTCCACTCATCCTGTCATCCTATGCGTTACCTTCTCGTTTGTGCTTCGTTGATCACGTTTTAATTTCATTTTTAACGTTTTGCTCTAGGGTGTTGAACTCCTCCAGTGGAATCGCATGCTTCCGCCATTTCAGTCGTTTTTTTTGTTTATTTAGCTTTCTTTAACCTTCTCTGCAGGATCGCCGACATGTTCTCTTGTGTTTTTAAGCCATCCTTTTTTCCCCCCAGTGACAAGTTCATTGTCGTCTAACAAGTCATTACATTAACTTACAGGATTTACTCAGGATAACGTGTGTGACGTTTGAATGACAGTGAGTGGTGGTGATGAAAAGGATCATCTGTGGGTCCGGGCTGAATGAGGGAGAAAACATTTTCCTTTTATCCTTACTTTATTTTATCAACACTGTCTCACTGCAACTGTCTCCGCATGCAGGATCGGGTTACGGCATCAGTCAGTCCAGTCGCCTGTCTTCGTCGGTCAGCGCCATGAGGGTCCTGAACACCGGCTCCGATGTCGAGGAGGCACTTGCAGATGCGTTGGTATGATGAACTGGCGCACATCTCGATACGCATGTCTGCGTGTTCACTAATCCCGGCTTCTGCCTCTGTTTAATGCTGTCAGCTGTTGGGAGACATAAGATCTAAGGTCAGATTCTATATCTTGTGTGTCGTGTGTGTGCTTTTCGTTCCTTAGAACTGCTTGCTTTCTTTTCTAAGATGTGTCGTTTTTGGTTTGGTTTTGTTTCCCCCTCACACTCACTCTTTCTGTCCTGCAGAAGAAGCCAGCGCGGCGGCGGTATGAGAACTACAGTATGTACTCCGACGACGACGCCAACAGCGACGCGTCCAGCGCTTGTTCAGAGAGGTCCTTCAGCTCGAGGAATGGAGGAGCCATACCCACCTACATGCGGCAAACGGAGGATGTGGCTGAGGTAGGCGCCGCAGAAACATTGCAGATTTTATTTGTAGAAAAAAAAGCATATGAAATTAAATCATTTAAAATTTTTGAACCTTTATTTCCAGGTGCTTAACCGCTGTGCCAGTGCCAACTGGTCTGAGAGGAAGGAGGGACTTTTAGGCCTTCAAGCTCTCCTTAAGAACCAGCGCACACTCAGGTCAGCCAACAAACAAACAAGTTAGATTTATTTATTTTTAAAAAGGAATTTTGATTTTTATCTGAATCCTTTCGTTCTTCTTTGTCAGCCGGGTAGAGTTGAAGAGGTTGTGTGAAATCTTCACTAGGATGTTTGCCGACCCGCACAGTAAGGTACGAATGCATGCACTACCCAACACGAGCCCATCAGCTCACAGAGCTCATCAATCAACCGTTTCAATCCCTCGTTTGGTTTCAGTTGACTTTGTTTATCCCACCGTCTCTCACTGTACCGGATTCTGCCAAAATCCCAAGCAGTGTTTTTACCTCTTCAGCGCGCAAACACTCACTTTAGCAGCCACACTCCACATCTATGACAACTACATTTGGACTAGCAAATGGTGGATAAACAGGAGAGAACGTGATTAGACCGGTGGATTTACCCCTTCAGACATAAACACTGGCATGCAGAGTTTGACGTGCTCTGTTTTTCTAACGGCATGCCATGCCTGGTTGTTTTTTTGCGTGCGACCTGGACGTCCGCCGCCCTCTGGGATTGATTGCTCTTGTCACCGTTCAGCGGTCGGCCAGCTGGCTGCACTCTTTGCATTCACTATCACTCACTCCCTTCCCTCAGTACAAACTTCGTCCTCTCGTTTCCCTTCCCAACATCCCTGACTGTATGAACAAAGAAACACGTGGACACATTTTTGGGCTACCAGCTCTTCTTCTCTGACTAATCCGCTCTGGTTCACCCCCTCCCTCTAACTCTGCCACCTCTCTTTCGGCGCTGTGAGTGCTCCGTTTCGTCACACACGCAGTGTAAGGTGCGTGAGCTTTCCTCCCCTTCCACTCGTTTGACGTTTGACGATTTGATGAATTTCAGCGAGACTCCGGCAGGGTGTACGGCACGGCAGAATCCGGTATAAGCTCAGCCTCCTTCAAGGTACCGCATCTCATCATGGACCCCTCTCCTCCCCTTGTCTCTCTTCTCCTACGTCTACCCTATTTTATTATTTTCTACCTGTCATATCATATATTTCATTTCCTTTCCATTATTTTTTTTGTTTGCTAAAATGCGCACATTTCCTTTGATTTCAAATAGTTTGAAGGTTTTGAACCAAAGTTTGATTTTAGTTTGACAAAGTAAGTTAAAATGGTTAGCATGCTAACAGATGTGTGTTTGTGTCTCCCTTATGCCACCCCCTCCCTGGAACTCTCTGTAGAGAGTAAGTTTGGTCAATCAGTGTTACTGTTTTTACATCTAACAAAACGCTAATTTATCTGCTTCATTAATCCGATTGGGAGTCAGTTATCAAGGTGTTGACATCCTCTAACCTGCGAGATTGTTCACTGTCCTGCTGAAATCATCTACTTGTTGCTCCTTAACCTGACTGACTTGAATTCTCATCAAGTAAAAAAAGCTCATTGCATCTTTTGGGTGTCGCTGTTCAATCATTAATTGGGTATAAAGATCGTCTGCCGCTGTAATGAATATCTACTAACTCCATAATGGGAACTAATCCTTTTCTCACATCGTCACGGCTCAGATTAATCTGTATGCATGCATCTGTGCGCCGCTGAGGATGGCTTTTGAATGGCAAAATGAAGAATTAAGATTTGTTGTGGTGTGTGTGTGTGTGTGTTTAGGTGTTCAGCATGTTCCTGGAGACCCTGGTGGACTTCGTCCTGGTCCACAAGGACGACCTCCAGGACTGGTTGTTTGTCCTGCTCACGCAGCTGCTGAAGAAGATGGGAGCCGACCTGCTGGGCTCGGTCCAGGCCAAAGTTCAGAGAGCTCTGGATGTCACAAGGTAGAGCATCATCCACGATCCATGCAAACACATTCAAGTCTATTTAAAATCCACCATTGCTGATTTATTTGGTATTACACAGAGACAATCTGCCTTCCTAAATTTAACTACTGATAGTAATTGTGGTTTAAATGGTACTATAACTTTCAAAGAACTATGACATCTGTCTGGATTAAGGAATGGACATTTGTTGTTCTTCTTCCAGGGAGTCTTTTCCGAATGACCTCCAGTTCACTATTCTTATGAGGTTCACCGTGGACCAGACGCAGACGCCCAGCCTCAAGGTACTGACATTTGGAAATAATGCGTGTTGGAGTGTTTGAGTGGAGAGGAAGCATGCACATGCACATGACGCCGTAGAGGAATGGCCGTGGTCACTGCTTGGATTAACAGTGCTCAGTACATGCCCATCACTCTGGCTGTGACGTCCCGAAACCCTGAATCCCGGATTGTGATTGGACAACGATGCCTTTCAACTCCATTAAAGCTTCCCCCCTCCGAGCCCCCAGTCCTTCCTTACGTCACCCCCACCTCTCTATAACCCATGTTATTTTTTTACCCCTAGTTTCTCTCATTCCTTTCTAATCTACATCATTTCCTGATCTCCAGGCTTGTGTTCACCAATATATTCCAGTCAAAAAAATTATTTAAACCTGCCTTATAAATGTTAGAGAAATTCTGGAGATCTTTAGTTGAAGCAGTAATGAATTCAGCTTTGATACTAACAACACACATTATTCAATATACAGAAGAATAGAATAGAGTAGAATGGTTACTATTGTCATTATACACATTGGATAAAGATTGTTTACTAAAACCTGTTAAACGGCTGGTTTTGTCCTTCACATTCTGCAAAACCTGCAGTTAAATGCAAGTCAGTCAACTTTGACAACAAGTGCAGAATGAAACGTTTATATTTTCAGACGTGTCCAGTTTGACAATTATTCATCTATTCATAAAACCATCTGTCAGTCAGTTTATCCATCCATCTTTCTGTCCATCAAAATTTTAAACCCTGACATATGTAGAAATGTCTACTATGATTTCATTGTACATCTAACAATTTAAGCTCTAAAAATCAGACATTATGAAGAAATCAAAGGTTCTCTTTCATAGCATTCGTTTCGTGTCTCATTATGGGGAACGCCCTCGGCGTGACCTAATCAGAAGCTCAAATTACACTCCACCAGCCTTGATTGGCTTGGAATAAGTTTGTCCCGCCCCCTACTTATGTATAGGACCGGCCCTGCACAGACAAATAATTCAAAAATCTCTTCTCGCTACGAGCAGAAGCTCCGACTGGTTTCTCGCTTTCGCCTGCTGTTCTGGAGCTTAGCTTAACTGTCCATAGATAAGAGTGCCAACTCGATCGCTTGGTTCCAGATTGGTGGTGTGTGCCGGGACAAACCCAGCGTTCAGTCTGTTGCAAAACGGCACTGCTAGCTGTGAGGAACTGTGCGGGGTAGAAATACGCTTCACTGTTTTTCACTCTAGTAGCAATACTCCATCGGTAGCAATACCAGGAGAAGTAGCAATACTTCACAGTAATGGGGGGGCGGAAAAGACGTAGCAATACTTAAAGCGAGCATTTAGCTTGGACGCCGGAAAGGCTGACGCTAAAGCGGGCGAAAACCCGCGAGCTTGCCCGTGTGGAAATACAATTTTGCGTTGGGACACTCACCAATTGTGTGTGACGTGTCTTGGCTTAAGGGATGCCCAAGCAGCCCTCGAGTCATCGGATTGCTCTAACTGTAGCCGGCTCTCCCTCAAGGTGCTGCGTCGCCGTCTGGCCCGTCAGTTGACACTGTCCGGTTGCGACCCCATCCTGGCTTCTGCTCCAGCTAACCCAGAAATGGCTGCTCAAGGACTGACACCGGTCCCTGATGCAGAACCAGGACCAAGCTGAGGCGATATGCTTGAAGCTGTTAACCCATTGCCTCTTGATGAGAGCGGCCATACTTTCACAGCTTACCCGCTCGATTACACCATGGCAGGTGATGATGACGAAGACTCTGATGCAGGTTTGGAGCTTCTCATCACCGACGAAGATGAGGATGATGAACCGGCTCTGGTGCTCCGAGGTCGGGTTGCAAAACCCGCACCTTCAGCGTCAGCCAGCCTGGTGATAGTGACTCTTCTTCGTCTGCCTTGGATGTGGACCTTCATGACATGTGTAAACGCGCCGCAGCAAAACTTAATATCCAGTAGCCCGAAGTTCAGGCTGAAGCAGCAAGATCATGTTTCGACGGGAAAAAGCTGCCAAAAGCCAAAATAACAGGGAAGCAGTTCCTGCTTTTCTTCCCTGAGTTGCTGGAGGAATTTTCAGTTTCCTGGCGCAACAAACCATAAAGGGAGAAGCACCCAGTGGCAGGTGGCTCGGTTCTAGACTGCGAGGGAATGGACGATCACGGTCTCTGCCAAATGCCTTGAGTTGCCACCGACACCTTTGATGTCCTCGGGTGGGTTGGCTCCATCCTTCCCTACTGCAGCAGACCGCTTCCAATCAAACCTGACGGACAAATCCTACAAGGCGGCTGCTTTATCAGTTCGAGCCATGAACGCCTCTTCCATGCTGATGGCGTACCAGGTGGAGCTGGAGGAGAAGATGACTGCATCACCGGACGCTGCACTGTGGGAAGAAGTGTGTATCATCACTGATCACTGCCTTCAGCTCCATAAAGTGTCGATCCAGGCTATGAGGAGAGCTATGGGGCTCATGGTTCTACAGGAAAGGGCTAGATGGTTAAACTTAACCACGCGTTCCACAAGGGAAAAGGAGGACCTCCTCCACACCCCCATAACCCTGCATGGCCTGTTTGGTGCAGCTGTTACATCGATGCAGAAAAGGTGTGAGAAAAAAAAAAGGGATGATGAAGCTTTGAAGCTGTGTGTCCCAAGACGAGCGCCGGCGACTCACTGGCCGTTGACGCACTGGTTGGGAGAGATAATCCAGCTTCTCCATGGAGAACCTTGGCCTCTACCGCTGCGGTGGGACCTTTTTTCCCAGGCAGGGGGGGAAATTCTCCAACCCCACCCGGAAAGGCTGGCACTATTGGCCTGGCCTGTGAGTGGTTCAATTTACACTCTGTAGGTCTCCCACACAATGTTATTGAGAGAATCCAGAGTATAAGGGCCCCCGCAACTAGGTCTCTGTATGACTGCAAATAGGCCATATTTGAAAAAGGGTGAGCAGAAGCACAGGAAATACCCATTCAGTGCTCTGTGGCTATCATTTTGACTTTCCTGCAGGACCTGCTGGATAAGGGTAGGCTTTTTCCACCATTAAAGTGTACTTGGCAGCAATCTCAGCTTGCCATGTCGGTTTTGGTGGAAAACCCATGGGACAGCACCCCTTGGTGCTGTCCCAGTTTATGAAGGGGGTTCGTCGTCCTGTCGTCTTCCTGTCTCAAAACTCCTGGCCCCATCATGGTACCTTCCCCTGGTTCTGGATGCTCTGATGGATGCTCCATTTGAGCCCCTGGAACAAGTGGATTTGAGATTTGTTAGTCAGAAGACAGCGTTTTTACTGGCTCTTACCTCAGCTAAGCGGGTGGGTGAGCTTCATGCTTTCTCTGTGAACCCAGCTTCTACCAAATTCTCTGCAGGGAATAGATGGGTGACCTTAATTCCTAACCCTGTGTTTTTGCCTAAGGTGTTGGGGTCA
Organism: Orestias chungarensis; assembly: GCA_032876305.1. Lineage (NCBI taxonomy): Eukaryota > Metazoa > Chordata > Actinopteri > Cyprinodontiformes > Cyprinodontidae > Orestias > Orestias chungarensis. Next base: position 2,186,746 of record JAVLVB010000813.1, read on the forward strand.
TGTTCGCCAATAGACTTTGTGTCTTTTAGCCCCCTGGCTTTTTCCTCAGTGGCACAGGAGCGTTTTCGTGGACTTTGTCCAGTTCGGGCCCTACACCCTTGTTTCTTGGGCAAAAGGTCACCTCGGCAAACCTGTGTCAAAGCAGCGACTTTCGCATTGGATAGTTGCTGCAATTGCTTTAGCTTACACCTCTAGGGGACAGCGCCCTCCTGAGGGCCTTCGTTTCCACTCTCCACGAGGGCTGTCTACCTCATGGGCCCTCTTTAGAGGAGTTTCCATCCAGGAGATCTGTGCCACAGCAAGCTGGGCCTCTCCCCATACATTTGCTCGATTTAATATGCTCGATGTCACAGCTCAACCGCTGGCTCATTCAGTGCTCAGCTTGGCATCAGAGGCACCAAGCTCCCATCAATGACTTATATTGTCAGCAGTTGATCTTGGGTCTCCATCGCAATCTGGGAGTCAGGATTTTCACGAAACAAATATTATGAAAGAGAACTTTAGGTTACTTTCGTAACCTCAGTTCTCTGAATAGCATGAGTGAGTGTCTCACCTAGCCACCCTCCTTGCTCATTCGTAGCGAGGAAGAGGGTTTCAGTTTTTTGAATGATTTGTCTGTCCAGGGCCGGTCCTATATAGAGGTAGGGGGCGGGACATGCCCCCTCTCCCTGGCACTGACAGACTTATTCCCAGCCAATCAAGGCTGGTTGAGTGTAATTGGAGCTTCTGATCAGGTCACGCCAATGGCGTTCCCATAGTGAGACACTGACTCATGCTACTCAGAGAACCGGGGTTACGAAAGTAACCGTCCTCGTGTCTCCCCGTTAATTGACGCGGTGCTTCTCCTCTCTCTCTCTGAAGCCTGTGCGGAGCTCGTGTTGCGGGCGAGGCAGGGGAGGGTCCGGGGTAAAATTGTTCCCCCCCAGAGCGCGGCGCCACGCTTGCTCTCTAGACGAGCAGGCCGCAGCCTGGAGCCAGTCCTCCCAGGTCAGTGCGCTCCGGGGGGAGCAATTATGTGGCGCGCAAGCTGCTGCTGCTGCTGGTAACTGATTTGGAGGAAGTTCTGGCCCTTGAGATGCAGATGTAGTAGAAAGACGTGACATGAAAGGGTGAAATGAGGCAGCAATCAGTCTGTGGTGAATGTTGGCATTTATTATTATTTCCTTTGTTTTCCTTATTTGTGAGGCATGAACTCAGTCGCCGTTTATTTTGATGATAATCTCACACTGATCCATCAAGACGTTTGATTTTCAGATGTTGGTGCTCATTTTCCATGTGTGTCTGCATTTTTATCCGTATCTCTGTTGGGGATATTTTTAGCCATCCATGTAATTGATCCACGTGAATGTGTGTTTGTGATGCAGGTGAAAGTGGCCATTTTGAAGTACATAGAGACGCTGACGCTACAGATGGACGCCCCGGACTTTGTGAACTCCAGCGAGACCCGACTAGCCGTTTCTCGCATCATCACCTGGACCATCGAACCCAAGAGCTCCGATGTCAGAAAGGTAACCGCTCAAACCCTCATGGTTCATGGCTGAGGCAGGAACATATTGGCTAGATTTATTGCCTGACGTGTTAAATTAGGAAGGTAATGTATGTTAGCTCCAGCTGTGCCAACCTCTTTTCATCTTTAGGTAATAGATTGCTGTGTGAGATCTCCATTTGGCTGTTTATATGGAGTATTTGATATTGGTTTGTCAGATAGTGCTGCTCTCAACATTTCCGCAGTTTTTTCTTTTTCTTGATCGTCATGATGCGATTGGTTCAGTAACAAACATGGGAGGTTTAGACAGAGCTGCTGAATCCAAACTAAATCACACATATTTACCAGTCATAACTGTTTTATTTTCATTCTGCTTTACAATTCATTTCCTAATTTGTGTTGCTCTAAAGAAATACTGAAGTTTGTGGCTGTAACGGTGCAAAATTCAGCAAATGTTCATTCATATAAGAACATCTTGTGAGTTTTACCCGATACGAATTTTCAAACAGAGATCATCGCTCCTTGTTAGCGAATGCTGTTGTTGTGATCATGTCGACTTTAATGGAGAGTGTTTTAATACTGCCTGTGTTGGAGTGCCTATATTAAATCAAATCAAATCAATCCAAGATGTCATATCTTCCCCTAAATGAAAGTTTTAAATGTTTTGTCCCCTGAACAGGCGGCACAGGCGGTTCTGATCTCCCTGTTCCAACTCAACACTCCAGAGTTCTCCATGCTGCTGGCAGCTCTTCCCAAAACCTTCCAGGACGGAGCGACCAAGTTGCTCCAGAACCATCTAAAGAACACGGGCAATATGTCCCAGGTGGGTAAACATCAGCTCAGAACGGCAGGTGGCGTGAAGCGCTGCCTACATCTTAGCGTCATTGAAGTGAACAGCAACTTTTTTTTACACTTTCAGGTAACAATGGGAAGCCCTTTGACACGCCACACCCCTCGATCTCCAGCCAGCTGGTCCAGTCCCATCACCTCGCCCACTAACACCTCACAGAACACCCCCTCACCAAGGTACACAGTATTATTTATTGCATTGATATATTAGAGATGTTGAAATGATGATCTGCTTTGCATGAATTTATACAAATAAAAGCATTAAGCTTTAAAAACACTAACTTTTATCAAGAGTCTATTTTTTAATTTCCGGTAGAAAACATGTTTTTAAAGTTGTGTATTCTATAATATTTAAAAGAAAGGTACTAGTAGTCAATATTCTTGAATTAATTACTTAAAACAAGCTCATAAATCCTGCTGTAAACTGATTAGTAAGTTAATTTTGAATTAAAAGTAAAAAGATGTTTCACTTGAAAGTAGACAAAAATGATTGTATGTTTTCTTTGCATTGCACAGACATGACTCAATACTTGTTCAACGGCCAAAAACTGGCTTTATAAAAAATACTGTATATATATATATATATTTATTTATTTTGAATGGCACAATCTTTTTTTGGTTTAATATTAGGAGAAAGAAACAAATTTTTTGAAATCTTGTTTAAAATTTGTATTTTTTTACACCAGCTGTTTGAATACTTTGTATTCAAATAAGGTTTAGCTGCAAATTGACTGCGGGCACCACCTCTCGGCTGAAATATTAAACTTAAAGGAATAAAATTTAGGCTCCACTCGTGCAAAATCTAAAATGCCTCTCTGTAAATGCCTTTGTTTGTTCCTATCATACATCTTTAAACAAAAAAAAACAAGAAAACAAGCAAAATCTTTTTAATTGCAGTGCGTTTGACTACGACCCGGAGAACCTGAACTCCGAGGACATCTACAGCTCCCTGAAAGGCGTGACCGAGGCCATCCAGAACTTCAGCGTCCGCAGCCAGGAGGACATGAACGAGCCGGTCCAACGGCGGGAGGGGGACGAGGCGAGTTGATAGAGGAGAGGGGCGACAGGCGCTCCCTGGCCATGATTGATGCTTGTTTTTCTGGCTGCTGGGGTCAGCTGTTGGATGTGTGTTGAGGGCGGCTGTAAAACATGCTGCGGATGTTTTTTTTATGATTATCTTGAACAAGTTTGTGAAGTATTTTATCATTTAATGTTGTTGTTTTTTTGTTTATGAAAGTAATCCTGATCTATTATCTCAGCTGAAAAGATTAGGTTTTTGAGACTTTTTTGAAAAGAGACGTTTTGGTTTAAACCAAGAAATCCTTTCTTGATCAAAATTATGCCGACTTCAGTTTAATGTAGCAGAAACATCTTTAGGGTCATACGGGTTGAAAAAATCTAGAGTTTCTGGGTTACAACATAATTCTTTACATGAAGCTGACCTTGAAAAACTGCTCCTGGAAAGCCTGAAAGGGAGGCAGCCTTTAAATCTCGTCTTCTAGATTTATCACACACAGATACACAGAATGTGCGACTCCGACATGTGACTGTTTATCTGCGTGGGAACCCAGAGACGTACAGTTGCCGTTTATAGGGATGCTGACTGTAAAGATAATCCTCCACAGACAGTCTCAGCATGTCAGTAATGTTCCGTCAGCATTGCCGCTTACATTCAACAATAATTATCTATTTTCAGCCCCTCCTCTTGTCCCGAGTGCTTGCTCAGGGTAAGTTTATGATTTGAGGAGCCCGGCCTCCCTTCCCCGGTAACTCGGCCCCCTTTTAAGGACTCGGTGTTCCCTGGTACAGAGGTGTGACCTCCTGACATTTTCTCCATGACATGCATCTGAAATCTAACCAGCCCGCATTTCATCACCACACCTGACTCATCAAACCAGCCCATACATAGTAGCCGTTTAATGCTTAGAGTGTAAACATGCAAACAGGACCCACTCTGCACCCTGATCCACACCTCACCTGATGGATCACATGTCGACCTTCACTAAGTTACTAAAAACATCCAGTTGTGAAAAAAATAAATAAATCCTGGTTTCTGGTATTTTCAGGCTTCAATCATAAGACAATTCCTCCATGGGCTCCAGCAGCTAAAAATCAACTCGGCTCTGGTGTTTGTTTTTTATAGACTCTCTGGAGGTCTTCAAAAAACAGTGCAGGGCTTTGCTGTAGTTCCTCCTTCTGTCTGTTGCTGTAAACCGACTGAAAAGATCCTGATGAGTTGAAGCGATTTTTATGTGATTGAAACAAATCTGAGGTAAAGAATTGTAAATTTAGCATTTAGTGCTAATAGAATATCTCCTCAACATTGTAGGATTACAGTGTAATAGTGAATTTTTTTTAACTTTTTAAAGAAATACAAATAATATGAACATAAATGAAACCACACCCACCTAGATTGAATAAATAGCGAACATAATTCAGCTCTCGCACGTTGAGGTCTCTGTGCAAGATCATAGCATTATGTAAAAAAACATTTTGAAACATATTGTTCTATGCTACACTTACTAAAGGTATAGGAGAGGATCTTTTCAATAGAAAAATTTCAATGGAAAATCCTATTGAAAATGACAGCCAATCAAAAACAACCAGCGGTGAAAAATAACTGGCTGTCCATGCGGAAATTAAATTTACACAATGACGTACATCACTAATGTCCCGCTCATGTTTGAATTCGCGCATGCACAGATTGTTGTTTAGGAGGTCAAACGGGACGGACAAGACCATTTAAGAGAGGTTCTTCCTTTACGGCAGCGAAAATGGAAGCTCGCAGGAGAAATACCGTGTTCGAAGTCGCTGAGAAGAAAGGAACGTGCGCGCTCCCGATATCAGAGATCGTTACTGGAGATGAAGTGGTGTATGGGCATTGTAGCTGAAATGAGAATGAGCTAAAGATCCTCTCGTATATTTTTAAGACCTCGTTCTTCAATATGTTGATTTTTCCTTTTACAAACAGGGAGGAAACGTGTCGGACGCGATGGACGGCGGTCGGATGGCTCTCGACAACAAGACCTCCCTCCTTAACACCCCCCTCCTCACCTCCAGCCCCCGGGTCGGCCACGATCACTTCTACGACTCCCCGGTAAAACAGAGCCGCAAAGACATCAGCTTGGAGGACTCTGTCCAACTCACCGACGGTACGGTATACGGAGAACGCCCCGTCCGTTCAAACCGAACCAAATTACTGCAGCTTTCGATTAACCTCTGTGACACAGACAGCAGCCAGGATCAGTCGGAGCGAGTGGCCGAGCTCCTCAAGGAGCTGTCCAATCACAGCGAGCACGTAGAGGAAAGGAAGGCAGCACTGTACGAGCTGCTCAAGCTGATCCGGGAGAACACGCTGCAGGTGTGGGACGAGCACTTCAAGACCATCCTGCTGTTTCTGCTCGAGACGATGAGCGACAGAGAGGTAAAAGCACTTTCGCCATGAGGCCGTGTCAGTGCAGCGGCGAAGGATCACGGCTACATTCCTCTCTTAAACCTCTTTGTGTTTGTCAGCATGTGATCCGAACCCTGGCTTTGAGGGTTCTGAGAGAGATTCTTGGTAAGCAGCCTTGGAGGTTTAAGAACTATGCAGAGCTCACCATCATGAAGGCGTTGGAGGCTCACAAAGATCCACACAAGGAGGTATTTTTATTCCACACTCAGATAAGCTTAGTCCAAGTGACAATAAATAAATGCTGCTGCTTTATTTATGCATCATCAGAAGTTAGTTTTCATTCGAGTTTAAATTTTTCGACTTTTTCTGAAGGTTGTCCGTGCCGCCGAGGAGACGGCTGCCATGTTGGCGCTGTCCATCAGTCCAGATCAGTGCATCAAAGTCTTGTGTCCGATTATCCAGTCAGCTGATTACCCCATCAACCTGGCCGCCATCAAAATGCAGACGAAAGTGGTGGAGAGGGTTACCCGCGAGGGCCTGGCCGGCATGCTGCCCGAGATAGTACCAGGACTAATACAGGTAACGCCTTCATCGTTTCTCTACCAGTAACTGGAAACCTGGGTTGAGGTTGTTGATTTTGGGACTGAGTTGATGTGTTTGCCGTGGTCCCACAGGGTTACGACAACTCTGAAAGCAGCGTAAGGAAAGCCTGTGTGTTTTGCTTGGTGGCCATCCATGCGGTGATTGGGGACGACCTCAAGCCGCACCTCAGCCAACTCTCCAGCAGCAAGGTGAGCAGACCAGTAGAAAACCTTTTCTTAAAAGGAACCTCATCATGTCTGGAAACAGGCAGTTAGTGGCAACAAAACAACCAGCATTGCAACATGTTCTTTAGTTTTCCATTTTGTGTAGCTGCTGTGCAAATATTCAACGGCCAATCACATTGCAAACACCAGCCTGATTGTGTTTTTGGACGATTTTTTTAAGATGGACCAAATCTAAGTAGAGCATAATTGTAAAGTGGAAGGAAAATTATGCTTTCTTTCAATGTCGTTTGCAAATAAAAATCAGAAAATTAGGTCGTGGACATGTGTTGAGCTTCCTGAACTCTGATACGATACCAGTATCGCAGTCTTCAGTGTCGCCCGATACCGAGGTTTACCCGATACAATACTGACATGAATCACACGTATTACTTTTTTGGAGTGAAATGTGAAATAACGCTTGAATAGAAGATATTGCTCCATACAAAGCAGTATCTTACAACAATAGAAAATTAGCAAGAGGTTTTCTAGTTGCCACTCGGCTCTGCATGCTGAATACAAGATGCAGGAACGGTCTGGTTGTGTTGGTGTGCCAATATTGGAGACTTGAGATGCAGGCCGATAAAACCCGATGATATCGGACTGGGACACCTCAACCTGCAGTTAAACAGGCAAAGTTCATTCTTAATGAGCCTCTAAAGGGTTTTCTGTAGGATTCTCTTGAATTTAACTCAATCAACTCTGACCCTTCCTATAGCACCAAACTGCTTCAATTATGTTTCATCCTGGGTATTGTGTAAATATTTCTCATTTGATTAGATCTAATTCCTTCATTTCCAAAGGCAGAAGGCCTTGGATTTTATTTAGGGTTATAGGAGTCAGGGGGCTGAAGATAAAGGAAAATATTTAACAATTTTATTGCGTTTCACTGTCTATTGGTCGTTATAAACCACATGACGTCATGAAGTTCAGCTCGTTGTTAAAACAGATGGAAGAACTAGAAACATTTATTCATTTTTTGTTAATTTTTGTTTATTTTTTTTGCAGCTGAAGCTGTTGAATCTCTACATCAAGCGCGCTCAGTCCGGATCTCTTGGCGGCGAGCCGTCGGCAGAGGGTTTATAGAAGCGCAGGACTGCGACTCTCCCCGGCAAGCGTTCCAACACCTGCTCCTCAGATCACACCCACACAGACGGAGACCAGACTGCTTACATTCACAAGACGCGCTGTCTGCACACAAAACAAGTACACGATGCTAACGTTGTCAGCTTCACCGCAGGAGAGAGAGGCGTTGCGGTTCAGAGGAGAGGAACGTTGTAGTTCTCCTCACACTAACTGAGCGTCCATCCTCATCCCAGACTGAACTGAACCCTAAAGTCTGGATGAAAACAAAACTCCCGCTCTCAAGTCGTTCCACCCCTGGTTTTCTCACAGCTCGCTCGCTCCAGGATGAAGATGAGATTTTACCGTCCGGTCTGACAAAATCCACCTTCAGCAACCGCTTTTAGTCAGTAGAGTGGGTTCATCTGCATGGTTATTGTTTTTTTTTCCCTTCTTAATATTCATAAAACATGGCAATGAACAAACATATAAAACTGCTTTTTCCTGTTTCCTCCTTTGGACATTCAGTAACCGGGTCCAGTTTGCCGGGAATGTAGGTTTTACTGCAGTGTTTGTTCTTTTGTTGTTTGTTTTTTTATTATGTTTTTCTCGCAACCCAGATTATTATTATTTTATTTTTTTCCCCAAAAGGTGCTGAAAAACCTCAAAGGTACGACCGGCCCACCTCCGCATCAAATTAACGTAAAAAAAACTACCAATAAAAAACCAAACCAAAAAAAACAGGCTATTGGAGGTGATCGGCTCTGCACGAAACTAAAGTTAAATTAAAAAAACATTTTTATTGAGGTTCAGTTTGCAGTCAAAAAAGACACTGACTGCGGTTTTAAATTAATATTAATCCCAGTTGTTTCTTTTTTCGTTTCTTCAAGCCTGAACGCTAGATTGGCCCGTTCTGAGGAATCTCTGCGAACGCTGTTTTATCCATGAAGTTTGAACGAACATGACTGATTATCAATTAGTGGACATGTATCTATATATGATAATAAAATGCAGGCACCTTTGACCCTTCTATGTTTTATTTCCTCTTCTCTGTTGCTCGTGCCCGTAGTCTTATGCTCACAGTTTTGTTTTTGTTTTCTCTTCCGAGAAGAAATTTGTAGAAATGTATTATTTACAGATCTGGAAAGTAAATGTCATGTTTTCACTTTTTCTCTTCTTGTCCTCCCTCTTATAACGTTCTAGTTTTCTTTGTGCATTTACAAAGCTGTGCTTACAACAAAATAAAGAACTTGTACAGATCATGCCAGATATTTGTGGCTTAAAGCTTCGTAATTGACATCATTTTTTCGCTTGCAGCTCTCTTTATTAATCATCAAAATATTAAGTTGATCTCTAAGTGATACAAAAGATAAAAAGGAAACTTTGTTTATTCTAGCAAATATTGCACTTAACTCTTAAAGGATAAATTAATTAATGCAAATAACTATTTTTTAAATTTACTTATGGTCCAATTTAAAACTGATTCAGCTAAATATCAATTTATTACATTACGGCAGATGGTAGACTATGATGTATAATATTCTACAGTCGCGTCTTAAGTCAGCAAAAATGGAACGAATTTGAACGAAAGAAAGAAAAGGTTAAGTGGAATGGTTACAAGGCTTAATATGAAGCGTGAAATATATATATATATATATATATATATATATATATTTCAGTGTTCAGTGCTTTTAGTGATGCTGTTTAACTGAAGTAAATGGGAAGCTTTATATAAATCCTCATAGTTATTGACAGATTTTAAATTGTGAAAAATGTACAAAGATACATCAGACACAGCTTTCACTAGTCCAGAAAATTCTAGTAAAGTTCATTAAAGAACAAAAAGGGAAAAAGTTGCCTGATTCAATATTTTACAAGGCACTGAATCCATCAGGTTGGATCAGCCTATTTACAAGAGCAAAAAAGTAATGATTAATATTACTTTTATTTAAATGCATGTGAATTTAAATAGTTTCTTATATATTTTACATATTCGATGCATCGATTTTAAGTAAAAATATACCAGTATGTAGAAGTAACCGTTCTGCAACAGAAAATCCTGTCCAGGTTCTCCAACGCCCAGTTTATAACATATGCTTGTTTTATTATACAATTAAAGAATCACAGTTTCACACTCAATTTTAGGTTTTTGTATCCTAAACAGCATGTAATTAGTACAACAAAACAAACATTTCTTAAATGAAATATTTTGTCTATTTAAGAAAGAAAAGCAATGTGGCTTTTTAATTAAGTCAGAGCTACATCATTTAGCGAATAATTTATCAGAGAGTTTAACTAAACCAAAAAAAACTAATTGTTAAAATATTAACATTTATTATAGAGGAAATGTTTCATCAAATCCACAAATCGTTAAATATGCAGATCAGAACATGAAACTTACATTAAAAAGATCATATATTTTTATATGTATTTTATATAGATTCCTGTGCAACATTTCATCAGGACATTATTTACACCATCACTGTTGCACCTAAAATAGCACAGGAGTTGGACTCCAAACCAACCAATTTATACCTAAATTAAATGTTTACCAATTTCCTACTGTTTTAGCTTATTTTAAATTAAAGTTATGATTCCTACATTTAATTAAGTATATACAGCATCTGATGTATGGATGGTCTTTTTGTATTTATATTAAATTATTACTTGGTTATTACATTTGAAGACATCGGGTGTTGATAAACAAGTATTGCTGGATTTCATAAGAAGTTCAACTCTTAATTAAAGGATGAGGCGAGTCTGTCTAAAATAGCAGCTGGGGGTAAAAAAAAACAACAACCTCTCCACCATGAAGAGTTGCGACACAGCCAGGCTGCTGATCCCTGAGCCAGGCGGACACAGAAACACAGACAGACAAAGATCCTGGGACGCTTTGTTTTGATCGTCTGTGTTAATCTATTCTGTCTTGCTGACATGAATGAAACGCTGGTTTCTCGACCAGATCTCTGCGCTGATGCCGATTCGCGGCTGAACTGAGTCGCTTTCCCAGCAAAACTGAACCGCACCCTTCCGGAGGTCCAGATGTTGTTCTGGCCGTCCTGCACCGAATACTTCCAGACTTCGGAGGAGAGGGACGACGGCTACACGAGGTACGGAGCCCGGCAGGCTGAGTCTGCTCTTTAGTTTACAGTAAATATACAGTTTCTCAGAGCTGAACAACAACGGTGGGTCGCTGGAGGACGAGCCGACTTACAAGATCGGTTCATTTGTGTGAACTGTTAGAACCAATCTTCGTCTACATATAGTAATAGGAATATCACATTCCTTCTTTGCCTTAAATAGTTTTCCCATAAGTTTCCCAGAATGGTGTAAGATAACAAGACTGAACAATGAAGGTTGACATGGGCGGTTCGTGAGAGTGAGGCCAACGGGGGCCAGAGCCCCTGCACCGAAGAGATAACACTAAATCAACTTCTTATGGGACAAAATTATTTTATTTTCAT
>JAVLVB010000813.1:2197903-2220509 GCA_032876305.1 Orestias chungarensis
GTGTGTGTGTGTGTGTGTGTGTGTGTGTGTGTGTGTGTGTGTGTGTGTGTGTGTGTGTGTGTGTGTGTGTGTGTAAGGATAAAATATGCAAGTGGTTTTCAGGAGTGTGGGTAAGAAGCTGTTCGGGTACCTGGTGGTCTTGGTCCTGAGACTCCTGTAGCGCCTACCAGAGGGCAGAAGGCTGTAGAGCAGGGGTTGGCAATTCCAGTCCTCGAGGGCAGGTGTCCTACGAGTTTTACATTTATCCCTGATCCACCACACCTGAATCAGATGGATGAAGCACCTCCCCAGTATAAGTTAAGTTGTCTGTAGTTGTGCTAACGACCTGATTATTCCACTCAGGTGTGTTGAAAGAGAGACACATCTAAAACCTGCAGGACACTGACCCTCGAGGACTGGAATTGCCTACCCCTGGTGTAGAGTCTGTGTCCTGGGGGGCTAAGGTCTTTGATTAATTTTTCCAGCCCTTTTCATATATAGCTTCCTGTACATATCCTCTATTGCAGGGATTGTTGTTCCGGCAATGTGCCGGACAGCTTTCACCACCCTTTGCAGTGCCTTGCGGTGGTGCAACTCCTGTACCAGCAATGGATATCTGAGGACAAGCAGTTTTTCGTCAGAGTCCTCAAAAAGGAGAGGCTGTGGTGAGCCTTCTTGAAAAGCCTAGAGCAGCTAGGGGATCCAGATGAGATCCTCAGAGATGTGTACACCCAGTACACTCCACCACCTTTCCTTTTGTGTAAATGGGTGGCTCAGCTTTCCTCCTAAAGACCACGAAGAGCCCCCTGGTCTGCATTTTATTTGATTAGACAAATCACTGTGGTGTGATCTGCAAACTTAATTATGGTATTGGAACCATCAACAGGTCTGCAGTCATGGGTAAAGATCTAGTACAGGAGACTCATCACATTGGTCTAGATCTGCCCCTCAAAGTTCATGCACAGTTTTGGATTTATGTGGATTTTTTCCTGCAAACAAAAGTTTTAATATTTTTCATGTCTAAAGAGTGATAGACATACAGATCTATACTATCATAATAATTCTGGCTGAATGTGTCACATTGAGGTCATTCATGATGGTTGATTTCCTGCAATGGATTCAGCTATGAGGTTCTTATGTGGGTTTGGGATATATATTTTTAGTTTTAACACACAATTGCATGCACCTTTTAACTCCCTTGAGGTGAAGTATAGTGAAGTGTTTAACAATATTTCTGTTAGGTTAAAACTTCTTCATAAGTCTTATTTTATAAATGTATTATAGTTGTTTGTTAGGCCTTAATTAGACCATGGTAAAACAACTTTTCAAATGCATAATTAAAATACTTTAATAAAAGACCCTTATGCAAGTAATGTTGAGTGTACACTTCTGAACATTTTCAACTGATTTCCTTGATTGATCGTGTGGATTTAATGCAATCATGTGCAAGAAAAGACCAAAACAACACTATTAAAGTTAAAAAATAATGGAATAATGGTTTTATAAACCAAACTAACAAACATCATTTTATGGCTGAATGGCTGCAGTGTGGAAGAAGTGTGACGTATTGTATTCAAAAGATAAAGTTTGGTAAATTTCACAAAGTGAGCCAAATCGTTTGGATCCCATAAGAATTCTCGGAATTCCCATAGCTAGTGAAACACAATGACGGAAGCTGCGGGGTCTCTGATTGGCTAGGAACTCCGCAGTGGGCACAGGAGACGGCTCGTGATTGGCTGGTGTCCGTCCTGGTATCGCTCCGGAGGCTGGCGGCGGTGAGCCAGCAAGAAGCTACAGTCAGTCTGTAACCAGAGGGAGCCATGTTGATGTCTGTTTTTGTGTCATACGCTACATTTTGGATGGTTAAAGGACTACGTCTGAAAGACGGAAAGCCCGAGCGGTGATCCCCCCCCCCCCTCAACCGCGATGAGAAGAGAGGACGAGACTGGGACGGTTAGCGAGCGCGTTTGTTGACGGGAGCTGCCCGCGTTTAGGTGGACTGGCGGCTGATTCAAGCAGATGAAGTTGGTGCTAGTTAGCTTTGCTAGCCAGTTAGCAACAGCTGTGCGGATGCTGCGTGGGATGCGGGGCGGCGTTTGGACTCTTCACTGTGTGGACTCTTTTCGCGTGAACGGACGGTAAACGGACCGGAGGCGACGACGAGACCCACTGAAGCGGCTCCGGCTCTGCGGACGGCTGTGAAGCTAGCTAACGGTTAGCTTGATGAAAGATGCGTTTATAAGACTAGCTAACTGTTAGCATGCTGATCTTAGCTGTTAGCTGATGGGGTTTTAACCGGGTAGTTTTTTCTCCTCCAGGGCGTTTTGCCGCTAGTTTGGAGGGGTAAAAGAACAGCTTTATTAAGCTTTAAGTACATTAAAAGAAAGTATGGTGGTGAACTCAGTCTCCGCGCAGAGCTACCTGTTCGCTTCCCCAGCCTGCCGATGAGCAGCTAACGGGCTTAGCAGCAGAACTTTGCTCCGTCGGGTCTCGGTCGAGCCCCTCTTTCCCTCGCCAAGCGGAGCCCTTTACCTGAAGCAAGCTGGCGGCCCTGCGGGTGGAAGCGGAGGACAAGGAGCTGGGGCCCATGGCCTGGGTGCTGAAGATGGACGATGCGGCCATCGAGTCCGGCTTGGTGCACGACTTCGACGCCAGCCTGTCTGGGATTGGACAGGAGCTCGGGGCTGGAGCTTACAGCATGAGGTTAAAACACACAACACACGCAGAACACGAACAGTGGAACCGTGAAGCTAAGGCGGCGGAGCGTGGGTGGTGGTGGTTGTTCTCTTTAACGGAGTTTCTTTTGAGGAGGGGGGGGTTGCAGCTTTGCATTCACTGGCATAATCGGGGTCAAACCTTTGGGATTACACCCACTCACTACACTACACATGGAAAAACACTGTTTTAGTGTGTGTGTGTGTGTGTGTGTGTGTGTGTGTGTGTGTGTGTGTGTGTGTGTGTGTGTGTGTGTGTGTGTGTGTGTGAGAGAGAGAGAGAGAGTGGGGGTAAACACGTTAGATCAGCTGACCCTGTTCTCCACTCAATCGATGTGTTGCTACAACATATACAAACTTAGTTTCAATGAGGAAGTGCATAGCTTTGTTCTCTGTGTGTAAACCCGCCAACAGTCTGTCTGCTCTCTAAACAGTTCATGTCTGTGTAAGTACAGTGAGTGTTGCCTGTTAGTTGTTGCTGTTATGGTTTGCAGCAGGTAGCAGTGCGGGGAAAGATTGAGGTGCAAGAACCTCGACAGAAGAAACAACACAAAGGTTAATCGGACATCAACAGTTGGTCCAGAAAGATTTATTCTGCAAATTTAATTTTGATCCACGCGGAAAATCAGTTTTTTAGCCTTAATATGAAGAAAAATAAGACACTATAAGTTGCGTCCCGATCCAACACTGTTTCTTGTATTCGTCCTACATTAGCTGAAAAATGCAAAAACAAATATTGGAATATATCGGCTGACATCTCTCTGGAGAAGGAAAACTTCATAGAACCTTTTTTTGTTTAAACTTTAATATTTATTTAACTCATCAATTAATAATACATTGATCAGTAATTTGTGTATGACTTTAACTCACTTTAGGGGATTGATATTTAATTTATACCGTGACAAAATAAAAATTGCTAAACCTTTTTCTGATTGTTTTTTTTTGCAACAACAAAACAATCTCAGCGTTTAGTGAACCTTTATTTTCCACCTTTTTTGAAACATTAATTGCTGTTACTGTTGAACATTGGCTGAATTTGTTTAGCCCATGGTCAACTATTATTATTGGTTTTATTCTATTATTTATTTCACTGAGATACACGGGTAATAAAAAGTAAGACGAGCTGATCATTGTTGTCCGGTTGGTTCGGCTTTCTGCTTGCATAGAGCCTGCAGTTACCTGCATCAGACACGCCTCTCATCTTTTTACAAATACACTGTATGTCAGAAATCTCTAGTCTGATCTTTGAGATTCATTGTCCTTCAACATTTATCTGCTCATGCACTTTTCAATCAAACCATTGGTTTGATTTAGGTGTGTTGGAGCAGAGATTTATCTGAGTTGCAGACCCTGATACTAGTGATTGGTTTAACTGATTTCAGCCAGACGAGTAGTCTTATTAAGCACCACAAAGGGAGAGCAAGCATTAGTCTCCAGTCCCGAATTAAAGTCACTTCGTAACACAGAGTTTTGTCTCTATTTTTTAAAATGCTGGTTAATTTCTGCAGCCTGGTGTTTATTTTCTTAAACATTCGTTCTGGGATTTAATTTCTCAGAAATAACTTCATATTCAGCGTTTCCAGTAAATCAAGTTTTCTTGCTATTTGTAATAAACTCTCCCATCATTTCTAGGGGTTAGTGTTAGTTGTTAGTGAAGCACCTGTTCCTTGACTGGGTTTACACCATGTCTGTACTGGGTTATGTAAGAGGTCACCGGGAGGTGGTGGTATTTTATAGACAAGCAGGGATGATTGCGTGTTTATCAGCAGCCCCCCCGTTTTACTCCTCCAGCCTGTTTATCTATGCGTGACGTAGGCGAGTGCTGGCGAGTTCGCTAGTGCTGAATGCACGGTATGCATCGAAGTGAATTCGTGAAAACAGATCGCGCGCTATCTGTGATACCGGGCCGGGTTTGAACTTGGCAGCTGGTGGGAACAAAATGTCTCGACCCGTTTCAGTGAAACTCACTCTTCAGGTTTCAGCAAACAAAGTTCGTACGACTCAGTAGGCTCCCAATAAAAAAAGTTAAAACATTCCTGCTGCCTTTTTGTCTAAATACTCCTGAAAAATTATGCTTTTTTGTTTGTTTCTGCAATGATTGGTTTACTTTTCCTCAATAGTTTTGGTATTTGTCCGTCACACGTGCTTTTTTCAGCTAATCTTGCCCATATTGACACTCCAGCAGCGTCGGTCAGGGTTACCTGAGGACGAGCCGACTGTCTGGATTAGGTGTGAAGTGTGAGAAATAGCTCTTCAGCTATTTGTGGGTGTTTCAGATCATTCGTCTTACTGAAGCCTCATGCATATATGATAGGAGATGGATTTGATCAATGAAATCACCTCCTAAAATAGGCTTATTTGTTAAATAATTTACAGAGGGAGTTTAATTTTGACTGTCTTTGAGACGGGAATCAATAGGATCCAACAGCTTTCTTTTGTGTATTCCAGACACCATTGTGTGGGAAAAAAATAAAATGGAGACTTTTGTAGATCGTATAAAAGCTCAGCATCATGAGGAAAAGACTTGAGTCTGGTTTTTCTGTCTGTCTGACACGCCTGTTCATGTTTTTCAGCGATGTCCTGGCTCTGCCCATCTTCAAGCAGGAGGACTCCAACCTTCCACCTGAAAGCAAGACCAAAAACCCCCCATTCCAGTACGTGCTGTGCGCCGCCACCTCTCCTGCTGTCAAGTTACACGACGAGACGCTCACATACCTAAACCAAGGTAACAGTTGAGGTGCAGGACAAATACTTAACCTCCAACTAGTTTTTATGTCTGTATAATATACTTTTACGAACTACAAAAGTTTCCAAAGATTGAGAGTCAGAGTTAAAACAATGGAATGTTTAAGCCTACTATTATTCCCAACGTGTCTGTATTTCATAATACTGGGCAGCTTTAACTAAAAACTTGACTTTTAACTGATGCATAACAATTTCTTGTAGCTTCTTCACTTGATAAATTGCCACAAAAATTAATTTTAAGCACAGGATGTTGGATACAAAAAACTGACGTACTGAATAATAACCAGGGTGCAGCCGGTAGGTTCAAATCGTGGATCAACATCTTTGTGTTGCGTTGAGAGATGTTTCTCCTCGTACTCTGGCTTTCTCTTACAGCGCTAATCCTTCACTGTTAGGTTAATCGGTTACCAAAAACGACTTTAGTGTTATGGACACGCTGTTCCTCCATGTTTTCAAGATTTTTCCCTGCGCCTGCACACCTGAGTCAATTTAATGCGTTACCTACTTTTGTTACCAGTTAATGTTGCAAAAGCGCGTTAATCCCTTATGTATTCAAGTCAGGCGTGCAGCAGCAGGGACATGCTTAAAGCGTGCAGGTCTGCAGAGCCTGGAGTAAAAACCTCTGCTCTCCGATGTTGTTAAGCATGAGTTCGTTCATGCAAGGTCTGTTTTTGAACTGGAAAATTGTCCAGAGTGTCTCAAATTATTCCTGCAATTTAAGAATGTAACCATGTAACTTTTCTTTTTTATGTGTATACACTGTTGTTTGAAACATGTAACTCCAATTCCTGATTTTTTATTTAGTGCTTGTTTGTCACACTTAAGTGTCCAAAAAATCAAACCAATTAAAATATTAGTCTAAGACGACACATGTAAACACAAAATGTAGATTTTAGATTATTTTTCTTATTATTCTTATGAAGTGTTCATCCTGAACCTAATACCAGGTTGGTCCATCTTTAGCAGCAACAACTCCAATTAAGCCTATGCTGCAGATTCTTTGCTCAACTTTCCTGTAATGTTTTTGGTTGCAATTGTCGTTGTCATTAAACTAGACCTGTGTGATTTTAATACCAAAACAGTAAATAACTACCAGGAGCTATTTGAGCCCAAAAATCTGATCCATTCATTCATTATCTGGGGTTTTGGTTTAATCATAAACAATATAAAACTTACACTGTTGTTGAATTTTGTGGAAAGTTACTCATACGTTTAAAACTTGCTGATGATGGTATATGTGTTTTAGGCAATCCATGAATGATTGATTTATAAAATGGTAATTTCTTTTCGCTCTATTACTGTTTCTATCTGACAAAAAGTTAAAATTTCGCTTTGGATTAAAATGTTCGCTCAATGCATAAATGCAAATGTAAAATTATAGACTACAATACCCCTACAATAGTTATGCAATTTAACTGTATTTACCAATATCCAAAGGAATCTTCGTTTAAAAACAACAATAACAAAAATGACAGACTTGACATAAAACAGAGAAAAAAATGAGGTGTGTATAAATAAAAAGCTACTAGATTAGAAGCCATGGATCTTTTGCAGAAGCTCGATGACGTCTAATCAAAACACGATGACATCTAAACAAAAACATTTTATATTTTTCCCCAAATATGTCTCATGTTGCATTCTTATAACAAGGCGTTTTGAAACTCCATCTTTTATTGTTTTTTTACATCAGGAAACTACAAATTTGTTTTAAACTCTTTTATTTCAGATGCATTGAGTTAAAAGTTTTTTTCCTTCATAAACAATTAGAAAATGCTTTAAAGGAAACATTTACAAGTTGCTTTTCTCCTAAATACAATAAAAACTGATTACACAATTATGTACTGAGGTACCACAAGGTATCGTAATATCTCTAAAACATATCCACTGAGAACCTCACCAAATTTCTATCTTCGTTCAGCTTTTTCTCTACTTTCTCTCCCTCAGGCCAATCTTACGAGATTCGTATGTTGGACAACAGGAAAGCAGGAGAGTTGCCGGAGCTTAACAACAAGATGGTGAAGGTGAGGGAGGCTCTACCGCCAGAGGAAGAACATCTGCTGCTTATGCCTTGTGCTCTCCGTCCCTAACATGAACGTGTGTCTGCACAGAGCACGGTAAGGGTTGTGTTTCACGACCGGCGGCTGCAGTACACGGAGCACCAGCAGCTGGAGGGCTGGAAGTGGAATCGTCCTGGGGACCGTCTCCTTGACATCGGTAAAGGAAACGTGCTGCAAAATGTTTACATATATTCCCATCCTGTGTGTGTTTTGTGCAATGTGCAGCTCAAATATCCCTGTGTGAAACAGATATTCCCATGTCGGTGGGCATTGTTGAGCCCAAGACTCACCCCTCCCAGCTCAACGCTGCAGAGTTTCTGTGGGACATGAACAAAAGGACTTCGGTTTTTGTTCAGGTAACACAATAAAATAAAAACTCAAACGCCTCCTTGTATGCTTCAACCACACCGCGCCACTAAACCGTCCACGTCTGTCCGCAGGTGCACTGCATCAGCACGGAGTTCACCCCCAGGAAGCATGGCGGAGAGAAGGGTGTCCCGTTCAGGATCCAGATCGACACGTTCGACCAGGGAGACGGCGGCGACTACGCAGAGCACCTCCACTCTGCTTCCTGTCAAATTAAAGTCTTTAAGGTCCGAAGTCGGTCTCTCACGTTAATTTTTTGGTTTGCTTTTCGCTTTTATCATCATCTCTCCATGTATTTTCCCTCGTTCAGCCAAAGGGGGCGGACCGTAAACAGAAGACTGACAGGGAGAAGATGGAGAAGCGCACCCCTCAGGAGAAGGAGAAGTACCAACCCTCCTATGATACCACTATGCTATCAGAGGTCAGAATGAAATTAAATTTAAAAAAAAAGCATTTTTAGTTCACTTTCAATCGGTTCACAGAAGCATCTTTCAAGTTGCTCTTTTCACAACACAATTTAAACTTTGCTCTAGGTTGAATCAAACTGAGTCACTGATTCAACACTGCCACTCATTTTGGTGTCCTCGTCTCAGTGCTTGCATTTTCCCAGTCATTTGAGGTTGCGCATCAACATAATCTTTCATCTTTATCGTGATACATGTCTTGTCATAAAGATTCAGATGATAAATGGTGATGTAATGTAAGCTCAAAAATCTCAATTATTACATTTAAATATTTCCTTACTGTTTGTTCCATTAGAGCAGAGATTAAAAAAAATACACTGCTCAAAAAAATAAAGGGAACACTCAACACATCCTTGATCTGAATGAATGAAATATTCTCATTGAATACTTTGTTCTGTACAAAGTTGAATACACTGACAGAAAAATCACACAGAAATCAAATGTATTGACCAAAGGAGGCCTGGATTTGGAGTCCACATAGTCCACCTGGACTAAAGCATCCGTCTGTGGTGAAACGTGACGTTGGTGGATGGAGCGAGACATGATATCCCAGATGTGCTCAATCGGATTCAGTTCTGGGGACGGTCAGCCAGTCCATAGCTTCAATGTTTTCATCTTGCAGGAACTGCTGACTCACTCCAGCCACATGAGGTCTAAGATTGTCCTGCATTATGAGGAACCAGGGCCAACCGCACCAGCATATGGTCCCACAATAGGTCTGAGGAGCTCATCTTGGTACCTAATGGCAGCCAGGCTACTTATGGCGAGCACATGAAGGCCCTCCAAAGAAATGCCACCCCACACCGTTACTGACCCTCTGCCCAGTCATGCTGAAGGATGCAGGCAGCAGATCGTTCTCTACAGAGTCTCCAGACTCATTCACGTCTGTCACATGTGCTCAGTGTGAACCTGCTTTCATCTGTGAAGAGCTCAGGGCGCCAGTGGCGAATTTACCAATCCTGGTGTTCTCTGGCTAATGCCAAGCGTCCTGCATGGTGTTGGGCTGTTAGCACAGCCCCCATTTGTGGACGTCGGGCCCTCATACCATCCTCATCGAGTCGGTTTCTAACCGTATGTGCAGACATTTGTGGCCTGCTGGAGGTCATTTTTCAGGGCTCTGGCAGTGCTCCTCCTGTTCCTCCTTTCAAAAAGGCAGAGGTAGCGGCACTGCTGATGGGTTGTTGCCCTCCTTAGACCTCCTCAGCATCTCCTGGTGTACTGGCCTGTCTCCTGGTAGCGCCTCCACGCTCTGGACGCTACGCTGACAGACACTGCAAACCTTCTTGGCACATTTGCATTGATGTGCCATCCTGGATGAGCTGCACTACCTGAGCCACTTGAGTGGATTGTAGAGTCCGTCTCATTCTACCAAGAGGGTGAAAGCACCACCAACATTCAAAACAGACAAAAACATCAGCCAGAAAGCATCGGTACTGAGAAATGGTCTGTGGTCCCCACCTGCAGAACCACTCCTTTATTGAGTGCGTCTTGCTAATTGCCAAAGATTTCTACCTGTTGTCTTTTCCATTTGCACAACAGCATGTGAAACTGATTATCAATCAGAGTTGCTTCCTAAGTGGACAGTTTGATTTCAAAGAAGTTTGATTTGATTTACTTTATATTTTTGAGCAGTATATTATTAAATATTAGTTCATGTGTTTGGTGATAGAAATCATATCTGTATATGACTGGTGTCCAAAAGAGATTTTTATGTTTTTCAAGAGCAGTATTTGTGTAAATATGATTATATCGTTATCACAATTTTAGTTTTATCTCTTGTACCAAAAGGTGTCATCTAAACCTCTTTGGTAGAGACTCCAGCGTAAACTGATGTTGTCATTTCACAAACCAATTTTTTTCCCCGACCTGATTGATATTATAATTTTTAGTAGCAACAATCAAATTTTGAAGCACAATTTGATGCTGTGGTTAATTATCACCACTTACATGCTTTGGTTTGCAAGTACAAAAATAAATGTATTAAATGCAAGACTTCCTAAACCTTCAGTTTGTGACGACAATCTCTTCCTGTAAACTTTACTGCTCTGTTGTTTCTTCAGTTAAACAAGGTTTTTATTTTTAACATTTCTACTCAAACAGAAACACACTTCTTTACATTAGGAGTAGTTTTATTTCATAGCAAGTCTTGTGCATTTTGGTGGTTCATGTCATCAGCTTTATATTAATTGTTAAGATGAACCCATTCTTTGGTTTCAGGCAAGCTGGTCTAAAACACAATTTTGATCGTTATGTTGTTCCGACCTTATTAGAAACGTTCATCCTGACTGATTCAGATAAAGCACAGCCATTTGTTGTTAGCATCAAAGCCGTGTTAGCTTTATGTCCAGTGTGGTTGGTCGGTATCCATGCAAATCTTTCCCCAGTTCACGATTCACCGATTTGATTCATGGTTTCTGCTTCAACTTTTAGGGGGGGAGGAGCTTAATGTAACCAGAAATGCAGGTTTACAGAACTTCTTCACATTGACATTAAATATTGCTTCAGATTATCAGACTTTTAACTCTTTTGTTTAGAGTAAAACATTTGCTGGATAGATGGAACAGGCTGAACATGGGATCATTTCTTCATGTCTTCATGCCTTTGTTTTTTTGGACTTGTTTTATTTTTTCCCACAATGGTTTTGAGACTTTCTAATTGATATGAGAGAAGCAGGGGAGAAAAAAAGTGTTGTGAATTAACTCAGACCAGCGTAGGTGCAGAAATAATCATTTTACCTTGATAAACACCAAACTGCTTGTTGGCCGGCGCTGCTATTAATATTAATGCAAAGTGAGTTAACGTGTGTTTGTAGATGGATTCATATGATTAGCTCCCAAAACTTTGTGAGACAGATCCCTCAGTCTGAAACATCTCAACGTCCTGTTTGTATTTGAATGTGTTGTATTGAATCTGTATTTTAATATGAATCTACAGAACGTAAAAACTCTGGAGAGTATCAGAAGTCTTTTTATTATTTTTTTTGTGGATGACGTATGTTTAGGAAAAGATGAACACGGTTCCAAAAGTTCTTTAATTTTGGTTATTAGTGAGAAGTCCTCGATCTGTGTGTTGGTGTGAGTCGCCGGCTGGCTAACCTCTGCTGTGTGTCCGTGTGTAGACCAGGCTTGAACCCATCATAGAAGATTCGGGTGACCACGAGCTGAAAAAGTCCAGCAAGCGGACACTTCCCGCTGATTGTGGCGACTCCTTGGCCAAGAGAGGCAGCGTAAGCACCCTGCTCTGCTCTCCTTCTCTCCCCCCTCCTCCCTATCCTCGTCATCTCCAAGTCAATAGACGTTCAGCTGGTTTGATAGGGATGGTGTAACGCTAGTATAGTGTATAATCCCTGTTACGCTAAGTCTCCATTAATGTTGGTTTGCCTGTAATCACTGCAGCATTCTTATGCTTGTCTCTCAGTGCTCCCCGTGGCCGGACGCCGCCTACACCAGCACCAACCAGGCAGCTACCCCCTCCTTCGCCTCCACCCCGCTGTCCACCTACACAACCTCTTCTGTGCTGGACAGGTACCCCGGTTTCCGTTCTGTGGATCCTTTTATTTCCCCAGCCATATTGGGAAGATGTTCGTGTTGGTTTCTAATGTTATTTAATTTTTGCTTTTGTTTTCCAGTGACTCATCCTCACCCAATCACCAGGCAGATTCTGGTGGCCATGGCAACTCAGAGGTTAGTATCCGTTTAAGTTTCTGCTTCAAGCGGCTGAGTTGAGCATATTATTGGTTGATTTGGTCACAATTTTAAATCTTTAGGCGCCGATTTTCCAGCTTACCATTATTATCTCTTTTAAATGTTTGGATACAAAAATGTAAGGTGTGAAGAGAACGTTTTGCATGACATAATTTTTGTTTAAGTTAAGAGATTCACATTAAAATAATTTATGTCATTAATGTCTCTAGACTCGAATACGGTTTACAAAATAGCTCAAGGTCAATTCTATTGGATGCAGAGCATTTGTGGAGATCGATTTTCCAGGCTTGCCACAAATTTTGACATCAGAGTTTAATTTCATTGTACAGATCGCCATGGTTTTAATATGTGAACCCCACAAGTCATAAGCCACAATTAGCAGTAGCTGCTTTAAACACAAATGTTCGTAGTTGATAAACGCTGCTTTTCTTTTTTAAGAAAACATACAACATTAAACAGTTTGAAAGCCCAGTTTAAAAAAAAAAAAAGCCAGAAGGGGCAAAAGTTTTTCGATTTTTTTTTTCCAATTTAAGCTTTGTTTTGTGTTTATTTCTCTGCAAAAATTCTAAATAATGAAGCATTTCAGGTCGGCAGGGCAGATATCAGACTACAAATGAAACTGACAACTGTTTTTTAAGATCCGTCACTACTGTAATTCATCGCATCCAAAAATAAATGAATCAACTAGAAAAATGGTTCCTATTTGAGAACACCAGAAGTATTTGCTGTGTATCATGTCATAAAACATAGGATTAGAAACATCTGGAAAACATAACATGTTGGTATTGCAGCTGTATTAATTGAGATTAAACTCTCGTGTTTTAATCACCACAATTACCTAATTTTCTCACTAGTATCTATTATGTGTTATTGGTGAAAAGGAAAATGAAAGTGATCAATTTATTTCCATGATGTATCATCATATCATATATTGCATCCAAGCAGGTCAGAATGTTAATTAGGTCCAGCTGGGGCAAAACTTTGCATTTATAAGATTGGTTTGACAGAGGGGGAGTAGTTGTGACGTATTGAAGCTCAGTTTTCCCTCTCTCGTTTTCTGTACAGCAGTTGAGCTCCACTGCCTCGATACAGGATGCTCAGAAGTGGCTGCTGAAAAACCGCTTCAGCTCCTACACTAGAATCTTCTCTCATTTCTCAGGTTTGTACGCATTTGGTTTTGGTCATATGGAAGTAATGGAATAATGAGCTGCCTGAGCAACGTTTGGAGGGTTTTCAATCTACCAGCCATTTATTGAAGAAGACTAAAAAACCTCTCAACGTACTTTTGGACCTTTAGAGTAACTAAGTGGGAGAGTATTTTAGTGTTTGGTTGAACGGGGAAGAGAAATACTGTGCCGACTGTTGGACCTAATTCAGTGTAGCAGTTTTGTAATATTATGGCTCATATTTTAGAATAAAAGCTAAACTTTTAGTTTTACTAAAGTAAGACGTTATATGTACCTGCTCTGTTCTGTCTTAGGTTCTGATTTATTGAAGTTAAACCGGGATGACCTGGTCCAGATTTGCGGGCCAGCAGATGGGATCAGACTCTTCAATGCGCTCAAATCCAGGTGTGTGCATCTGCATGTTTGTTACAGATTGTTGTTTGAAATGTGTGTGGCGTGATTTAAAAAGGCAAACAATGACTGGTGCTATCGTTGTTGCACACTTTTTGCAGGCGTTTGTTCATTGTGTGAACTTGCCTCCCTTCCTGCAGGTCAGTGGGTCCCAGATTGACGGTGTATGTCTGTCAGGAGTCTCCGCAGGGGAGCCCCCTGCTGGAGAGACACTGCACAATTGAAAACGGAGAAACCCGAAGCTCAGCTAGTTTAGATGGTAAAAGTTGGTTGATGTTTCCGGATGTTAGTGGAGCACTGGAGCGTGTTGGTGTTACTAACACTGTCCTCTGTCTGTGTCTCCTCAGTATACCATGCTCTGTATTTAGAGGAGCTCACAGCTGCAGAACTCATTCGCAAGATCGCATCTGTATGCGACATTCCGTTGGGAAGGATCCACCAGGTGTACAGGCAGGGTCCCACAGGGATACACATCCTGCTGAGCGACCAGGTAAAGCTCACACGTACTCTTTCACCACATCATAGTTAGATATCTGTTCGGCTGATCAGGTTAAGTGAACCATTTTTAAAGGTATCCGATAAAAAAACGAATCTGATATTATATATTGGCCTACACCTACAATCTCCGATATCAGTGCTCCAACACAACCAGTTTGTTCCAGCGTTTCATCTACGCCACCATCGCAGAACATTTCATACATTTTATTTAATGGTAAAAACTTCTTTCTTTGCCGGTTTTGCTCATAACTATTGTCTTTAAACAAGTGTTAATTACCGTTCTCTAAGTAATATCAATTAATTAAGCATTTTCTAACATTTGACGGTACAAAAGTAAGAATATTGTTATTATTACAATAATAACGGAGCCCTTATTTTTATACCCATTTACAACAACTCGTATTTACCCCCCTACTCTCTACTACCCTGAAATAAAATTGTAATGCACCAAAGTGAAAACCTATCAAGACACCTTCCTTTACCTAAACTGACTGGCCAGGCAAGAACATAGTTTCTCACAGAAGCAGCCAAGAGGCTTACGGTTACTGTGGAGGAGCTACGATTATTCACGGCTCTCGTCTGTTGGCTTGACTTTTATTTTCCTGCGTTTGATTTGATTTAAGAGCAGGGAATGATCTACTCTTAGTACACAAGTCAATTATGTATTTCTCTTCGGTGCAAAACACACAATGTTCTGAAATGTGTGCTGACTTTTTCTTATTTGTTGGTTTTTGTTGAGGTGTTGGCTGTTTGGTAATGTTCTGTAGCTTTCCCCTGATCACTTGTTATGATATGAAACATCAATAGGAATTTTTTTCAACATGGGAGCAACTAATTAGCATCCCAGGAGCTAAAATAACATCTCTACTATACCCCCAAAATATAATTTAAAACTAGGCTTCATGGTAGCAGAGCCAGACCAAAGATGAATTTCAAACAATCCCATCCGTCAATCATCATGATTTTAACCTTTTTGGAGGATTTGTAGGATTACATTGTTGAAAGAAAACCCATGATAGGTCTGTTTGCTTCAAGTCTTGCACTGGTTTTGGCAAACTTGTCGAAGAAGGTCCTCAGGTCATGTTGGACCAAGCGTAAACAATGTACAAATTGTGAAAACTAAAGCTGCACATCCCTCTAATAAACAACATCAAACTGTCACACGTGCTGCTGGCTGAACAACACTGTGGGAAAGCTCTTCTTTTTCTGTGAGAAAAGGAAGGTAAATGCAGAGCTTTACTAGAAGAAAACCTGTTAAGAGGCTGCAGAAGATCTGAGACTGCAGCTTTATCTTACTTTAAACATGCAGCCCAAGCTACTAAAGAAAGTATCCAAATCCAAAACGTTATTTTTCACTCACTACACAAAACTGGTTTACATTCATTAAGGTTTCATGAAATTTTGAAGAGAAAATAGACCCCTGTTTTATTTTTGATAAAGTAATAATATAATATTTGTCATTATTAAATAACCATGACATTTTTGTTTTTTGATCAACAAAAGTATTACATTTTGAGTACACTGTCAAAAAGAATTAAATTGTTTTAATATAAAAAACTATACAGACATAGTGACATTCTGGTGTCATTGTTTCGTGGAAATACGAAGCAGTTATTTGAAAAAAAAGAGCTCAGTTTACTCTTTTTTTATTTTTTTTTATTTTTTTTTTAATAACAACAATATAAACTTCTCTTTCTCAGTCTGTCACATACAAAAACTATGTTGCCGTTTTATGTTGTAACGTCTCAAAGTTTAAAGAATTGAAATGCCTTTTTAAATCTATGAAGCTTTGAGACACTGTTTTGCAGCAACAATAAAGAGTATAGCCAAACGTTTTTTTTTCAACCAATAAGCTGTTTTTGTAGTCTATGCAGAGCGCAGTTTGCACAGATATCCAATTATGTTATTGGTTTAAAAATTACTAGGGATGCACAGATATGAAAATTTGCGCCGATACCTGATAATAATATTATTGCAGTCAATAATTGATTTTTACTGATATTTTACACATTTCCTTATGTTTTTAACATATTGGAACAAAAAACCCAGACATTGCATCTTTGCCTCAGTTAATCATTCAACAGTCATGGTATCTATATCACCATCACAGGTATTGACCAAAAAAACACACCTGACCAACCCGCTTCTTTTGGGAAATACAAACAATAATAAGATGGAAATAAATATTGATTGCTAGCATCGTCCCATTTATTCAGTGGGCCGATACAGATATTCAAAAAAATGACTAACATCGGCCGATTCCGATGTTGATACAGATATATGCTGATATAAATGCACATCTTACATTTGTTTTACTAACTTGAAAGTAATGAGAAGGAAAATTAGTCTGCAGTGATTGTTGAAAAAGATAAGCTAGGGAGAGAAACTACAGATTGAGCTTTCACTCATAAAACAGGAAAATAGACCTCGCAGTCGTGGATGTAAAGGATTACTAACCATGACTAAACCTAGTAAGGATGGATGTAAGAAGCTGTGTGTACTTTAAAATATCAACCTGCCAAATAAGACAAGGTCAGAGTTAACAGAGCAGTAACTAACTGGTGGTGACTGGATCAGGGGATGTTAACATGGATTTCAAACAGATGTATTTATTTTTGGTATCCAAAAAAAGATTATATTATAATGATTTTGTTTATGCCTTAATGTTTAACTTTGACTATAAAATAAAATAAACTAAAAGAAATGACCTGACCCCCAGGCTGCATGTAATGAATGTGTCTTGTAATATGGGGTCAGGTTTTCATTTATGGATTTTTCTCTTTTGCGATATTCCACTCGATCTGTTTTATTTTTATTTCCATTTATTTCATCCACTTATTCCTAAGGAAATCGATCCCCGCTACATCTGCCAACCCTAATTTTTTTCCAGATTTGAGTCTATAAACTGAAATAAATGAGTCTGAATAATACTTATTCTCTATTATAGCATAACAAGATTTTCTTCTGTTCCTTCTAAGTAAACCACAAAATCATTTTTAGAGTGTTGGCAATTATTTAACATTTTAAAACGTTCTTTTTTCCATAGATGGTTTACAACTTGTCTGACGAGAGCTGTTTTATGATCAGCACCGTCAAAGGTAATGCAGATTATCCCAAAAATGAAGGAACTGCTAGTGATGATCCATGTTTTGTTTTTTGTATTTTAGGATTTATTGCCCTTTTCTGTCTCGTTCTCTTTCCAGATGAGTTGAGCGAAGGACTTCATCTAATCTTGAAGTAGCGAGGAGCACAGATGGCCTCACTAATACTCCACCCTCTGCTTTGGAGCAGAAGCCTCCTTCTGTCGCTCTGCATCCTCCCCGTCTCTCTTCAGCGATCGCTCGATGGAAAGCAGAGTGACTGCGCCGAAGCCATGTAAATGTTAGAATCTGACATGGGTGTGTCCGCTGTTTCATATTGAAAACATTATTAAGATGAAGGAGATCGATTTAAAAGAAATAATAAATAAATAAAAGAGAGATTGGGGAGGGTTTGAGATCAGGGGGTAGTTAACATTGTTTAATGTGTTTTTAATTTGAATATAATATCTTTTTTGTTTGTTTGTTTTTTTATATGGTTTCTGTGTGGAGACGGGAGGGTGGAGGCTCCCAGGGAGAGGGGTGGGTGGTGCTCTGGCATGCAAGAGACGGGAGGAGGAAAAATTCACCTTATTGCTTGTTGCCCTTCCTAAAACAACCAGCATTAGGCCAGTATTTGACGAAACTTAACTGCTGAACAGCATGCAATCCATACCAAGTTGCTTGAACGAGAAACTCTGCTTACTCTGCTTTTCTTAACATTCTTCAACGAGGATGTCTTAATTAACTCTCTCTAATTGGCTGAGTGAATATTCAGGGTAAATGAGTGGAAGTGCTTTAGTCTTCATTTTTGGCTTCTTTTGTTTGTTTGTTTTTTTTGTTTTTTTGCTAAGATGAAATCAATTTATCAGCTCTTATCACATAGTCTCACACTATGTGAAGTAAGCTTACAGCCATATCTCCGCCAACATGGCGTCTCGACATGGCGTCTCGCTCAGCTAACGTGTGTCCAGTGTGGCGCTATTACTGTTTGTTCTTTTTTTACTTCCTTAATTATGAGTCTTATTACTCTCTTTCTGGTGCCATAACGGCTCATTAGATTGACTTTTAATTCAGACATATATACACAGAGCACATACGCATAATCACTTGACTCCTCTGCTTTATTAAAACACTGGTTTACAGAATTAGGGTGAGAAAAGTTTTGAAAAATTGGTCGATTAAAACCCCTGGGTGATGTTATCCAGGTAAGCGTTAGTGCCTGATTTAAAGATAAAAATAAATAAATAAATACCTTAAAGTGGACCAAACAGGTTGATCGGTGTGTCCGGAGAGAGAAAAAAGTCAGTCTGTCTTGAATTTGTGCAAATGTAAAGATTTAAAACTGATTTTGAAACTGGGGGAGTTAAAAACTGCTAACTTTCTGCGGGTGCCGAAGTCTTGATTCTAGATCGGTTTTTACTGCAAACGATACGCAGCAGGTGCGGCATACAGTTGCATGTCAACAAACTAGAAATCATAAAAATTTCTTAAAGTAATTTAATTGAAAAGTTTAAGGTGATAGATCGTTACACACATATTCACTTGTTCTTTTTTTTTATTTTTTTTTTTTATTATTTTGATAAGTCTGGCTCAACGTTAACGAAAATCATTACTGTAATATTACGTAAGACCAGTAACTTTTTTTTAAATTCAGAACTTTGTAGGCCTTCAGAATCAGCTTGAAGAGGTTGTTAGCCACCAGGAAGCTATTAACACCCTGAAGCTAAATGTTCAGAGGGCTGAACACTAATTTGGAAAGTTAGTGGAAGGAAAAAAAAAAGGAGGGTAGGTTGACTGGTGAGTTTGCCACAAATTGAAAACAAACTTCACAATGAACCTCAAGCAACTTCGAGTTTGTGTGCCTCTCTACTCTTCTCTCAAACTCTGGCACCTTATTTTTTTAAATGCTCTGCCACTGTCCCTGGTTCAAGAGTGGCTTAAACACAAGAAGCTGGGTGGTAGCGGTTCAAATCTTGTGCACATTACGGATTGCCGCGATTTTTTCCTTCCACTCAACTTTCTGTCGATGTGCTCAGATACAGTAGTTTGTGACAAGCCCACTTCTTTACTAATGATCTGTTGAGTGTCTTAAGGACATGGTTGTGTGGACCATTAAATGGCCATAATATTACATTTCTATAATAAACATGTATTTTTTTTATTCTTAGACGGTCTTATGTTATTTTATTTTTTTAGAATTTGAATTTTGTCGTTTCATTGGCTGTAAGCCATAATCATACAAATAAAACAAAATAAAAACCTCTGTTTAATAAATCCTTACCTTTTTGAATTAAATTACTGTCTTAAATGAGTTTTTTAAATGATATTCTAAATAATTGAGATGCTCCTGTATACAGAAGTGGAAAAAATGTTGTTTTTTTGGGTAGCCGAGCACAAAACAGACAGGTCGTGTTTTGAGTGGCCTTATCAAAGTGAAAGGAAACCGCATGACTCTGGAGGCCTCGGCTTCGGCTCAAATCGATCGTTTTTGGCTTCTTTTCTTTTTTTTTTAAAGAGGCTGACATGTCGAGGTGTCAGGATTTGTGTGTGCATGTGTATCATTTTGCTCATTATGTCAAGCTTTTTGTTGTTTTTCTGTTTGTAAAAGAAGTTGTTTAGCTTGCTACTTAGTGAAGAGCATGTTGATGTTTGGGAGACCGATACATTTGTCGGTGAGTGTTTCCCTCCCTTTTCTCCCCTGTTATTTTTTCCACACATTAGAGACCAAGCTTGCACTAAAGAAATTCACAAACGTTTAGCTTGATGTGTAGTCATTAGTCCTACACCCATCTGCCCCCCAACATTCTTGTCTTACTAGGAAGATATTGACAAAACTCTCAAGGCATTAAAAAGCAGCTGTTTGTGTTCGACATACACCAGAGCCAGGACTGTAGCTCTTGAGGCGTTTACATGGATTTGAGTGCAACAAAAGAGAAACCTGTGTTCATCAACTCTCAATATTTATTAAAGAGTGGATGTAAAATAACGGAGAGTTTATTTTTAGACTGCCGCAGGTCTGGCCGACCGTCTGCCAATCTGTGTGAGTACGAGCCAGAAAGAGTTGACCACTGTTAACCTGATGTTTCTCATGTGCACAGTGACATATGCTGGAGATGTACAGAACCACATGTGCTGGGAATAAATGATTTCATAACTTTCTTCTGTGTATTTGTATTCACTTAAGCTTAGTTTCGACTGATTTCAAGCAACAATTACTTGGCATGACTGTGCTCTACTCGTAACCGCTTAGATCATTGTTTATATGACAGTTTTATGATCCACGGAGTGATCATTTGATGAAAAGACCAAGAAAAAATAGTGGATTTACTTCGAAGCATAATGATAATATTTAGCTTTCGTTTTAAATAAGAAGTCAATTTAAAGATTGGGAATAAATGCGGGTGCAGAAGTTTCAAGATTGAAGAATCAGAATTATAAAAACTGCTTTTACAACATTAATATGAATTTTTTATAATGCTATAAACTTAAACATGTTTATTGTGATAGATTCATGTACCAATTTACTCAAGCATTTCTACCATACCGTTCAAAACATTTAAAAAACGTTTTCTAAATTATAAATCTAAGCCTTCTGAGTCAGTTCTTTGCAAAATGTCTTCTTAGTTACATATGGTGGACAGTATCCGTCAATATAAATTTAAAGTCTTGGTTGAATTTGGCCCCTATACTTTGACTAGATCACTGTAAAATGTATCTGCAGCAAACTGAACCAATCCATCCTAACTGTAATTTCAGGGTTTCTGTCTTCACAGGAGTCTTAGGTAATGAGAAAACATGTTGAGATTCAGTTTAGCTTAGAAAGCACTTTCACACGCTTTAGTAAATGTAGCTTTAGAGCTTAAATTTGGTGCAAAACACCTAAATATTAATGTAAAATATAAATAGATGTATTATTAGTTGAAATAATAATAATAAACTTACGGAATGTTTTTAGCATTTAAATATTTTCCCATATATTTTTTTTTTTTCTTCTAAAAGTTAGATGTACTTGTCCATTGGTCTTTTAAAATTTTACAATGCCATTTAAAATACCAACATATATTATATTATATTTATTATATTATATTATATTTATTATATTATATTATATTTATTATATTTTATTATATTATATTATATTATATTTATTATATTATATTATATTATATTATATTTATTATATTATATTATATTATATTATATTATATTATATTTATTATATTTATTATATTATATTTATTATATTATATTATATTATATTATATTATATTATATTATATTATATTATATTATATTATATTATATTATATTATATTTATTATATTATATTATATTATATTTATTATATTATGCTATATTAATCTTCCTCGTTAGGAAACGAGTGTTGCGATACACACTCCGTACAAGATGGTGGCGGTAATGAGCACTTCAGCCTTAGCGCAGAGGAAGAACATCCGTCAGTAAAATGGTGCTGAGTCTGCGCAGTGCCACCCCCTCGTTGTCCATGACGTAACTGACGCTCTCGGTTAGAAACCAGGAAGTGGGTCGCTGGCCGTTGTTTGTTTTCCTCGCTCGAGAATTCCGTGTCTGTTTTCTTTCCCGGTTCAAAGCGACAGCGGGCCGAAATGGCGTCGTTTATTTCAGTCCCGTTGAAAAAGACCTCTGAGGTGGACCTGGTGAAGCCGCTGTCCAAGTTCGTCACAGCCTCGTATCCAGCGGGCGAGGAGCAGTCGGAGTACCTCCGAGCCGGGGAGGAGTTGAACAAGCTCCGCAAGAGCGCGCTTGGGAGGCCGCTCGACAAGCACGACAGCTCTCTGGAAATTTTACTCAGGTAAACTCACTCAAAACGAGAAAAGTGACCCAAGGTCGCAGTGAAACACTATATAGACACCGTTGTTACTAAGCTGCTGTTGTCTTGGTAGCCGCACCCAGAGAGGTTAGCTTGTAGCTAGCATGTGGGCTAAAAAGCGATTCACTGACACTTGTAAAATGGGACTGACTATAAAGTAAATATTTACTATTTAATTTGTATTAAGGTTAATTGTAAGCTTATTTATCAGTGTCAGTTTCCTAGATGGTCT
Organism: Orestias chungarensis; assembly: GCA_032876305.1. Taxonomy (NCBI): domain Eukaryota; kingdom Metazoa; phylum Chordata; class Actinopteri; order Cyprinodontiformes; family Cyprinodontidae; genus Orestias; species Orestias chungarensis. Next base: position 2,220,169 of record JAVLVB010000813.1, read on the forward strand.
GTTGAAAAACTCGTGTTTTATTTAAGACCAGTATTTGAACTGTTTGTCTCACTTTAAACACAAAACACATTTTATTTCAATGTTTTATAAAAAAACAAACATACATTAAACTATGCAAACAGAAAGGGCAATCAGTATACAAAATGCAGCCTTCGCCATTCAGCTTAGTCATTTCTGGTCAGCATCACAAGCCTGGCAATCAATCAATTATTAAAGAGAGAAAAAGCCTGACTGCTTTATTAGAAAGACACTGAAAAACAAACATTAGAATTAAAGTAACAAGAATAATTATTATAGCAGGCAATGTATATGTATATATATATATATATATATATATATAT
>JAVLVB010000813.1:2220609-2235168 GCA_032876305.1 Orestias chungarensis
TTGTGTCTGTCACCTCAGAATAACAATTGAATCCTATTTTTTCTTCTTCACACATCTGAAAACCCAGACTTGAAATTAACCAGCATTCATTTTATATCTGAAACACGATATTGTTCTGACTCATATCTGAATCACGATATTGTTCTGACTCACCCTTGGAACATAAAGCCCTGCCTAAGTGAATGTTTGTATGTATAAGATTGTTGTAAAATATTTCTTCCACTATTTTTAACCATGTATATTTTTGTGTAGCAATAACTTTACCTATGGTTTTATTGAAATCTAACAAACAGGGAAGCTGTAAATGATGAAGCAGTAAAAACAATTACTCACCTCTGGTCATGTGACTTCTGTCACATTAGCGCATTGTGACGCTGTAAATTGTCAAATCTGGGCAAGACTTTAGATTCATTTCAGTCAGTTTAGCCTAAAGCTGTGCCTTCATACCTAATATCCTTGTTCTAAAAAGTTTTGGTTTATCTAAAAAAAACTCCCCTGATGGTTTTTTTTCTCTGAACTGGATTAAGAATGAGAATTGGAGATGCACAGAGGAGTTGGTCAATGAGAAAGTCCTAACGCATTAGATCAATAATGTGCCTAAGGAACCTATTATAGGCACAGCTCTACTGAAATCTGTATAAAGATATTACAAGATCATCTCCATTGTACATCACAATTATGATTTATTTGATGAATAGAAAAAAATGATTAGAGCCCTTCCAAGGAGAAAGTGGTCTTTTTCATCGACTAATCAGATGTCCAAATGCTTGTAATCGCTGCTAAATAATAATAAAAGTCAATAAATGATTGTTCTAAAAAAATGTTTTAATATAAATATATTTATGTTGCAAACAGATTCAGAGGTATGATTATAGCCTGTGACGAATCAGCGTTGGTTGTTGTTACTCCTCGCTCCTCAGCGTTCGTTCGTTCATTCGGGCTGGCTCTCAGCTGCGTTACTGTGGTGACCAGTGTTTGCATGGGACTGTTTTTTTTCTTCCTCTCTCTCTTTAGTTCAGCTGTGAGACACGCCTTGTCTCAGCTATCCTTCCAGCGTGATCGCATAGCTGAGTCCTTCAGTGTTTGTGCTGGAAACAAACCATATGGGGGTTCTGCATAGAAAGAAAAGGAGAGATGATGACCTAGTTGTATGGGATTCCCTGGCTGTTTTTATCTCTGAGTTAAAAATAAACTGCTGACATAATGTCACGGGTATACGGAGTTCAAAAGCTACTGACTTTTTTGGGTTTTTTTCCTGAGTCATCGTCGGATTCCTGACAGTGCAGCGTTCCCTCAGATCGCTGATCTGCAGTTACATCACATCTATCCCGTCACTCATCCTGACGCGTAGCTGCTTTCTCTTCCGTTAATGTCTTTAATACATTTTATAGGTTTTAAAACTGCATTAACAACAATTGAGATGTGGCCTTTGTGAAACATGAGGCAAAACCAAGTACAGTTTTGATTCTACTTTTTCTTTTTGTCCACAGATACTACGATCAACTGTGTTCTATTGAGCCCAAGTTTCCTTTCTCTGAAAACCAGGTAATGGATTAGTCGGCACATAAGACTCTGTGTTGAACGGTTCATTAAATGGAGACGAACTTGAACACAAAGCCTTCTTCTGTCTCCGCAGCTTTGCCTAACCTTTACATGGAAGGATGCTTTTGATAAAGGATCCCTTTTCGGTGGCTCTGTCAAGCTCTGTGAGTAATGCTATAAGATGCATAACTGTGTGAGCAAGCAAAAGCCAATCATTAACTGTCAGTTCCAGGGTTTTGGAAATGTTTTGTCTTGTTTATTGTATTTATTTACCCTTATTTCCTTCATTCGGACACGAAAACCCACCCAGTCAGGCTCACAACACTGAGTTTGTCCTCTTTTTTGATGCCTAAAGGCACTTAAAAAATATCATAGTTTGTCTAATTTTAGGCACATTATTTAATACTTTATAAAACAGGTGGGTTGTATTATTAGGAAAGCTGTGAATTTAGCTGACTTTTACATTATCCACCCTAATTTCTTGCCAGTGAGCAATTAAAGTTCACGACTTTATCATAAATCTTAATGATTAACCATTAAATTAAACAATGTTTGTTTTTGTTTTTTGTTTTTTTTTACATTTTAAACCAACACAAATCTGCTTTGTGATAATTAAGGAAGTCAAATATTTCTGACATCAAGTACAGTTTAGTTGTAGATTCACACTTAGATATAAATTAATTAGTGTTGAAACGATTAATCTGAATAATTGTGATGACTCGACTATTAAAATAACCATCAGTTAATGTCGTTAATAATCGTTAACCAGAGGATACAGACTGTAAAACAGGTTATTTCTGGAAGAATAACATACATTAATATAGTATTTATATTTTGTATATTTAAAAAACAATCTTTTTTAGTGGGGAAAAAACCAACTACAAAATATATGAATTTTGCATTTAAAAAAAAGAAATTCAGTTTGGGGAAAAAAATCAATTAAGCAACTGTTTTTATCAAAATATTAATGTTGTTATAAAACAAAACTGATCTTATTAATCCTACACTAGTTATGTTTTCATCAAACGTGCAAATTTAGAGCAAACTTTTATTTTTTGCAAAAAACAAAAATGTGAATTTGACATGTTTCCACTTGCTGGTTCAGATTGAAATATATATTTGATTTTGATTTCTCTTTATTTTTTAACTGAAACTATTGTTTTTTGTATTTAATATTATAGTAACAGAATATTCAACCAGCAGCTTGTTTGTTTGCATGCTTTTCTTGCATGTCCAACTCGTCCATTTAAAAAAGAGATGGAAATAAAAATAAGTTTGTTTTTTTATTTATCGATCAATCGGAAAATAAAAATGATTAATGGTTTATTATAACAACTGTTAGTTGCAGCACTTAAGTGTATGTTAATGCATTTTAAGTAGAGGTGATTTTGCTTTAAGAGTGAAATAAGACCTTTATCTATTGCTTGTGTTTGTGTTACAGCTCTAGCCAGCTTGGGCTACGAGAAGACGTGCGTGTTGTTCAACTGTGCAGCTCTGGCCAGTCAGATCGCCTCAGAGCAGAACATCGATAACGATGAGTGTCTCAAAGCTGCTGCTAAATATTACCAGGTGGGTTTAGATGTATAGCAGTACTTTTTAGTAAAGTTTTTATATTCTAGGAAGCTTGTAGTTAAACATATTAGAGTAAGGGATTATTGTTGGACCCTTTTTGGACCATTTATTAACTTAGGATAATAGTAAACCAGGACTAAGTATGTTAATGTTCGACAATGTCCCTTCTAGCTTACAACAGACATTAGATAAGAAATGCAATCCAGCTTGATGTGGGACTTTTCATTCGCCTTTCTCAGAGCGTCCTGATGAACCATTTGTATTATTCAAGAGTGTTTGAGCAGGGAAACTTCTAAAACATGCCATGATTTCTGCTTCTTGAGGATTTACTGTTGTTATTGGTTCTAGGTTCTATTGGTTTCTTTAACACTGTTTTAATATATGCAGTATTATGCCTGGTTGAGCTATAAAATTACTGTGCCTGAAATACGTAGGATAACCTGCTTTTCAAAACTAAAACAAAATATGGACTTGATTCCTTTTGTTTTACTGATAAATGCATTAGCAACAGCTAGCATTATAAAACAGCAGTCTTGGCATGTATTTTCTACAGCTAGGGCTTCAAACCACAGCCCTCAAATGTACTGTAACTGTCCCTGGTTCCTCACATCTTATACATGTGGCTGTATTACCAATTCAGCAGTCCTACCAGCTGAACTTATTTGGGGGTGAGGGACTTTTAGATGCAACCCTCCTCCAGCACACGTCAGTCAACTAAATGATGATGAGCAAATCATTAATCCCATTTTACCTGCTTAAACATCTCTCACATTCTCAAAGACTAGTTTCTCAATATAGAAAAAAAAATAAGGTCCTTTTTAAAGCATTGCTGAATGAAAAACCTCTAACTTTGAGTTACTAAATTCAAGCGCCCCCCGGTGGCATGTAAGCATTCATAAATATAGCAAAAACATTGTAATTTTGACTTTTCCGACCCGCTTGGTAGTCTGGCGGTTTGGATCCAGCTGAAAACGTTCTGCTAGCGGTCAACAGCTTGATTGCTTTAGTAACTTTAAAGTCCGGATCTGACCTCAATGTCTACTTGCAGTTGGCCAGCGGAGCGTTCAGCCACATCAAGGACACGGTGCTCTCTGCGTTGAACAGGGAGCCAACCATGGACATCTGCCCAGAGACCGTAGGAGCCCTGAGCACCATCATGTTGGCTCAAGCCCAGGAGGTCTTCTTCCTCAAAGCCACCTCAGGTAGTAGGTTTTCTCTTCCTATTTTTTGAATGTCCTAGAAATGCAATGTCAGCTCATTTTTAGGTGTTCCATACAAAATAACTTTATTCTTTTATGCTATAATTAAGTACACTAACTTTGCAGTTGTCTAATTAGACTGTACTACATTTTATTGTCCTGATTAACTTTTTTCAGGAGGACTGGAGCCGTTTTGATCCAGGCTGCATGCACAGCTTCTGGCCTGATTCTGTCTACAGTTTTGTACATTACGTCCTATTTTTTAAAAGCAGACCTGCAATCTGCTGAGTTAACGTTTTACTTGTAAAAGAGCTTTTGCTCCACCGTGGTAGAAACACATGTATCAGTTTAAACGCAGTGAAAATCCTAGTTGATCAAATCTGTCTTCTCTCCAGCTTGTGTCTGTTTTTCTTCTTCTTTAACAAAAATGTGTATTTTTTTTATTATTCTAACCCAACAGATAGGATGAAAGATGCTGTGATTGCAAAATTGGCCAATCAGGCTGCAGATTTCTTCGGCGAAGCCTTCAAGCAGTGTCAGTACAAGGAAAACCTTCCAAAGGTGAGCGAGCAAAGCAATTACAGAGCAGGTCCGTGTAACCATTAAGACGGGTGACGAGAACATTCAGGCGCTGGACTCTGTATGGTCGGGGTTTGTGTGTCAGATTGTTGTTGCACATGTGAGGCAGGTTGTGGGACTCTTCTATCCTCGCTGTTCTCATTGGTTCTTCTTCATCCTGTTTCCACTTTTATCGGTTGGTTTGTTAATAAGCCAAAGCTGAGCTGCTTTCTTTCTAACTTTATTTCTTGCCGTCAAATCGTGAAGTCTGTTTTTAATATTTTAAAAGATGTGTATAAATAAACTAAATATGTACGGATTTTCTTAACCTGTGGCACGAAATATTAAACCTTTAAGACATTTTTTTTAAAAATCAACAAAGATATCATATCCGATACTAATATTACAGTTGTGACTGAGAACTTTCTTTTTGTTACAATTTATGTAATCCAGTGATTATTAAAATAATTTTCTAATAACCGTACAAAAGTAATAAGTCTATGAATAATGCTGATATTTTATCGGGTCAATATCTGTATCGAACAAAACTGAAGTTGTATCGGGGCAGCCCTAGAAGTAGAAGTTCGATACACCAGAGTTTATTCTCCAGATGTCTTACAATCTCCCCTTCAGACAATTAACTGCCGGAAAAAAACCTAAAGCGAGCTTACATTTGTTTATTTATTTATTTATTGCTAGAATGAGGAAGTTGCTTCTAATTTTGTCGTTTCAATCAACCTTTTCCATTGAAATACTTCAAAGTGTTGAATAAAACGCCACAAGCCTGGCATCCTTAGCGTCTCTATCACATGACCAAATAAATATCGGTTTTTACAAAGCCCTCCTACCCCTTAAATTGCGAATCTGTCAGACTATTTTAGTTACTTTTTTGTTATAAATTAGTTAAAACCTTTCCTGTTGCTATAAACTTCCTAGCTCTTGGTAAATGTTTTGCGAATGAGTTAAAAATAGAAGATTCCTTTCTAGTTGTTTTCAAAAAAGTAACTTGGGGGAAAAAACATTTTCTTTTAAAGTTTTAATGATTTATTTGTGGCCAAAAATAGATTATTTCCTTTCTATGTATTGCTTTGACAGAAAAAATAAAACATAAATATGCAATCTTTGCTTGTCGGTCCTAGAATGGTATTCCTAGAAAGTCGTGCCTGAAAGCGTATCTAGAAAGCAGTTTCTGCGTTGTGGCTCAGTCTCTAATAACACACGGTGTTTTCCTGACAGGTTAAAAACACTCACGGTCTATTCTGTTTCTCTCTCCCTTTGTTTTTTTTTGCCCTTCCTCCTGCATCCCTCGTGTTGGTGGCGGCTCCTGTTGTCCGTACGTCCTTGTGTTTCATTTTTCTGTACTATGTTTGCTCGACCCTTTGCTTCTTGTGCTTACTTCTTATCTGGCCGTTTGTGATTTGACCTCGCTGCTGTGGGTTTCATCTCCTTTTGGTTTGCCTTGCTGCCGTGCACTTGTGTGCGTGTGTTTGTGTGCGCTGATACTCGTATTTGTTGTGCCTGCGTGTTGTTCTGTGTGTGCCTCTCCCTGGTCAGTATTTTTATTTTCAGGAAGTGCTGCCAGTGCTGGCGGCCAAGCACTGCATCATGCAGGCCAACGCTGAGCTCCATCAGAGCATCCTGGCGAAGCAGAAGAAGCGTTTCGGGGAGGAAATTGCTCGTCTGCAGGTAAACCCGATTATTCCTGTAAGCTTGCATCGAAGAAAATACGAGAAACAAAGTTAACATGACAGTCATGATGAAAATCGTTTAACCTCGCAGCACGCAGCAGAGCTAGTGAAGACTGTTGCATCTCGCTACGATGAATACATAAGCGTGAAGGACCTGACTGACAAGATCAACCGAGCCCTCACCGCGGCCAAGAAAGACAATGACTTCATCTACCACGACCGCGTTCCCGAAGTCAAAGACCTGGAGCACATCGGCAAGGCGGCGCTCGTCAAAGCTACTGCCATCACGCCTCCTCTCAGCCAGAAATACACGGGTACAATTGTTTGTTCATATGTTAAAACTACATATTTTTTTAGCAGATGTCTTCATGGCTGCGTCTGTTCAGTAACAAAGAATGGGAAGTTGAAATTAAAGCAACAGTGTTTTCACCTCAGGGAGTCAAAGGCTCTTTCAGACACACAACGAGTCGATCTCAGAGATCTCGGGTTCAGTGTTACGCTTTCAGATCACTGAGCTGGGATAGCAGAACCAAAAGCGGTGTTTGTTATGAATATATATGAATTGACAAAACATAGAAATCAAAAGGAATGGTTAAGATTAAAATATTTATCTAAATCTAAATTATGGCCAGTGTGCTCCTAATCATATTAACACTGAAAACAGAAAATTACTATTTTAATTCTAACCTTAACCCTTTTCTTAAGGTTCAGGCTTGGACCATTAAAAGGTTATTTTAAAACTGTAAACATGGTTTCTAATCTTTGTATCTAAGCTCTGCGTGGTTCCACCTTTCATATTAAAGTCAATTCTGTTATCTTTTACATTACATCCAATGGATTTCCACTGATATTTGAGGGGGACGGGTTTACTTCTGTCTAAGTTTGTTTGTGTTCGTCTGTTCTCTGCAGATCTGTTTGAGAAGATGGTCCCGATGGCCGTGCAGCAGTCCATGGGCGTCTACGGTCAGAGGAAGGCCGACACCGTGAACCGACTGGTGGGGACGATGAGGGAGGCCACCAATCTATGCAACGGGTATGAAGAAGCTTGATTCTCTGAGACTCTCTGCGTTCACGTGTGCAGAGCATCACGCCCCACTGATATTTATGTGTATATTAAATGTTTATACTATAACAAGGCAGCAGATGCTTTTTAAATATCTGGTAAAAGCTTTGTTTTTTAGTTCTGTGCTCTAAAGCTGTTAGTTCGAAGATCTAAACAATTCACAGCAGCAACGTTGTCTTGTTTTTCTTTTAATGAACTAAAAACCTCCATTAACTGGTCTGATCTTCTCCTCTGTTAGGGTGTTGGCCTCTCTGAACCTGCCGGCTGCCCTGGAGGACCTGTCTGGAGACTCTATCCCACAATCCATTGCTGAGAAGTCCAGATCCATCGTCCAGCAAGGAGGGCTGCAGAACATTGAGAAGCTAATCCGAGACCTGCCTGAGCTGTTGACTCGTAACAGAGAGATCCTGGACGAGGTCAGTGGAAGACGCACTACAAATGATTAAATCTGCTCCCAAATCAGTTTCTGAAAGTAAAGAGTTTTTAAACTTCAGGCGTCGAACAGCATGTTTACCGCATGGCTTTGCTTTCTTGACAAAGCAGCATGTGAATGTAATTCTCTGTAATAGCTGGCTTGGATGGCACAAATGTTCACGGTTTCTGCCAAGGCTACCAGAAAAGCGAATTAATACCAAAAACTCTGAATGATTGCAAATGGCTTGGATCCCAGACAAGAATGTAATCCACTGATCTCCTGGCCAAGGACTCTCAGTCTTAGCATCTCCAGCTATTATGTCTTTAACATCTTGCTCGCAAACAATTAAACAGATGGGAGGAAAAAATAAAACCCAGTCTGCTTCCAGGTTTGTAGTCTAATTTGAAGAGTCTAAACAAAGAAATAAACAAATAAAAAGGTAAAGAGTTTAAAGTTTTTTTTAAAGACTAATATGTGAAAATCCTAAAGACAAATATCATCAGCATTGTTTAATTTATAGAGAAAGACCGTAACTGAATTTTAAATATTTACATTTTATTTTGCTGCTGAATATTTCTGTGGTTCTTTGAAATCCTTCAATTGGTTTTGAAGGTCTGAGTAGGCCTAGAGAACTTCAATTTAATCAAAGAAAACTACATTTTTCCGAAGTTTAAATAATGAATGTCTAAATTTCTACCTAATGTAGAAACATTTAAGATTTATGATGTATAAAAGAGAAACATAGCTGCCACAATATCAGCTTTAACATTTGATTTACGTGTTTCTTTATTTATAATTCTTCCTTTATAGACAATTTTCTATCTGGATCATCCATTTTATGATGTTACAACTACAAAATGTCATTTATTTTTATCAGCATTTTATGCGATATACCAACCTAAAGTAACGAATCATTATCAAGCAGTAGGAGATTAACGTGTGGTTTTCAAAATTTTCTACAAAAAAATCTAGAATGTGTTGAAAATGTTTGACACAATTTTTAATCTAAAAACGCCCGATTGTCAATATTAACTGACAGTCCGCTGACGTTTGAAAAGTGATAAATACAAAACCATGAAGGCATGAGAAGTTATCTCATGTTCTGCCTGCTCCTTCTGTCCAGCTTCAAAAATCTGTTATGGGAACAATTTTTAACTTGATCTGAAGGAAGTTCTGCAAACCCTGAGGATCTTTGGTTTTATTAAGCTCCTACAAAAAGATCAAATCATAAATCATTTTGAATTGAAAATCGATTTCGAATCGTATCATGACCTTACTGATGGTGTGTTGAGGCACATGATGGTTGTGGCAGTATCATGCTGTGGAGATGCTTTTCTACTTAAGGGACCGGGATGATGATAGGAAATAGTTGGAGGTAAATGGAAATACGATACTGTAAGAAAACCTTTAGGGTGGAATGGAGACTCACCTTCTTGCTGGACAAGAATCCCAAACATACGACTATGACCAAATATTATCCTAAACAACAAAAAATATATAATAATAATGCACAAGAGTTTGTGTTAGAACATAGGAGCAACCGGAAGGTGATTATCGTTACTTCTGCGTGTTGCTATTCACGACAGAACGGTGCACATTGGTGTTACTTCGTTGTTTCTCATTTTCCTCCATCGTAATCTCTGTCCACGTTTATTTGTGTCCGTCAGTCTTTAAAAATGCTGGACAATGAAGAAACGACAGACAACGAGCTGAGAAGCAAGTTCAGCCAGCGCTGGAACAGGACTCCGTCTGGCGATCTCTACAAGCCTCTCCGTGCAGGTAAACCCCTCATCATCTTCCCCACCTGTCTTTTCCAAGCTTGCTTTCTTTCATCTGGACCTCTTCTTCACTCTCTCTTCTTTATTCTCCCTCCCCGTCCGCCGTCAAATCTCTCCCATCTCCCAGAGGGCACCAACTACCGCAACGTCCTGGACAAGGCGGTGCAGGCCGACCAGGTGGTGAGAGATCGCTACAGCGCCCAGTGTGAAATGATCTCCCTGCTGTGCAAACCCGAGAACGAGCTCAACGCTGCCATCCCCTCGGCCAACCCGACCAGGACGCTGCAAGGCAGCGAGGTCTGTCACCCGATAATGCAAAGCTTCTGTTTTTTTTTTTGCTTGTGTTGTTCTGGTTAGTTTTTAAGGACTGTCGGGTATTTTCTTTGGGGACCTGGAGGACGTTTTGTGCTTTATGGTCCCTTTCCGACCCATTTTTCATATCGTTTGCTGACTTGGCATTGTGTGTCACTGGGGAGCTTAAACAACTTAGCAAGCAGAACTGAGAAAGAGCAAAGAGGGGAAAAAAAGTATGTTTCTCCAGCTACAATGTTGCCCTGCTTGGAGGAAATAGGAAAAAAGCTGTTGGGATGTGCTTTGGTCTGCAGAGGTGGGTGGTCGGACATCCATAAACGCATCATGTCTCCCTGGGTAGGTTGTGAACGTGCTGCGCTCCCTGTTGGCCCAGCTGGACGAGGTGAAGAAAGAGAGGGAGACCCTGGAGGGAGAAATCAAGGCCGTGACGTTCGACATGTCAACCACCTTCCTGAAGGCGCTCTCGCAGGACGGCGCCATAAACGAGGAGCAGCTGTCGGCCGCACAGCTTGACCAGTCGTACGGGAGCTATAACCAGAAGGTGTCAGGCAGCCTCTCCAGGCAGGAGGAGCTGCTCGGACAAGTTCAGGTGCGGCGAGGGCGCGTGGTCGATGTTGTGGTCAGATGTCGTCGATCTGAACTCTGGGCTCTGTCCCCACAGACGGCGCACCAGGAGTTTAGCAGTTTGAAGCAGTCCAACAACGAGGCCAACCAGAGGGAGGAGGTCCTAAAGAAACTGGCTTCTGCTCACGACAGCTATGTCGAGATCTGCAACAACCTGCGCGAAGGCACCAAGGTACTCGCCCTGCAACGTCCACACTAACCGAGACGTCCTGCCCTCTTTGAATCGAGGTCGTTCATGTGTGTCCTGCTCTTTGTTTTCCTCTCCTAAGTTCTACAACGACCTGACGGAGATCCTGGTCAAGTTTCAGACCAAATGCAGCGACATCGTTTTCGCTCGCAAGACGGAGCGCGATGAGCTGCTGAAGTACGTACCTGCCGAGGCGTTGCATGAGTGGATTGTGTTTGAGCTCAGAGAGAGCGGAGCGTCAACGGGAACCGGTTTCTTGTATTGTTTCTGTCAGAGTTGGTACTTGAACCAAAAAAAAAAAGCGTGAGCCTTTAATATTTCTTTAAATGTGCTAAGTAACATTATCCAAAGTTAATACACACTGATTAAAAAAACATGGACTTTAATGAAAAACTCCAGACCTTCATCACTTTTGGTATTATGTAAAAGTTTTATCTGCTCATTCAGTCACTGTCCATATATCTAGCCTGATTTAAAAATCTCTTCCTTATTTAATTATTTAAATTTTACATTATAAGAAAATTTGTATGTACCTAAAATTGTCTGGGAAGCCTGTTTATACTTTACTTGTTTCAGGGATTTGCAACAGAGCATTGCTCGAGAGCCCAGCGCTCCGTCCTTCAATGTTCCCGCTTACCAGACGGCCCCCGTGACTCCAGCCCCGGGGCCAACCCCCGCTCCCAGAACCGTCTTTGTGAGCGCACACTAATAACTAATGCATGTTTGATATATCCACACCTTTATGTTGTTGTTATTCAGCTTTCGTTTGTTTTTTGTTTTTACTTCAGGCCCAACAGCCTCAACAGCAGCCTCAGCAGAAACCTCAGCCTCCCTCCAGACCTCCTCCTCCCAGCTTCATCCCCCAGGCAGCCTCAGGCCCCCCCGCCAGCTCGGCAGCCACTGGTCCTCCTACCAGTAACCCACCACCTGTGGCACCGCCCTCACAGGCACAAGGACCACCTTATCCCACTTACCAAGGCTACCAAGGGTGAGTCTTTATAGAAATAATGGCTTGTTTTTACTTTACTTACTCAACCATTGATGAATTCTTTCACAAAGCTCAGAAAAGTGAGTCTCCAAATGTTCTCCTGCCTTTTCCTTCTCTCAGCTCTGTACAGTCAAAAAAACTAAATAAAGACTATTAAAGACTGCTAGTAATGCAGCAGCATTTAAAAAGGAGGCTATACACTATGTTTCTGGGTGCCGTAAAAACTTGTTTACTGTAAAACTTAAATCTGATTTTTGAATGCCGTTTTCTGTCTATATGTCCTGTGCAGATTCTACCAGATGCCTATGGGTTACAACCCGTACGCTTACGGCCAGTACAACATGCCCTTCATGCCCTACCAGACGCCCCCGGGGCAGGGAGGATACCCAGGGGCCCCCCCGGCGGGGCAGCCCTACCCTGGCTACCCTCAGCAGCCGCCCCAGCAGCAGCCCTACTACCACCAACAATAACTCTGCTCTTCACCTGTTTGTTCTTCTCACATGTTAACACGAAATGAAAAATCTCCTCAGCAATAACACTTCATTTCAATCGTCTCCTCTTCATCTTAAACGTTACTTTTTCTCACCGACAGCATCTGTAGAGCAGGGGACCTCAGAGCTGCTTTGCACTTTTTAAAAAAAGAAAAAAAAAATCCCCCAACTTTACTTATTTCTAAAACTTTTTTGTTTGTGTTCCTTTCATTTTCACCTTTTTTTTGCTTTTTTGAACGGCCCTTCCCCTAAAATACTTAATCTTTCTCCAATCCACTAATCCTTGCCACTTACTCCCAGACTTTATTTGTTTTTTGCTCTTTTTTTCTAATAGTTATTTTGTTGATTAATTGAAACTCTTAACACGTTTCCAAGGATAACCGACTCCTGAAAAGAGCTGGACTGCTCTACGAACACTCATGGACGAATCTCTGATGGGCTGCAGCCTTCAAAGGTCAGAAAGCTCGTCTTTACAGCCTGGGTAACTTATAATTTTCTCTTGCCCAGTTTAGAAAGCTTTGTTGCTTCTCTATCAACTATTTTTATAACGAATACCGATGCCACGCTCATGTATAAAACCAGGCGGCCCTGTAGGTTTTTTCTATTGTAGGTGACGACAAATGACTTGTTTGTCTTTCTTTTGCCCAGGAAATGTGCGTTTATTTCTGTGTTACAATCAGAGGCTCTACAAGTGGGAGAAATTATTATTATTATTATATGAAATATGTATAAAATAACACTGTATGTGGTTAACCAAAATATCTGTGCTGCCCTCTCATACTGTTTTTATTTTTATTCCTCAGCTAATATGATTAAAAAAAGGAAATAACCAGTTGGATGTTTGTGTATCTTTTCATGTTTCATGCGTTTTTAAATACTGTTTGGTCAGGCGTTCACACGCATCTATTGCAATGAGTTTCATTCATTTTGGGAACATTATTAGTTCAGAGTTAAAACAATACGTCTTTAGTTTGACTTTAAGGTATGAATTGGCTGAATATTATTGAATTATTTGTGTATTTTTCTTATTCAAGCAGGTGGTAGAAACAGATGCTTCAACCTTTGTATCCGTCCTGATTGACTAAACTTTCTAATTTAACCTACAGTATGAACTTAAAGTTTCCAAAAATGTACTCATGTGAAGTTGCAACATCCCAGTCATAATCCCAAATATGTCCATGCATATTCGTTAGATCTTCTCCTTTTGGCATGACCTTTGGGATGATCTTAATCTGAGTCAGATTAAGGTTTTATATTTTTTTCTCTCTTAATTTAATTGTTTTTGTTGGGTTGAGATGGTAGTCGCTTCAGAAGCGTTTATTTAAAGCTGTTTCCTGTTTCAGTACGTTGGGTGGCATTTAAAAAACCCATTTTATCCCTGTTAAAATGTGAAAGTTCCAGTTGAAAAAAGTGTTTGTTGACTGACATTTGGTTAATTATCTTAGGTCATTCAACAGCAGGTTTAAGTTTCATCCATCCTGGTTATTAGGAGCATAATCAGAGATTAGCAAATATTTTTACTCAATCGCAGCTTTGAGTTTATCTGCTCAACAACCTTGGTGTGCTACAGTTGTGTAGAAAAGCAACGTGAGATCGTTATTTCGTCTTCCAACGGCATCAAAACAAAAGGTTGAAGTATAATAGTGTGACTTTGATGCTGCCCTGCTTTGATTTTGTATTCGTGTTGGATCGTTGTCCGCATTTAAACACTCGGTGGGGTCTAAGGTTTCAATGGCTGACCCAAACTGCCTTTTGCGGGAAGGGAAATTAAGGATACATCATGCTGTGGGCCTGCCGCTGCCAGTTGTGATTGTGAATTTTATTTAGTGGATTTATAAAGAATGAGCAACTTTAAGGTAATCTCAAATCAAGTCGTACATGTTTGTACCTTGGACACGCTTTGGTGTTTCGACAGAACATCAACACCAAACATATCAAAACCTGGTTTTAATAATACCCACACACACTTTAACCTGCATGCATAATTTTTACAGATGAGGTCAAAAAAAAGCCACAAATTTAAACTACAAGGTTTCAAAAATAAGTAATTGAAAGTCTGAGAGACTTGCAGGTGTTGTGAGTTTTGGATGCAGAGCCGCCAGAAGAGGGCAGTCCTGCAGCTCACAGGGGAGGGAGCAGTCT
>JAVLVB010000813.1:2235268-2252883 GCA_032876305.1 Orestias chungarensis
GTGTGTGTGTGTGTGTGTGTGTGTGTGTGTGTGTGTGTGTGTGTGTGTGTGTGTGTGTGTGTGTGTGTGTGTGGTTAGGAGGCAGATGGCGACACAGTATGGAAGGATGCATGGAGATACTGGAAGTAAGCTGCTGGTCTCCTGCCTGCATCCATCACTCCACATCTCTGTTTTCTACTCATCCATCTTTTCATCCTCTAAAAAATAAAAAAACAGGCCTCCTCCTTCACTTAATACTCCCTTCCCTTCACACTGATCAGTATGGCCCGCTTTCGTCTTAAAGCTCCTGGACGCTGACTGTTTTGGTGCATCCTCAGCTGCTCTCGTGGCTCATCTGTCTCCGCTTACCATTCATCCGTCCTCGCCGCCCAAGCTGTGAGGTGCTGGCAGCAGCGAGGCGTCCAACGCAGGTCGGCGTCTCTGCCTGGCTTACAACCATCCCCACTGCCCTTATGTGACTCTCCTTGTGTGCACTTTCAAACTCTCATGGATGCACACTTTTAATCAGATCTAACAGCTCCTACTGGAAGTGGCACAACACATAGATGCTGCCATGTTTTTATTTTTTTAATTCTCTTTCCTCCTCTCTCTCTCTTTCTCTATCTCTATCTATACTGCATGCCATCGCTGCCAAAGCCAATTGTAGCTCTGGATATGTTTATCAAAGGTGTCTGTGCGTCCCAGGCGTTTAATTTTAACAAGGCGCTCTTCAACGCAGGAGTGTCATATTTTAATTGGTCTGAAAGAGAATAAAGCCACTGACTGGAGAAACTGCACTGACAGGTATTAATTACCTTCTGCCTAATGGCTCCCTCCAAACAAAACTCAGCACTCAGCCATCTTGGTGCTCACACCATTCCCACTCCCCCACTCCTTTGTCTCGTTGCTTCTCTCTCCCCCACACCATGTGTTGTTCTATAGTGGGGGCTGAATCAAGGCTCTTCTTTGGCTATGATGTCGGTAATTAAATAGAGATACTCTATTAGGGAGGCTCCGTTTGTCATTTGCGGAGCGCAGCAGCTCGGTTAACTTGGGAACAAACCGAAGGTAGTTGTAGTTATAAGTCGACAGCTGGATGCTGCGTGAATAATTACATCAGCCGCATCTTTATGGAGTTGAACTGCACTAATGGAAAGCAGTTAGATGGAGAGAAACGGTTCAACGGTAATGATAATGAGGTTTAAAGAAACCACCAACTATTGCGGCTGAGAGCTGCCATAAAAGACTGGTTATAAATGCTTCTATAATCAATCATTAATTAACGTTTAGCAGGCGGGCAAAAAAAATGTTTACGGTTTTAAAACGGGGAGGTTTGAATCCCGGCCTGCGTGAATGCTTGCACGTTTTCCTCTTCCATGATTGGCTTTCTCCAGTTATTCAAAATTCCTCCCAAAGTCCAAACACGGTACAGTTTCAGTGATTGTTCCCGAAACTTCCATTGGGGTTGAATGTGCGAGGATAAGCAGGAATAGGTGACATATGAATTAAAAAGATGAACGAAAACAATAAATTACTGCATCTAATATACAGCTGAATCTATTTAGGTTTGAATTTAATTGTAATTTGAATTAACGTCAGTAACTCAGTTTAAAACGTGCAACTACACGGTGTTCTATTTCAAAATGCTCGTGCAGCCGAAATTATTGTTACTGAGAAAATTAAACCATTTAAATTAGACTAATCAAAAATGGTTTACTTTCTTTTTATATTATTGTATTTATTTAGAAATATTGACCAGTTGTAAAGAAACACTATGTAGTGTGTAGTCTATATTTCATCGCTCAGTTGTGACTTATTTTTTCATGAGTCATGCCATCAGTGCAGCATATGGAGGAGATCAGAAAGTGGTTCTGATGATGTTATAGTCAAAGTTCTTTTATAGTGGCTTTTTAGCTTGTCTGCATTTTAATGAAGACAAGCTAAAAGCGTTTCGTCATCTTCTTCACAGTAACTCATAGATTATATAGTGTTTTGGCTAATCAAGCAGCATAAATCCACAGTGACAAAAACAGGTAGCAGTAATTTCTGTACATGCCGAGTTGTCCTGGAAAATGTGATCAGCATCTCCACAAAACTTTGGAGCAGAGGAAAGTGCTCTAAAATTACATTGTGGATGGCTCTAGTGACTTTCTGTAGACCTTCAGAAAAAAACAGTAGTGCAAAAACCACCAGATGACATAAAACCCCAAATTCGCTTAAACATGGATTCTGTGTTTCTCCCCTTCTAGATCTATTTTTGATTTCCAAATAAAAAAACTTTACTTCCATCCAAGAACAAAAGCATTGGAGTTTAGGTATGGTTGTGTGATTGGATTGCAACTTTTTTGCAGTAACACAAAAAAGAGCCAAACAAAAAAGAAACTCATCTTTTAATTGATATTCAAAGATAAATAAACATTTTACAAAAGGGTAATTTACTTAGATGCACTGATATTTGATCTTTCTTAAAGTAAACTTCAATCATTCTCATTGAAATGCATGAGAAGTACTTTAACATTATTTAATGTCTTATTTAAAAACAAAACAACTTCAAGGTCTTACAAAATGCCTAATTTGAGAAAATAAACAAAATCCTTTGTTGCTTTGAAACAAAATCAGATTTTGAAAGACAATATGTGCATAAATAAAGCTGCTGCTAAGATAATTATAATTACTACAAGTTTGGCTTTAAGAAGGACAAACTGACAGATTGAAAAAAGATGACAAAAATACATTGAGCTTTACAACAGATCCATTTAGAAATCTAAAAAGACTAAACGACTTAAAGTCAGAATTTAAAAACTTGATAGGCAAATGATAGTGGCAAAAAATTTCAATCCCCTCTAACAAAGATTAGCACAGCTGATAAACACATCCTGGAGAAGAAAATATCTGAGGAAGAAGTTGTTCTTGTTGCCAAATCGTTAAAAAACAATAAAGTACATCACAGGCCTGGGAAGATTAGACAGAGGCATGATGAATACAAGCCACTCCAGCTATTAGGTATTTATTAAAACTAAAGACATTATTCACATTAAAAACAGCCAAGGAAGGAGGAGATATTGTTTAAAGGTTGTTTTCGTATTATTGGTGCTGAAAGCCAGGAACATCTAGTGATTGTATCCAGGAATGACGTAGAAAAGGGACAAATTTGAAAATGTCTTTCTTTTTGAGACTGAGAGCTTTTCAGGTCACCTTTATTTGATCTCTAAAAACACTTCATTGTCCCAGATTTAGTTGGATTCTTCATCTTGGTGTTGTAAGCAGGGATGCCGAAGCTCATCCGCCTTCTTCTCTGTTCCTGTTTATTTGGACAAAGCAGTGAAAATATGTACAGTAAAGAATAACCTGTATGCAGATAATTTATTAATATTGATCTCCCAACCAGCCAATGCCTTTCCTTATTTTCTTACATAATAACTTGTTGAAATCACTCACATGACGGACAAGAAAGTTATTTAACAAATCCACAGTTGGGGAGATGGATCGATCTACCTCTTTGTTTATTTAATAAAGTTAATTACTATTTAAATTTGTACATTTTATATCTATCTGCTTAATTCACTTCATTCAGGACCAAAATAATATTTAGTATATGTATATATATTTATATATATATTTATATATATATATATATATATATATTTATATATATATTTATATATATATATATGTATATATATTTATATATATATTTATATATATATATGATATTGTAAAATATTTCCAAGACATTAAAACTACTAACTTTAAAGGTGGTTTAAAACTATTTTGATTAAGCCTGAACTGTTTTCTGCCAAAAGAAACTTGATAGATCAGAATCTAATAATTTCGATCTCTTCACTGTTGAATCTCCTAAATTTTCCGGATTAAATTTTTTTGCCATCTACTTTTTCATTACATTTAATTCAGAATCTTTTAAAAGGTGGTGAAGTGAGTCTAGATGAAGGAACAAATATTAAATCCCTATCTCAGCAACATTCTACATTAACTTCAAATGCATTCATCTAAGCTACTCATGATGTATGAAACATTAATATTCTGTTCAGAGTTTAGATGTATATTGAAGACCAAAACCATCCCTGCAGATTTGGCAGACCGTATATTACAAACCTAGATTGAGACTTTTACTGTATGCCAATCATTCCCATCTGTAGTCAGCTAACTGAAGTTTAGGATTTAATACATTTGCTTTTAAGTACTGTGCAGTAACTGGAATGTGATCACGATAATCTCAAATTTTGTTAGAAGTTTTTAATACTTGAAAATGTATAGTAAGGAGCGCAATTACAGTTTTGCCAGACATTTGCTCTCCTTTTGAATCTGATTCGACCGACCTTGGACAACTGATCGTTTTTATTCTTTTCTGGTTCGTCTGCAGCTGTTATTTAAATATTTGGCCTTCTTTATGTTTGTGTTAAAACCAAATGTAACTATACATTGTTGCTGAGTGAAAGAGAAGGTTTTGTAGCTTTGTTTGAATTAGTTTTTTCTTAAAAATCGAATGTACTGCTAATTGCAATACAATAGAATAGAATAGACTGCCTTTATTGTCATTATACAGGTTGAACAATAACATTGGATGGGCCACTCCTGTCAGTGAAATACAAGAATATAGAAAAGAAAACCGTGTCTAATGGTGAATATTCCACTTAGTCAATAAATAAATATCAAATATTGCACAGATATTGTTTGTTATGAATAATATTATATTGCACTGAGATGCGGTTATGGTTAAAACAGTATTTGTCCATTGAGTCAAATGTTTTTACTGTTACTTTCCACTGTTGCCACATGCTTGATCAGTCAGAAGAATCAATGATGTTTAATTTGTTTGGACTGTTACCTTTTTTACAAGTTCACATAACATAGCGTAATTAATTAAATTTGACTTTATAATGTTACCAGATCAAGTGTAATATTAGATTAGTTCAGAGGAATCGTACAGAAAATAAACGTTGCTGTTATTGATCTATTGTGGTGATCGTTGTTGTGGTGTCCTCTATCAATGCTTTAAACCTGAACAATGGCAGTAAAACAATAATAGTTGAAGCAGGTATCACGGATGAGGATGTTTTTATTTAAACAAAGACTTTAACATTTTCCACCATGTAAGCACTCACCTGTGGTTGGTCAGTGCCCAGTATTAAAGCCTCTCTGTGTTTTCTGGTAATTTACCTCAGAGGTTCATCTCTCTTTCTTGTCCTGCATGTGTGTGTTTTTTTTGTTTGTTTTTTTCTCCAGTATCTCGCCCTCTTTGAAACCAGATGCCTGAAATAACCCTGATTGACAAGTATAGAAACACAGTTACTATAACAACTACCTCCTGAGCATCACCGCCACCATGCAGCCACCACCTCCTCTCTTTTCATTTTCTTGTTACCGGCTCTCCGTTTTCTTCCCCTCCATTTCCTCCCCTCAGCCCCTCTCTGTGAGCATGTGTGGGCGTGCGGAGAAGGAGAGATTACGAGAGAAAGGCTGCAATATTCCTTCACATGGACATGTTTGTGTTTGTGAGATTTAGAGAGGGGGCCCGGCGCCAGCTATTGGATCTAACCTGTGTGGGTGAGGGGAGGGGGTGAGGTAGGCCGGGAGTGGGAAGATGAAACATAGCTTACGCAACGTGGGCAAATAAGCCCTTTATATTCCTTTTTCCTGTTTCTTTTTGTGTGCCTGTTCCTCCTGTCAGGTTCGAGCCTCTCCGCCTGTCTAATCGAACCAGTCCAGGCATCCTGTTGTTTCCTGCATGCGTGGGTGTGTTTACACGCGTCCGCACACACTCCAGTGTCAGCGAAGGCCCCCTGATATGTTGGGTGAATTTCAAGCATGTTAGATGTAGTGGGAATGACAGCGGAGCGTGGTGTGTGTTTGTGTTTGAGTGTGTGTATTGCTGGAAAGAAGATGGACATCAGTGTCGCCACCTGCTTTAATTGGACAAAGGGTTAGACACATATGCTCCCATTTGCATATGCAGACAGCCAAGCAGGGGTCGAAGCAGCCTCCTTACATAACGTAGCTGTACAGATATCATTTACCTAGGCAAGGCAAGGCAAGTTTATTTGTATAGCACATTTTCATGTGCAAGACAATTCAAAGTGCTTTACATAGGAAAAAAGATCAGAAAATGAAACAATAAAATCAGCTTTAAATTTAAAAGAAATAAAGTCAAAATAAAATAATAATAGTAAAAATATTCTCAGTTGCTATATGCACAGTTAAATAAGGCTGTTTTCAGCCTGGATTTAAACAAGGGCAGAGTTGAAACCTGTCTCACCTCTTCAGGAAACCTGTTCCAGATTTTAGGAGCATAAAACTGGAATGAAGCCTCCCCTTGTTTGGTCCTGACTATGGGCATCAGCAGGAGGCCACTACCCGAGGTTCTCAGAGTCCTGGCTGGTTCATATGGCTCTATCATGTCAGATATGTACTTTGGAGCTAAACCATGAAGAGATTTGTACACAAGCAAGGCTGTTTTGAAGTCTATTCTTTGAGTGACAGGAAGCCAGTGCAGAGACTTGAGCACTGGACTAATGTGGTCATATTTCCTGGTTTTGGTCAGAACTCGAGCAGCAGCATTCTGGATTTTCTGAAGCTGTCTTAAAGGCCGTTTAGAAAGCCCAGTGAGCAGGCTGTTACAGTAGTCTAACCTTCTAGAGATAAAAGCATGGATAAGTCTTTCTAGGTCTGATTTAGAGACTATTCCTCTGATTCTGGCAATGTTTTTAAGATGGTAAAAGGCTGCTGATGTTACTGATTTAATGTGGCTGTTGAAGTTCAGGTCAGAATCGAGTATTACCCCAAGATTTTTGACCTGATGTTTAGGTTCCACAGAGAGCGTCAGAAGGTAACTGATGACACTTTCTCTTTGTTTCTGTGGGCCACAGACAATGATTTCAGTTTTGTCTGAGTTTAACTGGAGGAAGTTGTTCTGCATCCACAGACTGATCTGTTCAATACAGCGACACAATAAATCAACAGGGCCATGTTCTCCTGCTGTCAGCGACACGTAGATCTGAGTGTCATCAGCATAGTTGTGGTTGGACACATCATGGCTGCGTATTAGCTGGCCCAGAGGAAGCATGTACAGATTGATTAAAAGGAGACGCAGTTCCCAATTTGAACATCTGTCCTCAAGGTGGGACTTAAACCAGTTTAGAGCCATACCAGTGATTCTCACCCAGTCTTTTAACCTCTTTAATAAAATCACATGGTCAACTGTATCAAAGGCGGCGGTCAGGTCCAGCAGAACTAGGACAGAGACTTTGCCTGCATCTGAGTTTAGGCGGATGTCGTTTGTAACCTTGATCTGAGTTCAGTGCTGTGGTGGGGCCTAAAGCCTGACTGGAAAGCATCAAACACATTGTTAGACAGGAGAAAGTCACTCAGCTTTTGGTATACAACTTTTTCCAGCACTTTTCTTAAGAATGGCAGGTTTGATATGGGCCGATAGTTGTTCAGT
This sequence comes from Orestias chungarensis, assembly GCA_032876305.1. Classification (NCBI taxonomy): domain Eukaryota; kingdom Metazoa; phylum Chordata; class Actinopteri; order Cyprinodontiformes; family Cyprinodontidae; genus Orestias; species Orestias chungarensis. The sequence goes on from JAVLVB010000813.1 coordinate 2,242,707, forward strand.
ACTGTGGCATCCAGACTGCTCTTCTTTAGGAAAGGCTTAATAAGAGCAGTTTTCAAGTCCTTTGGGAATATTCCAGTCTGAAGTGAGATATTTACTAACTGAACGAGTTGTGGAACCAAACTGCTCAGCACAGACTTTAGGAACCTAACCTTTTTTACACCCCGGTTATCCCTTGCGGTTCCTCCTGTCACCATATCTCCACTTCCGTGTCCCTGCCTGTCCTTTCATCTCCCCGTCTCTGAATCATTGCACATGGTGAGAGGTCTGAGAGGAAAACAAGCTGCCAGAGTTGGACATGCCATAACATAGCGGTGCTGCACCTGTCACTGCATGCGTGTGTGCGTACGCAGCTGTCCACTGGTGTCTGCCTTCACGAGAAAGCAGAGAGGAGTCACTTTAAGGGGGTAAAGAAAAACAACATACAGCCCCGACCTTTCCTTGCTTCTCTGCTTCTGTGTCTGTCTTATCGAGTGGCTGTCTCAACACCGGTGTGACCCCGGCCGCAGGGGGGGCGCCTCCCAGTAATGATCTGAGGTCTTCTGCTCGGGCCTCGTGCGCCGCAGCCGCTTCCTTCCTTTGAGTGGGCCCGATCAATAACGCACGCACCCATCGCTGCCTGTGCGAGAGGCAGACATCGCACATCTCCGGCGCTGCGCAAATGTAATCAAGTCCTTGGTGTTACAACCACAGACTCTTTACTTTATGGGGATTTTGTGTTTCATTTCGTCATACGGTTGTGCATAAATGGAAAATTATAAATGATGCATGATTGGATTTTTGTGTGAATGCATTTACGTTAGGTCTCCCTAACGTAAAGTCTCTCTACTGGCATTGACTTAGTCTCTCTAAGTCAATGCAGTGTACCATGTTTTGACAGAACAGTCCTCTGGGTATGTCTCTACAAGCTTTGCATATTTACAGACTGACATTATGTTTTGTATTTGTTTTGTCAAACATAGTTCAGGCAGGATGGAAAGCATCTATGAAAAGTCTTAAAACGAATTCTCACTTGGGTTTAGGTTTGAACTTTAACTAGTACATTACGAAGATCCTTTGATCTCAGACTTTAAAAATCCTCTGCTTGTATATTTAGAGCTGGTTCTCCCAGTCTGAAGGCTTCAACTGTCTCTAACATGTTGTTCTCTTTTTAACTCCATGAATGTTCATGTTGCCAGCTCCATGTTCCACTGATATTTTGAGGCTCATTATTTTGAGGCTTATTATTTTCCTTTCACATGTAGAGTTTTCCTTGTAGAAATTTTTTTTTTTATTTTTTTTTTTTTTTTTTAATGTCTACAGCTCCGGGAATCGAACAAGTAGGACTCAGGGCCTCCATATGTGGGTCGCGCTATCCCCTACGCCACCAGCGCCCCCTTGTAGAAATTTTTATGTGGATCAGGTTTATTGGGTTAATTTTCAGCAGGTGTCCTGTCAGCAGATTGTTTTGGCTGTGGATCTCTGCAGCTCATCCAGAGTAACCATGGGACTCAAACACCCTCTTTGCAAACCTTTTCATTTTAAATATGCAATGCTCTTCCTTTCATTGACTTTATTTTTTCAATATTATATTACTTTCCTACAACAATGCACCATTTTCTTGTGCTCTGTCACATACAAATCACTATCAGGTTGAGTAAATGGCAGAAAATATGAGAGGTGTGAATATTTGCCAAGTAGTTGGAATGCTGATGGAAATTTAGTCTGAAAAGAAGGTTTTCTTTGGCTTTAAGTCTCTTATACATCATTCGGTAAATTATCCTGAGCTATTTCTATAGTTCTGCTACTAAAGGATCACCATCTAACCACTTTTCCTCACTCTGCTACTTTTCTCTAATATCTGGTCTGCATTAGTTGTTATTTCAAATGTCAGCTTTGGGTTTTCTCTCACCGTTGTTCTCTGCATAAAAGCTACACTTGGTCTACAGGGCGACATCATCTGAGATAATGCTGCCGGAAAACTCAACGTTCTTTTTCCCCCCAACTGTTAACTTTTTACTGTAGCTTAAAGTAGAAAGTACACCTACATCAGTTTCCCTGCTTGGGAGACAGACACTCTTCCTGATCCAGGTTCAGCTGGAGGTCTCTTCCTGTTAAAGGGGAGTTTTTCCTCTCCACTGTCGCTGCATGCTGCTCCAGGATGAGTGAATGCTGCAAGTCAATAACTTGACAGAATCTGCTTGTTAACTAGGAAGAATTTGAACCTTTGCATGATTGGATTGAAACTATTTTTATTGTGAAGTGTCTTGGTGATGACATGTTTTGTTGATTGGTGCTACATAAATAAACTAAACTGAATTAAACGGGATCAAATAGCCAGAGCACCTGCAGAGGTCTCTCCTTCCTTCTGTTGCTTGTTGATTTGTGCATCATGTCGGTGATTTTAATATTGATAAACCTGATGCTGCAAATTGCCCCGAGCTCAACCGTAAACTTGTGTTGACGTCGAGGCGCTCTCTCCACAACCAGGGGCGGCAACTTGGAATTAATTAGGCTATGACAGCAGCCCATAATAAGACATTTAAAATAGGGGGTGGGTAGTATCCAAGTGCAGGGTATCCATAGAGACTGTTGCTATGGCGGAGAGAAATCTCACCTCATCAGGAACAAATATAAATAGCCTCCCGTCTCGGCTTTATGGTCATGATGGCCGCTGGAACAGAGGCTGCAGGTCATAGGAGCAAGTACTGAAAGATGGAGAGATCAATAAGGGGGATGATCAAAAGATTCACAGGGAGGGATGAAATCTGGAGAAATGATGGGATGTAGCCCGATAGTTTGTCACTGCTGTTTGGAGAGCAAAAATAAATAAATCTTCCAAATGACATCAGTTTTTTTTGTTGTTTTTTTTCATGCTACAGCACCATGCTCTTCTACACCATTTCAGTAAATTAACATTCAGTGGGTTTTTACAATAATTAACGCTATCAGAGAAACGAAATCACAGATGTGCAAGCAAAAAAAAAAACAATAACATGTAGATAGATAAATAACATGAGGATATAGTGTAAATGACCCCTGAAAATTTTATAGATCCGGAAGAACTGTATCGCAAAGAAATGTTTGTCACTCCCAGCAACATTTATAACGAGCGAGGAGGAGAAGGAGAACAGAGCAGGAGCTGTGGGAGGAAAGACGAGGAGAGGCTGACAGCTGAGCGGAGAGGAGACAGATGGGAGCAGAGTGAGAACTCAAGAAATCCAGCGCTGATTGCATCAACAGGTCTGAGCCCCTACAGGTATGCTGCAGTGCGCCATCAGTATTACTACAGTATTGACTCATCTAGTGTTTGCTGTCCAGAGGCTCTGGATGGACCTCCTCCGTTTGCCTCTGCCATTGCTTTCTGTTTTAACATTTCTTCCTTCCTGAGAGGTGACATCTCTAGTAACCCCAAAGGCTGTGTTTGCATCTCTGCTTCTGCAGAAATCTGCAACACTCTTCCAGAACTATTCATATTCAACTGCTTTCTGTAAAAATTTACACCATAAACCTCATTATATTTTGTTAGGATTTCACGTGCACAATAAAAAGCAGCACTACATGTACTGTCTGCTCTTTTTACTCTGATACCCTGAAACAAAATCTGGTGCAACCAGATGCTTGCAGCATCATTAAGTTGAAGGAAAACAGTAAACGGGTCACAGATACAGTTGTAAAGATGTCTCTAGCAGAGTTATGTCATAAAACAATTTGCCAGGCTGTGAATATATTTTTTTCAGTCCATTATTAGAAAATGAAAAAAGTCGGACACAACTACAAACCTTACCCTACATCAAGCAGATGAATAGCCATAAACCACATGAAGTTTTGGAATAATCTGCTGATACGAAAAATACTAGTTAGTAACTCTCTTTAACAGAAAATGTAACCGCTAATATTAAATCAAAGGTTTGACATCATGTTAACAGTTTGAGCGAAAAGCATCCTCTGCACACCATCCTCATAACGAAACAAAACGCTAGCACCGTCATGCTGTGGGGTTCCTTTTCTTTAGAAAAGACAGTGAAGTTGGTCAGAGTTGAGTTTATGTGCAGTTGGACAGAATTAACTCTGGATCAATATAATTAAAAAAACTGTTAGATTGGAGCACAGGTTCAGTTCCCAGCAGGACGGCCTTAAGCAATACAATCAGAGCTACAGGGGAATGGTTTAGATTCATTCTAAAATTTGAAGTACCACCGCTCCAAATAACAGCAATTTAGCATTTATTTTACAACCGTGATGCCTTTTACATTTGTACTACAACAAAACACATTTTTTTTCTCTGTATTATTCCAGTTTGATGTTGAAAAAATTCACAGAAATGTACCTTAAAGTCGTAATTCTGACTGGGAAAGTTAGACGTTTCTTACCAACATAAACCATTAAAAGCTAAAACCCATATCAAACTAAACCTTAGCCTTATAAAAACTACCTATTTGCAAGGTTAACTATTTTAGTCTTATTAAATAGTTAAAACTAACCATACTGTACTGCATCCTACAGTAAACATGTCGCTAAGAAGTGTATCCCATGAAATAACTGGTTTCTTTTGTTGACAATCGTTAAAGTGCACACTAAGAATTTAGTTTTCAGTTTATGTGAGGATTCCTTTTATCTCAGGTCCAAATTGGAGTAACCACTCAAAGACACACATTCACTTAGTAGCAATCACTCACAGACGTGGACTTAGAGGAAGTTGCATTGATATGTGACAATACTGTTGCAAAGTGATGATTGAGCGTGGACTACCCTACAGACTGCATCACGGTCGCCCACAACTTACTTACTTGAACCACAGTTTGACACTATTTAGGATATGTTCACGTGTTAGAATGGCCTAGTCAAAGACCTGACCTACATTCTCTGGGGAGTCTGTGGAAAGGGTTGACAGATGCTCTCCATTCAACATGCATGGACTTCTTTTACGTTTTTTTTGGTAGAAATTAAAAACCTTTTATCTGTAGAAATACAGAAAAAAAAATACTTGCAGCTGCAATTTCTATCGGAGGCTCCACAAAGTTCAATATGCTGTACTTTGCATTGGTCTGTCGTACAAAATGTCAACACCATAAACTGAAGAATGTGGGTTTCATCGGAAACAGAGTGAAAAAACTAAAGGGAATAAATTGTTTTGCATTGAATCAGTTCTGATATCACAACTCTGACTGAGGTTTTTTTCCGAGTTTCAACAAGTAGGTGTGATTAATTCAGAACGAATTTCCATCGTCTCTATATTTAACTCAGGTACGCTAATTTAAATATGATATTTAAACTTCCAATTACTTAGAAATGCCCTTGCATCGTTAACCGCTGTAACATGATGGACAAATTTCATTGAAACTGGTCAATTAAATCAGAGGAAGCAGGGAAAGTCCCTCTCCTCAATGCAAATAAACCTTAAAAGCTTGCCGTGCCTTCCTGCTCTTCAAAGCTAAATGGTTTTCTCTTGCCTTTGTTGTGAACAGTGTGTCTTCAGCTCTGGAACAATGGTGTCGGAGACTGAAAGATGAAAACTGCGACAGCTGATGAGGACGGTGAAGAGTTCAGATGTGCGTTTGTGTGGGCCGTCTAATTGAAGAGATTGTTTGATTCCCCTCCCTTCGCGTTTCTCTCTGAAGAGATGTCAAACTCATAATCAGCCAAAACAACATGCAGAGATGGATTTGCAGGAGCGGGAGGGAAAAACTGTGGAAGTGGGAAGGCTGTGTTTAGAATGTGAGAGAGAAGGAGGGAGGGAGCTTTCGCCCACCGCCTGAAGAGATGAGAAGACATGGCACAGGAGGAAGAGCGTGTGGAGGAAGCAGTGTGTGAGCGCCAGAGCTCATAAGCCTGTCAAACATCCGTTACAGACCACAAACCCACACAGCCATCGCGCTGCTGCTGTTGAGGTCTCTTTCTTAACAGGTGCACTTCCCTCACCCTCACACACAGCTTCATATACTCTCCCAAAAACCATATATGTGCACGAGCATGTAGGTGCCCACGTCTGCCCGAGTCACAGTCCCGTCCTCGGGGGGGAAACAGGACTGAGTTGGATCCACAGTGAGTCACCGCCATTGATCAGAAAATAAAACCAGTCCTTTTGCTGATGCTCCCTTTTCGCAAACCCTCCTAACCAATTTTAGCTTTCCACCAGCACAATCCGAGTGCGCACTTTCAGCCCAGCCCACGTTTGCACCCATGATACTCCTCACTGTGCTCATAGTTTTGTAATTCTGACTGCTGACGCACTGCGTCTAGATTCATCATATACTTGCCCCGAGGGCTATTGAGGCAGATTTGGCTTCGGTTTTGTTTTTACGTCCCATAAAGGTACGACTCAGGTCCGAAATGCATGAACCTCCTTGAATGAGGCCGCCTTCACACTTTTCGTCCTGAAATATAAATATATTTTTTTAAACAAATCATGTTTCCTCACATTCAAGTCATCGCTCAGATCAGTGTTCATGAAGCCGAACAACAGTGCCATACGGTATCATCCCACCAATGAAAACAGTGGTTGCTAATATGAACCCTGTTGTGATGCAGAACAGCTTCTCAATGTAATACATGCTATTTTAAGAATGAACCTTTCCAGTGGATCTTTTCTGCAATTTATACAAGCTAACTTATTTAGAAAAATAAGCACTTTGGTCATTATGTTTACCAAACCCAGGTTAAGATTGCTTACTCTATGAAATGCTATGAGACGGATTCAAGAGGAAGAAAAAATTCTTTATGAATGCTATTTATGTGCAGGATTTAAAATGAGCATGAAATAACTAGTGTGCATTCAAATCTCAAATCTCTATTTACCTGGTCTTGTAGAAATGGAAGTCTGATACAAATTTGAAAGGTTTTCAATGACCGTTGAGAAAGATCGACATAATTATATCGAATCGTGAACATTATGCATGTAATTATGGTAATTATGCACGCTCACAGATTCAACCACCCTTTTTGCTTAACGCATATTCACTTTTTAATATAGGAAAGGCAAGAGTGCATACTATTCAAATTAGTCAGATGAGTGTTTAACTCTATAAATCAAGAAATCTCATTGTTAGATAAGTTTAGCAATGAATGGGATCTTGTGATCAGCAAGAACAACTATACATGGTTTGTGGTTTGTTAACATATTTTTTACAATTAACTGTGGAGTTTGCTGTGTTTCTATTTCGAATAATAATTTTCGTCAGAGCAGAGGTCTTAAATTTTGGTCTTACAGCGTCATTGGGATGTAACTTTTGTTTTAAATCACTAGTAAGAATATGTAGAATTCACTGTAGAAAAATAAAGGCAATTCATCCAGGTGATTGAGATTGGAAAGTCACAGAACTGAGTTTCCTGTTTTCAGCCCTTCCATGTGACTGTCAGTTTTAGTTGACAGAACAGGACAAGAAACAAAAACATTATTCATTTATAACCACATATTTCCCCTTTTCGGTTATACTGTAATAAAGACCCATAAGTTAGCATGAAAAGTAGGAAGGCTTAGGAAAGCTAAAAATCTCTAGAGGTAGGACAAACCTACTGTCCTTCCTGGAAGATTGCAAATCAAATGAGAAAAATATGTATCATTTTGTAACATTAGCACTTCAAGACTTACAAGTTGTAAACTATTTGAAAATGTAAGGCAACATTTCAGAGTAGCACTGGACACAAACGATAAATTAAAGGAGCACCCAAACTTAGTGCCAATGCTGGTGAAGATATATTAAACTTTATGGCTTAATGGTAGTAGGATAATCCTAGAATTAAAAAAGAAAAACAAATCTAACCTTTAACCATAATAAATATATCCATCCTCACATTCATTGTCCATAATCAAAGTGTCTTCCTCCTGTGGTTGTTCCAGAGTAGAGCCTGGAGAGCTCAGTCAGTCCCAGGCAGACCAGTTACTCTAATGTAATGTGTTTGGACTAAAGGAGGAAACCGGAGTATGACGATAAACACACATATGGACAGGGAGAACATGCAAACGCAATCCAGAGAGAATCCAGACCAGCATTCAAACCCAGGCCCTTCTTGATCACAATTAATTTTAAGACTAATCAATCTAATAGTCATTTTTTTGGACAGTACCCAGAGAAAAAATGTATGCATGCACAGGTAAAATATGCAAATTCCATGCAACATTTCAACACAGAGATTCTCGCTGCCAGGATAAACAGTTAATGACTGGACAAACATGCAGCCCAGCAATTAATTCAGTGTGGTAAATACAAATCACATTAAGCATAACTGCTTTTGATAAAATCAACACTAATTATTATTGCTAGACTTATTACCTTCTCTTTACTTCCTCTTTATTTTTTCTTCTTCTATTTTATCTGTTTCCTGTTTGCGATTAGAAAGTTACTTACAAGTCACAACATAATAAAAAAGATAATTGATCTTTGCAAAACATATGTCACAGCATCCTGGTCTTCTCTTATATTTCCTTCAGCTCGGCTGAAATAGATTGAATTGTAGTTCAATTCAAAAGAAGTTGTTTTATCCTAAAGGGAGATTAAATGTTATCGTTACTGATATTATCAAAGAATCTTCAAAGATTTGTTGTAGATGCTAAGCGTGCTGAGCAAGGACAATCTTCTCTACTCATTTGTATTACTGCAGATATGCAAACGTCTCTGATGAAACTCAATCTCCAGACGGTCTACAGTATAGCATCCAGATAGTTAGCCAGCAATCTCCCATTTACTATCGATAGAAGAGAAGATTTAAACTTCCTCCTTCTCTCTCTCCTCTTTGCTTCTGCTCTGAATCTACGACGCCCCATTTTTGCAGCAGAGGTTTCACTTCAGGTTTTGTGATTTTAATCAGCAGCTCTTGTTGTAAATCACCTGGATGCCATGGTTGTGCATTTTAATAAATGCCAAAAACTGAGAAAATTATAAAGATTTGTCTGCATTACAACAATTGTTGCTACTGTGAACTCATTCTTCTGTTCAAATCCCAGTAAAACCATCTTCAGTTTCAGTTTCAGGTTTTTGTCAGCCGACCATTTAAGAGAGTCCTGGCATTAAAATCGTGAATTTTACCGCATCAAAAAAACTAAAAAAAACGTTATGATGGAATTATGTATTCCTAATCTGAATAATTTGCTGGCAGTAAGAAGAAGAGGAGGAGGGCTATTTATCCGTTTCTTGTCTGTGACTGTCTAGTCACTCGGCCACTCGCTCCATCATGGTTTAAATATTTATCAGGCCGCCCTCTGAATATTCATCAGGCCTTTTATTAATGTTTATGAGCCCCACTTTTTTGAGCTGTCACTTGATCTCATGTACACATGACAGTAATCAAAGGACATACCTCTGTCTGTCTGGTCTGATTTTTGAGAAACTGTGATCTGATACTCTGATGCTGTGTTGTAATGATGAATAGAAACAAACTGGCTGCTTAAGCGTCTGAAACAGGTTAAATAAGACGTTTGGAGCCATGTCGTCACACAGATAAAAAGCATTCAATGTATCTGTCAGTTTTACACTTTAAATACCTTTATTGCATGTATGTATTTGCATTCAATTAAAAAATCCCTGCTTGTTGGTGAAAACTGTGAGACGTGTTTACAGGCCTTGTGAGCGACTGCATATTATTTTATTCTCTCATTTAATTTGGTTAGAGGGCAGCAGAAGGGGATCACCCGGGGGCACCAGTCATGCAAGAACCACGGCTGACCTAAGTGTTATGGTTGGGTCGTCAGATTCCTAATAATCTTAGACTGCTTAAATAAAAAACCACAAACCATGTCAGCACACATGTTAACAAGAGAGGCAAGGCAGCACAAACGAAAAACTCACCCCAAACCTGATAATTGCTTGTTATTTTCAAGCTGTTCTTTCCTATTGATTTAACAATTCATGTGGCATGTGTTGATTAAAACACATACACACACACACAAAAAAAACCTCCCTGGTATGTGGATTCTGTGACCTTTGGATAGAGCCAAAGTAGATGTTTCCCCACTGTTTTTAGGTTTTCTGCCAACTTGAAACTCAGCATCCACCACACAGCCAGAGAGGAAATTATCCAATAACCGTACCAGGGGAAATTAAGCCATTTTAGAAGCCTTTGTAGTTAATAATGCATCGCTAAATGAAAAAGCAAAATACTGTGAAAGAGATATTTTAGACTAATACCCTAAAGATATACTGCATGGATCTAAAGGCAGTCAGGTGGTAAATTTACCGACTGCTGGCTCCCTAAAGGGCATAGC
>JAVLVB010000813.1:2252983-2320173 GCA_032876305.1 Orestias chungarensis
CACACACACACACACACACACACACACACACACACACACACACACACACACACACACACACACACACACACACACACACACACACACACACACACACACACACACAATGCCCGTCGTGTTGAAAGAAACCTCAAACAGCAGATGTGTGTGTGTGTGTTGCTGTAGTGCTAGTTCTCAGAACAATTTTTACATTTTATTCACACCAGCTGTTCACAGATGAATTGTCTGAGCACACACACACACACACAAAATTGTCCCATGTGTTGAGTGTTGACGTAAAATGATCAGTGAAGTGCCATCACCAACCTGTGTGTGTGTGTAGTGGTGGGGTGGGAGTAGGACCAGCGATGCACACACTCTGAAATGTCTGCTACATTACAGATGACGCACATCCTGAGGCTCTCGCTCAGTCATCTCTGTAACTTGTGGTTGTAACTTTGTGTCTAGATCATGGATCATGTCCTTTCATGTCACCAGTTACTGTAAATGTAAACTCCCAGCAGGTGTTCAATATTTGTAAGTTATTGTAAATCATTGTCCCTCCATTTAAAATTTAATTTATTGTAACCTCTTAAGAGAAACACATTTAAACCACTGCTATTTAGGAGTTAGTGTTAACTCCTAAATATTTGAACATTACATTAACGTTATTTTAATGACATAAACCTATTTTGCTCTCACAAACGGTTAGATGACAAAAAACCCCAGAAGAAAGAACTGATATACTGATAAATTAAAGAATTACCTCTAATAATAAATTAAACACAATAACACTAGTTTTATGCAACTTTGCTGTATTTGCACTTCAAACCTAGTTATCTGAGGAATCTAAAAGAAGTTCCCCAAACCTCAATACATACGTCTCTTTTACTTTCATTATTTTAATTACATTTTAAATAATAGCTGTGCATCTTTATATCTTGAAGGTTTTTTAAGTTCTTAAAAACACAACTTGAATGCACCAAGAGTTGGAATTTCAACGGTGAAAACCAGAGGCGGCCAAACGACTCCTGGTTCAATGGCTAATATTGAGGATATGTGTAAAAACGTAGTAAGAGATGATAAAATAAATGGTTTACCAGGCCTTTTACTACACAAATGCTGCACCTTGAAAAGCAAGAGCATATCAAAATGTTGGCCTATATTCCTGCAAAAATAAGGAGAAAATATAAAAAGATGTATCCTTGTTTGCTTGAGCTCTTGTGGAATTTTAGCTCCACAGGAAAGGACAAATCCTACTGGTTTCTCAAATTTATACTAGATGATATAATATTCTAATTTTGTTGCTGTTTGCTGAGGCAGACGTGATCTGTAAAATACTTTTTTAGATTTCCAGCTACACCCTTCATAACCTAAATAAATTGGACTTTAAATATGAAAGGAAAAATAAAAAGGTTTAGAGTGCAGAGTCCAAACTAGGTAAAACAAAGCAGATATTCACCGACAACTATTACAAAATGGTAAAAGGTTCTTTCAAAACTCCTTAAATTTTATTTTTTCAATGTTCATGCAGGTTTTTCTTCAAGTTCTTGTTAAAACGATAAAGAACAAAGTACTGGAGTGACAAGAGTTTTCTCCGGGTGTATGAAGCATCTGCAAAACGGGTGTTACCTCCTCACGAATCTTGTCAACAGGCTGAGCGATTTGTCCTGCACGTTCAGAGAAAAACATAAGGGTGGCTGTTTTTTTTTTTAAAGTACATTTAGTTTAAAAGAATAGAGAAAGTCATGGTGTTGAAACTAAATTTGTATCTTCTATTAATGCTGTTACGCAAGATGAGACAGATTTCCCACGAATATCATATTTTGAGAAAATTAGGAATTTAAAGTGCCGTATATAATTAGAAGGAAATAAAATAAGCAAGCAGAAAAATTCTACATATAAATCAAACAAAAAATAAACATTACAATGTAGTAGAACAGTAAAAAAAAGGGAGAAGACAGGTTTGAAAACAGACTGAAGGGATGCAAAGTTTACTTGAACAAGAAGACCTGAGTGGCCGGCAGGGTTCATATGACAACAACAAATTTGTTTTATATTTTGTCGCTTAGTTGTTTAGTAATTTATAAACTAGCAAAAGTATTTCAAAGCCCTTTCTCAGAGCTACAGAGAACCATTTTAAGGACTTTAGGACTTTCTGATGGTCTCTATTTTCCAACTTTTACTAATCATGTTCTAGATCAGCCTGATTACATTTTCAGGCAAACCTCTGAAGACACCATTGCAGTGATCAATTCGACGAAAGATGAATACATGGATCAGTTTCTCCTGATCATAGAAGGCCAACTCTGTAACTATCTTTTTTTCTCTCTGCAGGTTCAGGTCTGAGTCCATCATGACACCCAGATTTTTTATAGCCCATTTTTGCAGAAGTATTAAATTAAATACATTACATCACATTAATTATTAATGTGATCTTGGATATGTTGCAGTATTTTTGCTGTAACATTTGTGCACTTCCGATTTAAATGAAACTAGTAAGACCAAATTGTATTTTTCTTTTGGATATTTGTATAAATCTCTTAAAAACGTTCATATATTGATGCAAGCAAATCCTTTTATTAGAAAAACATATAAAAAACACTGCGGTTTCCTTTCCATTGATCTTTTTATTGTTGACAAGAGCAGAAGAATTTGGGAAAATTGTGTGATTCTGAGTTGTTTGCTGCCTCGGGCACTGAGCAGTTTGCAGTCACTTATCCTCCTATCAGATCTGCATCATAGCCAAACAGTAGGACAGAAGACATGGAGAGACCATCTGTGAGGATGAACCAGAAGTAAATCTTTCGGCAACACAGCACTCTGCAGAGGGAATCAACCAGAGTGGCTATAACAGAATGAAGAAAAGACTTGTTTTTTTTTTAAAAAGCAGTACATTTGGCTTTGTAAGGACAAGGAGCAATCCAATTTTCCTTTAGTTATATTTGCACAGCAGTTTTAAGTAATAAGTATTTTCAAATAAGCCTAATATACAAGAATTTTTACTGGATGTAAAAACATTTTTTTTATCAAGGATGTTTAAAAAGGATAAAATAATTTGTTGAGTTTTCCACTTATGTGTTATCAGTTCCTCAAATCTGCTGTAAGAGAGTCTGATTCCATGTAGATATTAACAGCTTCAGACAGCGTTCAGTAATTTTCTATTCTGGGACAAAGGATGAAACTGTGAAGTCTTTTCATCTCCTCCAAACCACATTTATCACCGGGCTTCTCCTGTGAGCTTTTTTTCCCCTTTCTGTGAATAATGGGGTCTGTGAATGACTTTGAACTGTTTGAGAGTTGAATTAATGAAATGTGAATGACTCTGCCGTCTCCCGGCTTCATGTTCCCTTGTACTTGCAGATCAGCATGTTTCAGTTCATGTCCCATTTTGGTCCTAATTGCTTTCCTAACAGGAAGTCAACAGGGAGAAAGAATCATCGGATGCCTTCATTTCTGAAATGGGCCGAGCTTCTGCTTTCGCTTCTGCTGTTTTTCCACAACTTGTTTACACCTGGGGAAGGTCACTGTGTCTCACGTTAACTCCACAGAAAAAGGAAACAATCCAGGTTCAAACTGATGTTTCTACAATTTAAAAAAACATCATGCAGGATGAAAGAGCTCCAGAAAAAAGCTTGATCTCTTTCTCTAAATCCAGTTTGCAGCTCTCCCAGATTTTATACCTGCAGCCTATTTTTGTGTGTGTTCTCCTTTTAATCTAATTGCCAATCTTTAATTGTAGATTTGTAACAGTGACTACATTTTATCTAGTGACCCCACCAGCAGTGACGGCAGTATTTGTATTTAAGTGTCTGTAAAGGACTGTTGCAGCAGTAAACATAGATTCGGACTCATAACAGTTTTTCTAAAAGAGATCTGGCCTCCACCACAGATATGAGGCTTGATTAGACGTCAGCTGGGTAACAGGATACGCTTATTATTTGTGTCCGATGTGGTGAAACCATAGAAGGGGTTGATTAGATGGTTTGGATTAAGTGGGCTCTGCTGTAAGTGCACATGGCAGACTGAAAAAGAACACCAGGCTCCTGCCATTGCAGGGCGATGAAGTTTTTAACTTAGTTTGCACACAGAGGGAATATCATTTTCTACTAATATTTCATACGGTGAGTTACAAAGGCATTCACAATCAATAAAAATACCTAGATCGTATATGACAGGCCAACAGAAAAGCATTATTACCAAGCTGAGGGATGAGAATAAATTGACGTTAACATTTATAAAAAAGTAATATCAACACTTATTTTGTAGAACCGCCTTTCACTCAAATTACAACTGTAAAGCTTTTAGGGTATGTTTGTACCAGCTTTCTCTTTCTACAGACATTTTTTTCCCCATTCTTCTTTGTGCTATTGCTCAAGCTCAGTAAGATCAGTAGGTCTACATCAACTTTCAAACCTCCCCACAGGTTCACAGTCGGTTTCAGATCTGGACTTTTATTGTAACTTATGAGGATGATTTCATCTAAACTATACAATTGAACGTCTGTCTGTATGTTTTGGGTAGTTGCCTGCCAGGAAGGTTACATTTCACAAGTAATCTTTTCGTCAGCTCTCTACTACTTACCGGAGAAGAAAGTTGTTACCAGATCATGATGCTACCACCACCACCACGCTTCACCGTGGAGACGGTGCGTTCACTGGGATATGTAGGGTTAGATTTCTGCCACACATGATGGCTTATTTATATATGGGTCAAAAATGTCCATTTTAGTCTCATACAACAAGAGATTCTTCTTTGAAAGGCCATATCAGTCCCTTCAGGACATGTGGGATATTGGAAAAACGTATGTGGACTTTCTTCGAAGTGGTTTTCAGTCTAAAAGTGACTGAATAGACACACATACAAAAATGTTCTGACTTTTATTCAATCCTTTTTCTTTTTTTTGAAACCCTATTGACCTATTTGGAAACCTGTTGTTTGTTGTTTAATTATTGAAATTGTATTAAAACCTTCAGTATTTGCTTCCTAGGTATATAAGAGTGTAAGCGTCTGGATACAGAGACATATCTTAATTTTCAGATCTTTATTCTTCGACCTCTTTAAGTAACTTTTTAAATGATGAAACATTTTATTTCCAGATGTTGTGGGGACAACTGTGGAACCACTGGAGATACCAAAGCGATTCAGGATTCATCAGAAAAGGAAGAAAATTATGGATAACCCTGTCGTAATACAGACCGCTACAGGAGATCCTTAAACAATAGGGGTTTCAAGGACATTTAATTTCACTTTGGGATGGATAAAGTATTTTTGAATTGGATTTGAAATTAATTCGAATTATAGAACACTTTACTGTGTTCTTTTTTAAGAATCCTAATAAAATATATTTACATATCCTCTTGTAACATTAAAAAAAGACAATTTTGTATGATAAATCTCGAGAAGCAGATTTTATTTGACCAAATTGGTTAGTATAAACATAAAGGTTGATTAAACTTTCCTTTGTAACTAAGTGAGATAAGTGCCGACCCTAGAACCGAAATATATTAAAAAAGTTTTATCACAACTTTTAATCACCATTCCTTGTAATCAGACTTCTCTTTTCATTTAATTCTTGACTGAACAATTAAAAAAGTTAGATTTGTTATAGATTTATAAATATAGATTTAGAAAATGATTAGTATGATAAAATATAATACTAACATTTTCTCCTAATGTATTAAACGATAGATGGGTTTTTTTTCTGACATTTCACAGGTTGACCTTTCTTGCTATAAGTGATGTATTTATTGCTCAATGTAAGTTGTATTAATGTGAAAGCTATGACTTACCCAAATGCATCCAAAGAAAGTAATAAAATTCAGAATATGAGAAAAATCTTACTATGGGAAATAATCTTGCTCATCTGAGATCCTGCTGTGCGTGTTTGTGTGGATGATGAAAGTGAAAAGCAAAATCTGTAAATAGATAGGAAACCAAATTTCTCTGAACAATTGTCATGGCTGCGACAGAGCGACTCGAAGTATTTTAGTCAAAATGATAGATTCGTTACATTCATTACTGCTTAATTGGTCTTTGTGGTAAAATCAGAAATAACCACATTTTCAAAAGCTGAGCCACAGAAAGATAAAATCAGATGTCGAAAGTTTAACATTGAAGAAAATAAAAGGGCTTCATCAACATATACTGTAAATGTTAATGGACCAAAGAAGAATCCATGAGCAACCTTTAAACTGATGGAGTGTAGCATCTAGAAAAACACTAAGAAGGATAGATTCAATGCTGTGTTTTTTATTGATGTAAATAACCCAACAAAGAACCTATAGTACCATTCTTACAGTCTTTATAAAAAGCAATAACTTGGTTTAAAAATGTAACGCATTAAATGTCCTAAAAAACACCAGGACAAGTTAAGAAAAGGAAACAGATCAAGAGAATTACACTAAAAAGAGTAATTAAAAAATTTAATAGCTATAGTAAAATTATACCATTACAAAAAAGAAAGAGCTAACAGATGCATTGATCTTCTATAGATCCCTTCCCGTGAATGGACCAAAACAAGTAGACAGCCCCGTGTCTGCTATCAATCAAGGTAAAACAACGCGACAACCCATCATAATAGGCTGTGTAGTTATTGTCATACAATAGGCTGCATGTGTGCTGCTCTTGTCTCTGTAATTAAATGCAGCTTTGGTTGCGACAATAATGAGCTTGTGTAGGTTTTTAATTATTCACTCAGTCCATAAGCGTAACGCAGGAAGAACAAACTGTTGTGGAGAAAGCAAATGTTATGTCACAACAGCTTAAAATGTGAGATGTTTATCTTTACTGATAAACAGATTAGACAATGTTACAAGATCTGATAGATTTCTCTTAAGGTAATTACAATAGATTCAGCAGTGGCCAAAATCTTTTTTTTTTCAGATATCTGCATAAAAACATATCACTGTTTTAAATAATGTTAGTGGATATCAAAACATGAAGTTAAATTTCCTTTTCCACATTCGCTCATGCTGTCAGATGTTGTATTAGGACATTGAATGAAATTAGTTCATAGAAAGATGAGAATGATTTAAAATCATACTTGTATAATTTGACTTCAGTTTTTGCTTTATTTTACTTTTTAAAAAATCACATGTTGAAATCTATCATGTGTCTCATGATTTCCGACTCAAATTATTTTTAAATCAAAACGTAAACATTTTAATTGCGTTTTTTCAAGATTTATTGTTATCGTGACTAATTCTATTTATTACCCCCTAAGGTTTGCTTACAATCAAATTAATAGCTGTTATCTTTGAAAAGTGACACCATTTTGCTTGCATATACAGTACCTATTTCTTCTTATGTGGTCACATTACAACCACAAACTTCAGCTTTCATGTGTTAGACCAATAAAAAATGTTGTTGGGAGGCTTGTGTAGAACAGGCACTTGTATGCTGGTCAGAACTGATAGGGGGAAAACACAAGGTAACCTATAAAGGAGATCTGTTAGAGGTTCTTTAAAAACTTGGGAGTGGGGAAAGAATTCGCTTTCCAGAGGGACAACATACAGCCAGGGCTTAAAATGAATGGTTTCGATTTGAAAAAATGCATATTATATTGAATTAAAATCATCAAACCTGCTGATGCACCTGAACATGATTATAGTTGATCATTTATCTACCCTAAAAATGAGTGGACAAGAATTAAGCCTTGGGGGACACATGCATTAAACATTTAAGGCTTTGATTTCTAACCGGGACAACAAATCTGTCCAGGTTTGAAAATATATGCTTTAGACTATTCAAAGCATATCAAAACAGGTTATGCTTGATCATGTTCTGCATAACAATGTCCTGGTTTAAAGTTTGAAATACCTCTTTTGGTACAGATGAAGTGCTCTGTTTGATCCTTATCGAGCGACTAGTTAAACTGTATAAGAAGAAGTAATTAAAAGCCTCTATGGAATACTGATGGAAGAGGAATGAAAGGAAAAACATACTGCTGTATGCCTCATTATATTATTTGCCACAGCTAACCATACAAAAACACACACAAATATACATTTTTAACTATTTATTGACTTATAATGGGCTGAATAGAAAAGCACGGCACACTTTTAGTATGTTATTTTTATTAATTAGGGGTGTCGCTGTACATTTCTTTTCATTTTCAATATGATATCGATGTTGCACTCTTGGGTATTGCCTTATACCGATACTGACCCGATAGGATATCGGAATGAATCACACAAACTTTTTCTACTTTTGTTACTT
Organism: Orestias chungarensis; assembly: GCA_032876305.1. Taxonomy (NCBI): domain Eukaryota; kingdom Metazoa; phylum Chordata; class Actinopteri; order Cyprinodontiformes; family Cyprinodontidae; genus Orestias; species Orestias chungarensis. The sequence continues at coordinate 2,261,183 of JAVLVB010000813.1, forward strand.
GGTGTCTCTAAACCAAGTACGTGGTTTAGAGACACCAAGTACTTGTTAGCCAAACATTTTTGTAGTTATCATGTTGGCTCTGGAAACAAGCTAAAAAGAAATGGCGCAGATAAAATGCTTCAAATCGGATTTTCTGTGTCCGAAATAAAGCCGTAGTACAAAGTTAACACGTATAAAGATGCTTGTGAGTTTCTAGCAGGGACATAAAGGGTCAAACAGGGCGATGAAGTCAGCTGAACGCAGGTGAAAGTAGAGGTGCAGAGAGAACTTGGCGCGCGACGCTTCTCCGCTCGTCTCGTGCAGCGTTATCGTGTGTGTGGGCGCGTGGCTCTGCGTCCTCCTCCTCCTCCTCCTTCATCTTCTTCTCCTCCCCTTGCTCCTCCTGCTTCCACCCAGACGAAGCAAAAAGGCTGGGGAGGAGCGCCGGAGCCCTTCAGTCAACAGCCTACGGTGTGAAGTCGGTAGGAACGCGGCGGAGGAGCGTCGCTCGTCTAACGGGTAAGCTAACGGTAGTCCGGCCGCTGCTACGCCGTTGACGTCGACGCCGCCAGCTTTTCTCCTTGTTCATTTCCTCTCTTAGTTGTTCTAAAAATCGTACCCGGGTTATAAGCCTTCCCTCCCACCCCGATATTCGGCTGAAACTATCCGGGTGACAGCGGGTTGAATGCGGAGGTCTGACTCCGGCTAGCGGGAATCATCCGCGGTCTTTAACCGTTAGCGGCTCTGCTGAATGAGTCAACCGTTGGTCGCTGAAAAAGACCAAATAACATCCCCAGCAGGTGCTTCGTACATCTTTTTAAATTCCTAATTAAGTGTAAGAAATGATATCAAAATGTTCGTTCTTTTATTTTTTTAGTTGGTGGGTTCAATTCCCAGCTGCTCATCCTTGAGCCGCCTGAAAGTCCCGGTTAGGGTGTAAAAATAGCCCCGGTGTGTGTGTGTGTGTGTGTGTGTGTGTGTGTGTGTGTGTCAGCCCGGTCCTGGTCACACCCCGACCCAATTGGAACTCTGGGAGGCCGGGTACCGAGAGAGGACACACCGCCCAACTCTGGTCCGCCTGGTTATGCGGACAGACAGGAAGCCGCAGCGGTGGCACCTGTTCGTGTTTGTCGACATCATGCATCCTTCTAGTAAAGGAGCCTGGGTTTACTGACACAGGCTGAGGGGTCAGGGTGAATAGGGGGGGTAAATACTTCAGAGAGATTATAAATATCCTAGACAGAGTCTTAGAGAGGCATAATAAGTAATGCATGAGGATGCACAAGATCTGCAGGATGCATTGCTGAGAGGTTAAAATACCCAGAGATGATTTTTTTTATGCGTGTTTGATGTCTGAACTTTACTGATTGGGATCAGTGACACTTTCATGCCGTTTTTGCTTCATATTTCGCAGGAAGGGGCAGTTTTTTTAGTTTTGGGATGGTTAAAGACAAACAATCATCTGAAAGAGGTGAATAGATAGTTAAAGTGACATTCTATGAAAATGACAACAATAAATACATTTTTTGTTAATATAAATGATTCATATTTTCCTCCCTGTTACATTATTATCCATTAATTTAAAAACAAATATGAATGTTCGGGCACTGGCCCTCTCTGACCCCCCATTTATGGCAACACTGCAGTGGCCATGAATCCATTTCTTCCTCCTCAGTTTCTTGTTTATCTGTCACTAAGAGGCTCTCGGTGTTTTATGATCATTTTTAAGCCTCAGTTGTGCCCATCTACTTCAATAACAACAAGCTAATTATATAATTATACAATAACAAACCGATATTGCATGTCAGATTACACACAATGAAAAGGACATCTAATTTTTGGAGCTCAGGTCTTTATTAACTTACCTTTTTGCAGCAACAGCAGCAGAAGCGGCGGCGGCTCTTGCACCATGCTTAGTTGCGCTTACGCATAAAGTCTGTATTTTCCCTTTCTGGGGTTTGAGTTCAGCTGCAGAGCAATGCAGCTGTGAAAACCACAAGTCACCTTCGTGATAAGAATGGCGCGGCTGGCCAGGTGCCGATGACAGGACAGCATAACCTATATTTTTTTACATGTGCAACCTACTTTCTGCTAGATCCTGAGTCGTCCTCAAGTGTGGTGCGAGATATTTGCATTAACTCGCCATGTTGAAGCTAAAAGATGCAGCAAAAAAGGAACTGAAATTGAAACTTGTGTAAAAAAAATAATTAAAAGGCAAACGCACGCCATCAAAACTGAAAATGAAATGATGACAACATTTATTCAATTGTTCAGATACAAAGCTCTGAATTTTACTACTATTGTTTTGGAGTAAGCTTCCTAATGAGCTCCATGGCTGGTGTAAAAAAAAAACTAAAAACTGTTTTAGATTCAGCCTCAGAGAGAAAACAATGACAACAGCTTCTTTGACTAGAGCCAGAGAGGATTTCTTGTTTCATTGTTTTCATATAGGATGAAGATGCAGCTGATAGATTTCACATCTAAGCAGCCAAGCTATAATTTTAAATTATATAATTGATGCGTAATTTACTCTTTTCATAATTACAAATAAGGATTGAAGCAGGTTTGAGGGCTTAAAGCAGCTTTTGGACGTCTTTTATCCATCCTGCCTGCTCGTCGATGCGGATGAGCCGAAAAGCTTTTGGCCGGAGGAGGAATAAAAAGAAGAGATAAAAAAAGGTTTCCCGTGGAGTGAGCAGATCCGAGGCTTGGAGGGGGAAGAGAGCAGCAGATGGATGATGATGTAGTGGGAAACTGGTGCTGCCCGCCTCCCGCCGCCATCCGTCACACGCTAATGATCGTGTCACACCTTCTCCCCGGGCGGTCGGCCACTTCTGCAGCGCTCAGCTCAAAAAAATAAAATAAAATAAAAAACCCGCCGGCTGCACTCTAATCCCCTCTTCCCTGCCGTCGGCTGCAAAGCCTGGAAGCGGGAGAGTGTCGCTGCGATCCTCTCCATTACCGATTCACCACTTTTCTCCTTCACCTCTTCATCTCCAGAGCCCTCTGACATTTAATCTCTCACTGGTATAACTTCACAGACGTAGTCCAGCCTCCTCCTGCTTTACATCCAGATTATCTTTGATCGCCATAATTAAAGGAGATGTCTTGATTCACACACATCCTCCCCTCCCTCTATCAGGTCTGGGGTCAGAGTTGACCGCAGGGCAGCGATCATGGCACTGGCGTGTGTTTGGCTGACAGGCAGGTCAGCACAAACTCACCAATAGCACGTCAGGGAGCCCGCCAACCTTATTATGTCCTTCTAGGCTGTTTACAACACTCCCGAACAATCTCCTCTCAGTTCCTCTTACACAGGCGGCTGCAGACCGCCACACCAGGCCAGATACAGATCTTTATTAGTGTTTTGTTAACTTTAAAACATGTGCTGCAAGAGGGGCTCCATGCAGTTATCGCTTTGATTAGAACAATTAATCTGATATGAACCTTGTGAACGCCAGAGGGTTCAATTCTTAAAAAACTCCCACGATGTTTGTTTTTTGAATCCATTATCCAACGACATGTATACTGATATTGGTAAATGCAGATCAAATTAATGTTAAAGGTCTGTTGGATTCAGTAGTAATATAAATGCGCACAAAGTCTTTAATGTGTTTCGTTCATTGGATAAAGAGCAATATAATCAGTCAAAAATGCAATTAGCAGGTCACTCGTCAAATAAATCTGTATATGAGTAAGTTCCGGAAACTAAGAGCCTGATCGTTGCATCCTTATGTGGATCTTTGCATCTTATTCACTGCTAAATATCAGGTACTATAAACACGCTCTATTGGTTTCATAACTGGTTTACCGTAAAAACACAGGAATCAGCTGGGCAGAGAACCATAAACTTTGTCCTTACTAAACCTCTGAATTTGCAGGTTAGAAATGTCCTGATCACATTAGATATATCAGAATAGTATTCAAAAGATGGTTTATTTTAGCCACTTGATTCACAAAGTGAAACAACTCTACAGGCTAAATACCCGCCTTTATTTATGTTTAATTCTGCTATATATATTTTTTGCTGACAGCTAAGTAAAACACTTTTGATTTCTTTTTTTTGATTAGAGCATTATTTCAGACATATAAAAAAATGTTTTAACACAGACATTTTTTGGCACAATAAAAGTTATCTGCTTAAGGGATGGTGTTTTCAGGGTATTGCATCTAAACATATCGAGCCCACAGGTTTTCTATTAGTCTACCGTAGTTTTCTTTGAAAACGGACCTGAATATTTGGTTCTTATCCAATTTCGTGTTTAAAATAAATGAGGGAGAGAAAAATATGAAGTAGGTTCTTTGATCAAGAAGGTAATACAGAATCCCACAGAAAATGAAGGAATAAGTCATTCGAATTATTTAGGAAAGTATATGTTTCAATTAGTCTGATATGTTATGTAAAACTAAAAAGGTTTACACATAACATGTTTACACAACAATCCTGAACGCGGGGTTGAGTCGAAACCTTTTTAAATGTAAGATCTTTACACCAACCCCAGCGTGCAGCAATTTCAGTGTCAATGTTATTTTTTATTTATGCTGCACCGAGACGCCAGCGGGAGGTAAACCCTGTTCAGCTGTTAAATAGTCATGATGTGGGATTTGGCATCCTCTCGGCTCGTTATTCCCTCTCAGGTGCTGCAGGCCGGAGCGTCCCCCACAGCGGCGCGTTACAGCAGACCCGTTTTAGAAAACATGCCGGAACGCCATTTCTCTCTCCTCCTTTATGTGTGGTTTGTGTGTCTCTCTCCGGTCACCGCGGGGATCAGGGATTCGGCTCGGCATTCAGGGAATATCCACGTTGCCGGATCAGATGCTTCTCTCTCCTCCGCACCTGCCATTTCTAAGGAAAACTCAAGGAAATGCTTTAAAGCACGCAGGAGCCGGTTTCACTTCTGAGCACGCGAGGCCTCGTAGAAACAGAGGGCATGCCGGCGGTGAAACAATTACTACTGTAAGAAAGCAATTAGCCGCAGTGCCGTCCGAGGGTTACACACAAACGAGGACGGGCTTCTGTGCTCTGAAAGTAGCATGCAGCGGTGTTTCCGACATACAACTACTGACAGTTTTTTTTTTTTTATTCTCTCTCATGTTTTGTGATTTCTTCAGGCTGTTTTCCATTGACCACTTAAAGTCCTGCAGAGAGGAGAACGTTAACAGAGACCGAGCAGAGGCGGAAGCGATAATTGCATTTCTTGCTGCCCTGTGGGAACATGGGATATATGACCCCCATCGCTCACTCGTAAAGGCTCTCCAGTAAACAAATCCACACATGTAAGAATGGAGCGAAAGTCTAGCCAAAGATGACTGCTAATACAAATAAAAGTCATTATTTGCCTAAATAGGGAACGCTTTACAGCGTGATTTGTGTGTTTTTTTTTTGTTATATTTCAGAAGAAGATGACTGAGGCAGCTGTAGACGGCGCAGATGTCCTTGTAAAACCTTGTTACACGAAAAGCTATCCTTCCCTGTCACCATGTCCGCCCCTCTGCAGTCAGAATGGGGGTGGGGAGTTTCACACTGACGTTAAGAAGCTTCAGCAGCAGGTAAGTGAAATTTAAACATTCGCACGCGGCTAATTAACAACACTAAGATCATTCATCTTTTAGTCAAAACACCAACCTGGTAATAAATTGTTCCCCTCGCCCGCAGGAACACTGTAACCAGGTGATACCAAAGAAAAAATTCAAGGTAACTTAAAGTGGAGCCTCGTCTCATTATTCATTTTTACCGGTATATTGATTGCAGCGGACTTTATGAATTTTTAATAATGCTTGTGCGTTGTTTTCCAGGCCAAAGGAAAGTTGGTGCGCAGCATGGCGTTCAGTGAGGAGTCGTCCCCGAATGAAGAAACGAAGGTAAGAGGCAAACGTGTCATCATCTTTGCCCTAATTGCTTCGCTTAAATTAATCCATATTGTTATCCTGGTGTAGGCATCTCCAGGCGCAAACATCCCATCCAGCTGCCATGACAAAGAGAGACACTCTAGTAGGGAAGAAGAGCCAGACAACAGCGCTGATCCAAAGAAACCATCACTGTCTAAAGGTCTGTCTGAGAAAGGTTAAAGCTATTAAATATGAAAAGAAATCAAGCGTGTCTCCAAGCACAGACTTTGCGTTTCTCATCTCCACGTCTCCCCTCAGAGTCCAGCGTGGAATACACCGACTCAACCGGCACCAATCTGGACCGGTTTATCGAGGACACCCTCAACAGCAACCCCAGAGACCGTCTGACTCTGCTCAAACTGGAGCAGGACATGACCGACTTCCTCTACAGCAATAGGTGAGTCCATATGAAGCAGTGTGTGTGGGCTTCTGTACCGCTCTTCAATTCATATAAAATTTGTACAAGAAATAAAATAAAGAAACGAGATTGTCGTTTTCGAAAATTAAACTTCATCTGCCTCCTCCCGTTACTTTCAGCTCCTTTAAGAGGTTCCCTCAAATGTCATCCTACCACCGCATGCTGGTCCATCGGGTGGCGGCCTACTTCGGCATGGAGCACAATGTAGACCACACGGGCAAGTCGGTCATCATCAACAGGACAAGCAACACGCGCATGTAAGCACTAATGATGCATCTGCGTGTTTCCCCGTGGCCGCTTACCTATCAATGTTACTAATTTGTTTGAATGTTTGCGTCAGACCGGAGCAGCGTTTCTCAGACTTGGTTCACAAGGAAAAGGCCGAAGAGATCCTCCCATTGAAAATACTGTTGAAGAGAGACAATTCTGACGACCAGGTCTGTCTTTGCTCTCGGACATATTTTTATAGCAGACATTGTTCACAGCCTATCCTTGACCCTTTTTTTTTTTTTATTCTCCCAAACAGGGCCGCCATCTCCCTTCACGTGAGAAGAAAAGTAAGTCGATGGAGGAGAGAGAAGAGGAGTACCAAAGGGCACGAGAACGAATTTTCAACAAAGAGGTGAGAGAAAGAGACCGAGACGGACGGAGCAGGAGGACATGACAAAAAAAAAGGGAATGGATCGGAGCTAATTTCTCCTCTGCGTCCCCCCCCCCCCATTTTTTTCTCACTATGAAGTCACTCTGCACTCAGGAGAGCGACCATGCAGAAAGCAGGTAACCTTGCCTGAGGCGTATTTTTTCCGTGTAACTTTCAGCATATTATATTTAGATGAGGACATTATTAACCGTCCATGTGTATGCAGGGATGTGGAGGAGTACAATCCATACTTTGAGACCCAGAGGAAAAGACAGCTGTTCAGGTAAAGCTCTCAGAGTCATTTATCACGTTAATCTACATGGACACAGAAAGAGCAGCTTTTACTCCTGTATATGTGTCCATGCTGAAGATTTCCCAAAATAAATAAAGTCTTTTAAAAAGTCTTGTAGAGTTAAAATATAAGAACTTGATTCCTTTGTTGTGTGCTGCACAGAGACAGGAATAAACAGAGACTTACTTGTACAGGAAGTAGCTGATTGACTCTTAAAAAGTAACTGATTGGCTTTAAACTTAAAAACTTTTTTTTTATTACCAAGCAGCATCATAAGTAAGTCATACCAGGTCAGAAACCTCTCACTGTGGAAAATAGACACCAAAGCTTTGGTAATGTCTGGTTCCAGTTCATCAGGAACAGACAAGCACAACATCCAAATAATTTCCCACCATGCAGTTTAGCTAAAGATTAGGGTAAAGAGGCCTTCCACTAGCAAATACTTGAATCTAATGACCAAAATATGCTAAAACTTGTTCAAATTCAGTTAATATTCAGAAACTATTCAACAATCATAAGAAAGGATTGATTGCTGAATATAAATACATTTTCTAGTGATATTATTTGGGGACTTCATTTATTAATAATAACTAATAATTTTTGCATAGTATTTTTCTCTTTTAAGAGATTCCTGTCTCCTGTCCTACACCGTTATTATTAGTTGAATAAAAAGGATTTAAAATCCTAATCTGTCAGAAGTGCGAATACTTTTTGGACTCAACAGTTGAAAGATCACAGAGTAACATCAAAGTTTTTTTAAATCACTTTACCTTTATAATTATTCAGCGATCAAGATATCAGACATTTATCTGCGTATTGACAAAGAGAGGATTTATGGAGTGATAATAAACTAACAAACTGTATTTTTTTGCATGTCTGTGTTTTATATTTGTAACTAAGAAAGAGAGAGCGAGCAAGATCTTCTGCAGATGACAGGAATGCTGACTGTTAAGGAACAAGATGCTGGATTTGAAAATATTTGCAGCATTTGAAAACTCAGTATAAGACGTGAAGTAATTGTAGCTACATTATAAAAAAAGGCTAAAATTGTTTTTAAATGTCCCCATAAACAATATTTTTTGTTTTAAAATCTCACATTGTGACATCTCTGCTCTAAATAATTGTCTGGAAGAGAAATAGAAATCATCCTGCCTCTTTTGAGAAGCTTGTAGGCTGACTGTTGTTGTGCTTCGCAGGAGGAGCCGTGCCAACTCCAGCTCCAGCTGGACGGGCAGCAGCAAGCAGAGCAGCACTGAGACCGACTATTGCTATGGCAACGACCCCCCGCCCTGGAGCAGCACCGACTCAGATTCCTCCTTCCAGTGGACGAGTCCGGCGGTGAAAGCCCACCAACCAACGGGCCAATCCTGGGAAACACGCAGTTCAGGTGCGTCTTTGTTTCAAACTTCGGAGAAAAAGCAACTTTACCGTCACATCTCACCGAGGTGCAAATCCATTCATCAGAGGTGAGGGGCTTCACTCCTCAACACCTGCACACACGGGATCAGAGGCGCAGTCATTGCTGAGCCACACTTTGTGCTGGAAGCGATCACTGTTTATAAATTATCAGCTTTTATTCAGCAGCGTCTAATTAACAAAAAGTTAAAGTTCTGGTGTGAAAATTGAACTCCAATCCACAAATCTTCACACTAGAGCTGCAAATTTTCACACGACACCTCCAGTCTTCCTCACAGGAAAAGAAAAAAAAACGTCAGCCTTGCGGAAAGAGGTTGTTTTTAGCACATATTTTTCTTCTTCAAAAACAAAATAATAATTTTGAGATGTTTGATTTTCATTCCTACTCTTTCATTCTTGCGTCTCTGTTCTCCTTCAGGCTCTATCTCGCTTTACAGACTGCATCCGTCTTGTGCGCACGCATCTCCTCCTGCTCCCATCATTGAGGAACCGGCTCACAACTACGTCACGGAGAATGGGATACCGCCAGGGAGCATACTGGTGAACCCGCTCACTGGTGCGTAGCGCCGACCGCGGCAGCGTCCGTTCAGCAGTGGGTTCACCTTCATCATGCTCCACCTTTAACCCCATAGGGCAACCCTTCCTGAATCCTGATGGAAGCCCCGCCGTGTACAACCCTCCAGATAGTCAGCAGCCAATCAGTAGCCAGACTGTGCCGCCTCAGCAGCAGGTAACACACTTCCTACAGTTTTCCAGACGTAGGCTTTTTTAACCTTTAGTTTAAAAAATAAAACACTAGCGTTCACCTGGAGTGACAAAGAAGGATGGAAAATAATACAAGATTAAATATAATTAAGACATGATTAAAGACAGCTTTGAAACATTAATGTAAGGCCGAGTCAATATTTAACATTAGACCCAGAAAGCCCTTCTGAACTCATTCATGCCAAATACGGTCATACAGCGACATGCTCACCTGTCTCCATCCGTCTTTCAGGTGCTTCAGTACTCGTCCGTCTCCTACACGGCACCCCAGATGATGCCCGTCGCTCCCTCACAGCCGTACCCACCAGTACGTATCGCCGGCTGACCTGCCGTCTGCGTTTGTGTGTCCGAGTGCCGACCGGTTTCCTTCTTCTCTCGTCAGGTCGACGATCTCTCCTCGCAGTTCGCTCACGTGACGCTGAGCTGCCCGTCAATGGGAGAGGCCGCACCGATCTTCCCCCACGGTCAGGGTTACATCTACGCCGCTGCTGCTCCTCCTAACCTGCCCAGCTACTGCCAGCCCTCACCGCAGGTAGACGTGTCACACATTTGCTCCCTTTTGTAGTTTAGTTTAGGCTTGGGAACATACATATAACAGCAGTAATGTCACCCAACAGGTGCCTGTGTACATTTGCCCTACCTCAGCCCAGCCTGGATTCAGGCCAGTTTCCCCTTCCCAACATGTCCGCAGCTCAGCAGCACAACCAGCAGGTACCTTCTTCGTCTTCTGTGTGTTTATCATTTGTGTGGAAAGCCCAGCTGTAGCAGTAGAGGAGGGGGCCGTTACACTGTCAGAGATGTAGTCTGAGGGTCTCACAGTGAACCGGTCTCTTTCCCTGCTGTTTCTTTTCATCAGAGAGAGGGACTCCGTTCAATCTCCTGATCCTCGGCGAATAAATCTATCCGTTGTTTTTGTCTCTAGTTTGGAGTTCATTTATTATTTGAAGAAAGTGTAAAGCTGGGAATCTTGAAGGGGTTTTTTCCCCTCCAATCAGGCATGGACAGGTTATACTAAGATCAAGGTCTTAAAAAGTTAGGATTGCCAAATTGCTAAAGTTTTTCCATTATACGATTAGAACACCTTACAGTCTATATAATTAGATGAAACTACCAGGTTCCTTGGTCCTCATTTGCTCGCTTACAAGTAAACCACATTTGTTTGTGTATATCTAACTCCTCTAAAAAAAAAAAAACCTGATTGTCTCGATATTAAAACTAAGCAACATTATTAATCGGTAATTTTACGGCAGTGCTGTGTTACAGCCGGTCAACTGCTCAACCAGTTATTAATCTATAAATAAAAAATTCTAATTTTATCAATATTGTCCAAGTATCGTTCTTAAGAGCTAAAACCTGTGACTAAATGTCCTTTAAACAAGAATATAACAATTTTCTGCTTCGCAAGCACTTAAAACCTACTACTAAATACTACAGATCAAAGGTAATGTATCAGTATTCTTCATGAATTCAGGATGAATAATAAAACTTTAACATTTTGTGTATAAAACCATGAGAAGACAACAAACCAACTCAGAAAATATTGTTTAGAAGATGTCTACAGCATAACTAAGGATGATGTGTTTGTTTTGATTTACTTAAAACAAAGCAGTTTTTGCTTTATAAACTTCTTAAATCAAACCAACTGATGATTTTCTGCTTATTAATAATAATCCCGCGCTGTGTGCTGCAGGTTTCCCCCCCGCTGTGAGGGTGCAGCAGTCTTCCCACACTCAGTCTCAACCAGTGCTGGGGACCTACACACCAGTGGCCTCCCATCAGTGCAGCATGGTTCAGGTAACTCTAGAAACCTAATTATTTACCATTATTTGCTAGTTTGTACAATCCTCTGCCATAACTTTGTGGTGTTTTGTTTTTGTTTCCCCCTACAGGGAGGTGCTTCGGTGCCGTTTCCCCAAAGTAAAGTGGGCACCGGCGGAGTCGGAGACGCAGGGTTCTGCTGCGTGGTTCCCCCGCCTCCTCACCACAGCAGCTGCTCCAACCTCAGAGCACCCGCCTGGAACATGCAGTATTGATGGTGTGACAATACCTTGGTATCTGTTTTAGGTCACACGCTCGCACTGTTTTTTTTTTTTGTTTTTTTTTATTGCAAATGCATTTTTTTTCTCGCACTCGCTCACCTTCCTTCCCACTGACGGTGTGGCTGTGTTGTTCCCACACTTTACATCGCCTCGGTCAAAAAGATAACTGTTCCACTCTACCAAAGCTTAGTTGAAAATATAAGAGCTGCTGTACTGAATGCATAATTTATATGCACAAATGGAGTTTTATATTGTTCTTAAATTATATATATATATATATATATATATATATTGTGTTTTAAGGAAATGCACTGTGTGAAGAGAATAAAGTGCCATGGTTTGACTGATGAGGTCACGTTTGCATCACCCCTGCGTCTCTGTTTCCTCTTCGCCTGACGCACCGACGTTAGAGTGAGAGCTTTGATGAGAAGAGGTATTACCGGAAGATGTAGCCAGAAGTTTTTTCTGTAGTAAATAAACAAACAGCAATCTGGAAATTAAAAGAAACCGTCCTGTTAGTAGGAAATAAATTCATCATTGTCTGACAAACACTTGTGTAATCCTTGATACAAAAAGAAAAATAAATAAATAAATATGGCAGCATTTTGAGAAAGAGCAAGACTGCTTTTACACTTAAAAAGTGAAAGCAGAGAAGAACATTTTTAAAAAAATAAGCGTCTCCACTGCCTGGTCTTTAGCCTCCTCTGGAGTTTATAGTGTCCATGGTTTTTGTTATGATCTGCAGAAAACTGAGGGTGAGATCTGGGAGAGTATAAATACCAACGGTGTGAAAGTACGTACACAAAAATCTGATGTTTAAAACTTTGATATCATTCGAAGCATAAAAACTTTCTACTTATGACGACTATCAGGATAATTTTATCTGAAAAATGTAATTTTGATTTTGATGCAGACCCAAGCAAAAATATTTAATTAACGACTAATTTTATTTCGTTTTAGCTCCCAGTCGCTTCTTCAGTTTCCACTTGATTTACTGTATTTAGTGTGATTTGAAATATTTTCAAAGAATTTGTGGCAGTGATGGAAAAAAGTATTACCTCCTCCACAGAAGCTGACAGGCCGTGTGTAGCAAAAAGTGGGGGAGGGGAACGATATCTTGACGTCCTACTTTAAACCAGATCTGTCACAACAGGATTTTCAGCTTGTAACTTTTAAAAACATCTCTAAATACGGTTTAAGAAATTTGCTTTGTGCCCAAATAATTTGTGATTTGAGGAAGGGTAGAAACAGTTGCGGCTCCTTAATGAAGGCGTTGACAAATACAAAAGATATCATCTCCACCTCACTCAATTCTCCCCTCTGCTGAGAAGGTGCAGGTGCAGCTAACGACATAAGTTACAACTTTTATTGCCGTATTTGTTTCCCCACTAAGTCATGACAGGAGTGAAAATGAGCCAGCAGGCGCAACGTGAGTCCTAAACAGAAGCAGCGACATTAAATTAACTTTATTTACTCTGGCGTTTTTTCCCTGCTAAACATCTGATCAAGCTAAGTTCTCCTGAAATTCAATTAGATCTTTCACACATGCACGGCTGTATCATTACACGGGGGTAAAAAGTTGCTTTTAAGTCTTCAGGCAAATCTTCATCGTGCTCTTTTCACCGTCATCCGAGCGATGGCTGCGACTGTGCCGTTGTTTCAAACGCCGTATAATCCACTTTGTGCTCTGTGTGACTCGTACTCTTCCCTTCAAATCCAATGAAACGCATCAGTCACCGATGGGAGCGCTTCAAATTTAATGTTGGATTTCATAACCGCGGCGCAGAATGCACAATTTATACGGGCCGGTGGTTTTTATTTTTATTTTTAAAATCGTGCCTATTTTTGTCGAACATTGGAGAGACAGACACACACAACGGCAGGCAGAGGCAGCTGTGCAGGTTCCATCATCTTTAATAAAAGGCACATGTACAGCCAAAGTGAGATGAGTGAGTCCACCGGCATTAAGAGACAAAAGCATCAAAAACACAGAAACACAGGAAAGCAGAGGTCGGCAGGAGGGAGGTCTGTCTGCCGTTACAGTAGCGTCTACATGAGTAACATCTTGTTTTTTACGTCTCAGTCTTCAGGTCAAACGCCTCCAACCGTCCCGAAAGCACACAAACACGTCAAACCATCCAAATCGATGTCTCGTATGCATCCCCCCAATCTTTCTGTGGTTCAATTACTTAGTGATAAAACCATATTCAATTTAGAGAGGGGGGGGGGAAATCACACAAAAGTTAGATTAAACATAATTTAAGATAAAATCTGTTATTTAGGAAGCAATTAAACTAGCATTGATTTCCCCTAAAGGTGTTAAAAACTAAATTTGCTATGAAAACATTGGAAAAAGAAGGAAGAAAAAGAAAGCTTCATGTAAAATAAATATGACACGGGACATTTAGTTACCAGCACACAACTCGACTTTGTGAAGCCCCTGAATGCCTCAGTTGTGGTCCAGCCTCGCCAGCGCCGCCCTGGAGGACGGACAGACTCGCGAGGACGTCACAGCTATGATCCGTTAAACACTCTTACTGACTCACTCACAAACTCAACGTCCCGTCAGAAAGATAAAATAAAATCACAGGTGCTTAAATAGTCTGGGTTCAGAGAACTGAGGATGCCGTTATTGTCTGAGGTTAAAACGCTGCAGAAGGAATAAGAAACTAAGAGTTAAAATGCTTCCCGGTAGATGGATGGGTGCTGCAGTCGTTTATCAGACATGCAGATCAGGGGGAAGGTGTTGAAGGGGAGAAAAAAAAAAAAAAAGTGGTGTTAAAGGAGATGAAACACATACGCCCCCCTCAGTCCCATTCACACCTCCAAACAACAGCTGAGCGAAGTCACGCGCTCCATTTTCACATTATCACCCGTCTTTGGGAGGTTTCGACATGCCGTGGACCGCCACTCCATCTTGGGTTTTGTTTCGTTTTTTGTTTTTTTTACTTCTCAAACATTCAACAATGCACACATACACGCATACAATGATAACTTGTGTGTGTGTGTGTGTGTGTGTGTGTGTGTGTGTGTGTGTGTGTGTGTGTGTGTGTGTGTGTGACCTTCAGCTGTGGGCGTCTGAAGCGAAAAGTCCGTCCCATACCACAGCTACCACACAGCAACCACCCGTCTCTGTCCTTCAGTCAGCCGCCCGTCTCCTCTTCACAGCAACTCAGAGCTTCATGAGCAAAACCAGCTCGCCGTCTCGTAGAAACAGCGACACGTGTTTTGTGATTAGCGTGTGTGTGTGTGTTAAGAGGTATCAATGGTTCAGTGGTGTGTCTCTTTAATCATGGTATCACTCTCTTGGACGCTGGCCTTCGAATCCACACACTTCCTCCTTCATCTGGTCTCTCGTCTCCTCCACCACCTCCTCCTGTAGAGGTCTCTATTTTTGGACTTGGAAGATGAACAGGCGCAGGTTGATGTTTTTGGCCGCCAGCAGTTTGTTGCACTCCACCGAGTCGGAGATGGGCAGCGGGACGTAGTCGGTCTCGTTCGTGTCGTTGCTGAAGGAGTGGTGGTAGATGACAGGCTTGATCCGCACGTCGTCGTACGGTCCCTTCAGGAGCAGGAAGGAGCACTCCAGGGCGGAGTTCACCTGCGTGCCCACAGAGACGTTTTAAAAAAAGCCCTGCGCCTGTTTACATTTACATGCATGCATGAAGCAGATGCCTTTATCCAAAAGAGGATTAAAACATTGAACTACCTGCAGCGTCCTGGAAGAGAATTTAAGATCACCTACAACATGTTCATAATTTTAATGAGATAAACATGTCTGTGGTTTTCCTGAGTCAGGACCAGACAAGTTGCAAAGAAAAGCTGCGATTGATGTTTGTTTTTAAATTAACTAGTAAGCACAACAAATCTGCTTTTAAACTGTCATATTTTTATTTAATTTTACTTTTTAATGACTTTTCTTTCTAAATTTTATGCTCCTAACCTTTTAGGGGTTTACGCGCTTTTTAATCTCTATGTAAAGCACTTTTGAAAGTGAGCAAAGTGCTTCACAAATAATTCGGCCTCGCCTCAACAGCCTCTAAAAATATTTTCTGCTGTTTTATTCATCAGCAAATACAGTAACAGGCATCAAGAGCCTAAATGCCCGCATAGTTAAATAACTAGCTTGGATTTATCACGATCGAAATTTATTCACCTGGGACAGATTTCACTGCTGCACACAAACGTCACGGCAAATGGTGAGTTTTGAAGTACGGCAGCAGGCGCTCTCAGACTGAAGCCCGTGTTGACCCGACGTAAAACATATACCAAGAAGAGGAGCGACAGCTATGGTGTGAAAGTTTTTCAGACATTGACTGTTCTTCGTGAATGCTGTTGAGTAAAAGTGGCAGCAGGCCTTGCACCGAAACGTGCTTGTCTGCCGAGATTTATATACGACTCGACAATGAACACACGCATCGTTGAAAAAACTGACTGAAATACAACCGATGAGGTCAAATATCTGCAAATGGATTCACTTGGCAGCAGAAATTCTGGGCTTTTACAAATTAGCCTTTTTATTTTAAAGAACCAGACCGCAACCATTATTATTCTAATTCTTTACCTTAATATTATATCTCCAATGGGGTTATGTGCTTGGAATAAACAACATAAACCACGTTAAGTTATTCTCTTTTTATGAAAGGATCTGGGTAAGAAAACCCTAATAAAAACCCTCTTTAAAATTAAAAACAAATAATAATATGAATTTCCCTCGGGATCAATAATCTATCTATCTATCTAAAAAAATTTGGCTGATATTGGATCTGATTATATTGGTCCTCATCCAAAAAAAGCCGGTGCAATTCTTTTTATTCTTTTTATTTGATTGTTGAAACCTCATTAATTTTAAAAGTCAGGGTGGTGTAGAGAGGAAAATATATGTATTGATGTTTAAAATTTTAGTCCTTTAAAACTCTGGTTGGTGTGATTTTTATTTGTTGGTTTGGTGTATTTTTGCAGCCCTGATCACTCTAAAGACAAAATGTATGGACTCCACCTCTAAACCTTACGGATGTGTGAAAAATTGTCAATTTTTGTACAATTATCTGCTCACTAATTCGACAATGTAGCAGATAAAAAAATGCTGAGCAAACTCATTTAGCGTCCGCACTGATAAGCTGCATCGTTTGCAGTAACTGCTGGTAATCTCATTACCAGCTAATACGTGTGTATTCGGTCAGATGCTTAAAACTCAGGATGTCTGTCTTAATTATGCAGCCACAAACCGCAGATGATTAATATCCCACCATCATGAGTGTTTGTGGGTAAATGTTAGTTTTAAATACTGTTATAAAAATGGTAATTTGAAAAATAACAGAGACTTGATGTGAGCAACAGATTTCTTAAGAAAGCCGCAGGTGATTTTGAAAATGACTAACGCCTTTTAACTTTGAAGATGCTGCCTTTGAACACCACACCATAAAGTGTTCCTCTCTCACTCGGAAGGCATCATTATCATTTCCTCCCTCGGGAGGGAAACCATTTCCAGGCTTTCGGCGGAGCTGAAGCCGTTTCTCATCGTCTCGTCTGTCTAATAATGGAGAAGGACGCGCCCACATAAAACGGCTCTGGGAATGAATCGGTCCACGTTTCTCTGCTGGAAAAGGCAGCGACTCGTCCCCTGGTCTTGAGTGGGCTGCTTGGTGGTGAGCGCAATCTCGGGGAAGATTCAGCCGCTTCCCAAATTAGAAGAATAAACAGAATGGAGGAAAAAAAGCAGCAACCAACAAGAGAGAGCTTAAAGCTCTGATCGCAGGTGTGTGCATTTCTTTGGCAGGCACATAAAAGCAGCACAGGGAGCAGTAAAACACATCTGCAGAAAGACTGAAAGGGGTGACCACACTGCTAAGCTCGCCATGTTTGCTGGGTGTATTTGTCAATTAAAGGCAACGACCATAGACATAACAGATCCACTGCCATAACCTTTTACATGTCAGAAAGGAAGTCAGTCTGACTGGATTTGTTCATTATAACTTGAAATTAGAAGAAAAATATCCAAGATTTTCCTGCAAATACTTTAAATTCATGCGTATAATAATGTGAATTCTTAAATCGAGACCAGCCTGAAAACAACCTTAAAAATCTTTTGGATTTACAAAATGTTCTCGAAGTCAACTCTCCATTTAAGAGCCTTTTGACAAATACTATAAGTTAGTGAATCTTATTTTTTCTCCATACTTTTACTGGCCTGGAAATACTGAAATCAGATTGCAGACTTTTCAAAACAGAATACAAAACCCTGATTGGAGTGAAGTTTGAAGCACAGAAAGTATTGTAGGGATACTAGGTGCTTTCCATTTTGGCCGAATCCAGCAGAAACTATTAGCGTTGCAAAATTATACTGATTAATGAAGCACAGAATATTTAATGCATTCTGTATTTACTCTTTGTGCATCAACCAAACATGCTTAATGCAGGTTTTCCCTATTAATGCGTTAAATGAGAAGCAACAAGCACAAAGAGAAGTGGGCACACCTTGCTTTTGAGGATGAGCTGGAAGGAGAGCGTACGTTTGCAGGAGAGGTTGGGATTTCGCTCGGAGTCGTTGACTCGGGCCTTCAGCACCCACGTCTGGTTGAGAACAGTGAAACGTGGCGTTTCGTAGAACAGACGAGTGATGAAGTCATCGGTGCGGTACGGTCTGAACTGCACCTCTGAAAAGACGAGGACTAATTCGAATGAACTAAAGCTTAAAAATGTTTCTTTTAAATGTGTCCACTGATTGTACCTGTAAATCCAATCTTCTCATAGCACAGCAGGCTGAAGATACTGTTGTACAGCTGCATGTCTCTTCGGTGACTCTGGTCCATCTCTCCCAGTATTCCCATCAACTCTGTACCCGTCTTGTTTGGGTGGGAGCACTCGATCTCATGCGCCGGCATCTCATGAAACGGGCCTTGCCAGGGACAACCAATTCTCTTGTACTTACATTGCGTCACCCTGGAAACAGCACAAGCAGAAACAGTTTTAAAAAATGGGAAAAAAAACAACAACACAACGCTGCTTCAGACAAATTGGATCTTTTTTCTTGGGTCGCTTGCACTGATTGGGAGTTAATGGTATGAAAGGTACTAATTAACCCAGGAAGTGAACTGCAAGAAATGGATGCAGTACTAAGGAAAGAGCAGAACCTCAGAGGGGAAAAGGCCTAAGATTTATATCAATTTCACAAAGCAAAAGGGTGAATTTTAATAAATACCTGTTCCTATCCGAAAGATATAACGGCGTATTAATACTTTGAAAGGTGGCACTTAGTTTCTGCAGTGAGGCAAAGCTAATAGATGTCGGTCTTGTATAATTTTCAACTTTCACAGACAACTTTTGTCTTACACAATTCAACCAGATCCGGCAGGAACAAAAAAAAAAGACGCAGCAATCTGTGGTTATAATTACATCCACTTAAATATGGACGGCCGTGTCTCTAGAGAATAATAACATCCTCGACGCCGCATCCAGTCGGGAGGACGGCCGCGCTTTCCTACGGACCCGGCCTATAAAACCACCTTCAGTCTGCCGCTGCTGACGTCGCAACAGAGCTGGCGGAGGCACCTCGTGTCACAGCGGGGTCGTCTTCTGCCATGGAAACAACCACGCAGGATTTCAGACGTGTCTGAAGATCCCCTGAGACAGACGTCTCCTCTGAAATGACTTTAGCAGCTCATCTCCTTGGAGTCTCCTCCGTCTCTTAGCGTTTTAACTCTGAGAGGCTTTGTTTTGGTGGTTATCAGCACCTTTCTTTTTTTGTTGTTTTATTAGTGGCAAATCGGTAATGAATGTCCTATTATAGCATAAAATTTAACCTATTATAAAGGTTATATTTTTTTCCAGTTTCAGCACAAATTGAAACACGGTTGTCACAAAGCAGCGATTTAAGAGCAGAAGAAATAAATACTGGCGTTATCGAAATTAGTGTAGTTTTTAAGAACATGAAGTTTATAGGATTATTTTTTTAAGAAGAGAGAATTTCAGCGTTCGACACCATGAAACAGACAAACAACATTGGCTTATATAGTTTAAATTAAAAGGCGATACCTTGAAGAAATATAAAACAGTAGAAAACAAAGTTAACTTATGGAAAACCGTAACAACAAATTTCAAAAGTCCTAAAATCCTTAAATTAAACTAGTGTTAAAAAGTTATAAATGTGATAAATGTGAAAGCATGAAGACACGAGAAAGGATCCCATGTTCTGCCGGTTTCATCTGTCCCCCTAAAAACTGATTTACTCTGAATAACAGTTAAAGTCTGTTAATTGGAAACAATATTTAACTTAATAAGAAGTAGTTCAGCACATATTGAGGATTTTGGTGTTAATAAGCGCCTCCCACCTAACGACTGAAGCACAATCGAATCGGGAAACGATGACAGATTTGTAAGCCAGCAGGAGATTATTGAAAAATTTTGATCTTTGTTTGCTTCGTGTTCAGATCGGTCTTTTAAACGTGGATTAAATCAGCAGCATTTACAGCAGCTTCTTTTTGAAGCACATTATCAGGACGCAGCAGTATGAGGCCGCAAGCTACCCAGCATGCTCTTCAATGTGAGACGGATGTACCAGTGCCGTAAAAACAGGAGCGAGGGAGAGAATAGGACATGTTGCTGTGGTTACCTTGACACACAGAGTGAGCGTTTTCAGATTATGTACACGCTCGTAAATCATATGCAGAGGAGAGTTCAGTTCCTCGTTATGGTCTGAGAGTGTTTCCAATCACCCACTAAAGTGACAAAAAGTAAACTTTGAATATTCATGTTTTTTTTTTGGTGCCCTCAGCTTGGCTTTTGAACTGTTGCAACTGCAATACTATGAAATTTGGAAAGGTTTGATAAATGTGAATTATTATATTTACAAAGTCCTTAAATAATCAGATCTAAATTATTTTACCAGGCTGACAATCGCCTGCATGTCCCCTCTGAACCTTTAGAGAAGATTTAGACCTTTAGATTATAAAACTTGTATCATATATTTAGGAAAATAAGAATAATCCAAACTAATTGTGGCAACACTTATCACTTTATCAGGGTTTTTGTTTAATGTTTTTAATGCACAGAGTTGTGAACCTGTCTTGGCATTCCTCCTTCTGGTGTCTCTCTAGGCTTGAGCGAGGAAACTGCTTCAGGCAAAAGGTACATTCCGTCGGCAGCTCGCTGACAGCCTTCTCCACGGCCAGATTCCTACAGCATAAGTTCTTGCTTATCTCACACCTACATGGACACACACACACAAAAAACAATGATTCATACATCAGTGCCGAGGCATAAATAATATTTGTGGAATCGGCAGTATGGTAATTCAAGTTTGTGGACACTGCAGAGGAGGAGGCAGCACTCTGGGAATAGGATAATATCTGCTAGGGGAGATTCTTACTTCAACACATACAGCACAGTACACAATCAACTTTTCTTTACTTTTTTGTGTACATTAGTTCCTCTAAAATGGTTTCTAGGCCATTTTTTAAAAGTATAAATACATTTTATACTTTTGTCGTTTAAGAAATCAATGTTCATATTTATTAATGTTTTCACATTAGCTGGATATAAATTTTTCACAACGGTTCACAGGTTTTACGACATGTCTACAGTTTTCAACTGGATTTCTCATCGATTCCTTATTCAAACTACTACATGAAAGGATCCTCCACAACTTTTCTGTGAAATGAAGGTCAGTATGTTTACTTGGCAATTTAAAAAAAATGCTTTAATGCTTCCTTAAAAGTCCCAAACTGAATCACAGAAGAATCCTGAAAAAACCTTAATATTGGTCAATACTGCGATGACATTTTTCTCATCTGTGCTATTTCACTGATTTTTTGGGTAATGTCTTTTGTGTCAGATGTGAGGTTTTGCTGTCTTACTGGCTGAATATTGTATCAGCTTGAAAAATGCAACTTTAGCCCTATTAAAAAATAGTAGCTAACAACTACTGAACTGCAGAGTCTTTTGCAATATGCATATCGCAACTGATTCAGTCAGGGAAAGACAAGTCAGGCTGAATGCCTCAGTAAGATGTGAAAACCATGTGGGCATATAAAGAAAGCCTATGTCAAAATACTGAATACGTTTTGTTTATGTGAATTTTTTACTAAAACTACTCTTTCTACTGTGAACTACATAAAATCTCGTCTTCTTGCTAGGATAGGAAAGCATCGGCTGAAGATCTTCTTACCAACTAAAATGATCAATTGGACTGTATTGTTTTAGAACAAGGATTAAATGAGAATGTATAGTTGAGTAGTAATTAGGGTTGGGTTATACGATTAAAGATTTTCCACGTTAACTTGTGGTACTATCACGATATGGATAAAGTAATTATAACACAACTTGTGATCTTGAAAACAATAATTTAAAGTAGGCTTCTTTATGACAACAGTTACATGACAAAGTGTGTTTTCTATTACCTCACTCCACGGGTTAGCTTAACCGTTTGCTAGGCTAACTAATCGAACCCAGCCCATTTAATCATATTTTTTTAATTTAATAAAGTGAAAATAATTCTGCAAGTTTTTCAAATTAATCTTAAATAGATAATTGTGAGACAATAAATCAAAACTCTCACCGTGACAAGAAATTTATCACAATAACAACAAGATAATGAAGATCACACATTCCAGAGTGGGTTAATGCAGTTACGCAAGACAAACTAATATGTGTTATGGATAAAATTTTATCAAAATATACTTCATCCTAAAAGCACAAAATATACAATAATAATATTTTAAAATAAATAAGCGTTGTGCTTTTTTGTGTGGGTAGATCCCTTAGGATTTGCCATCTTTTAGGCCACTGTAACTCGCAATATGGAAAGGTGTTGGCATCCCTGCGCTACAACAACTGGTCAGTAAACGTGGATTTGATTTCAACAAATGGATACAAACTTTTTCTTAGTTAAATTCAGGTTTTGACTGCTCAATGTGTTCACTCGGATGAATGATGTTTTAACGTTAAGCGGACATGCTGTAATGAAATAAATGAAGAAATGTTCAGGTGGCGTCTGTCCATACATCCCGCTTCCCACACGATCATGTTTTTCCTTGAGTAAGCAGAAAAAGTAGAATGCAAAAATGCCACCTACGAAAAAGATTCAACCTATCGCTGACTAAAAGACTATTGCATCTGTATTTTCTTTTCCATCTACCTATGTACGCCTCCCTGACTTTGATCAGCCTCCCGAGAGTACCATAACTTTTGTCAACCACTTCTGCCTCCTCTGCTGAGCTAGATTAGCCCAATGAAAAAGAGGTACCTCCACATTCTATATCATCCTCCCAAATAATCTAACTTTCCTCAAGCAGTGGCTCACAACATATCAACGGTTATATAAATTATCACTACACTTTAAGAAATAGAAAGAAATTAAATTTTCTCAGGGACCCACTCAAATCACCACATGTGGGTCTCGGGGACTCACTACATTGAAAACTTATCAGCATCACTGTATAACCTGTAATTTTAGTAAGTTAGCTGGTGCTGCATTTGTTTAAAATCCCGACTACATAAAAAATCTTCATCAAATAATACAATTAAGAATTTAGGAATGCCCTGAAGGCCTTGACTTCTCTGAGATGTTTTTCCTCACAGCTGTTTCCACAGTGGAGCTGGATTACCTGCAGTTGGGACACGTGGCCTGTTCCTCCTTGAGACGAGAATCAGCCAAGAGGTGAATAAAACAGCCAGCACACATCAGGTGTCCATTGGTGCACTTAAAAAAAAAAATAAAAAATAAAAAAAAAGACAGGTGAGGTTAATAAGAAACATGTTTTTCATGAGTGTATGCTAGAAAACATCCACAACTTAGATGGGATAGTTTGCATTAGTTAAAAAAGTATCTCATTTTCATTTTTAACAGCCTATTTTCTGTAATATCTATATAATGTTTAAAAGCTGATGTGTTAAAGATGACACAATAACAACAAATATGGAGTTTCAGGGTAAATTAATTAACTATATTTATATTTGAAATGGTCTGAAACGTTCTGATAAGAGCAAAAAAAATCTATTTCATTGCAGCATAATAGTTCTGATTATTTTAAAGTTGTTTTTTTTTTTTACATAATGGGGGAATATTTGACCTTATTTTCAAAGACACTCAGATCAACAGTTTTAATTGTTTATAACACCACCTTTATAGGCGTACAATAATTACTGCATGTGTAAAAAAATTTATCAGGGAAGAAAAAATTTAAATGTTCTGTTGTTAAAAAAGAAAAGCATCTAAAAGAACACAGTAAATTATTACTTGCCAGGAAAAACCGCTATCCATATTTGAATACAGGGCTAGAAAATGTTTCTTCGTCAAAGTAACTTTGGGTCATTTAATAGCTGCTGTAATGCTTTGCATTAAACGTAATCTCAAAACTTACTTTCAGAACGTTTAAGTTATCCGTCAGTTTCAGGGTCCAAGACATATAGACGAAATTAAAGTAGACAAATTTAAAGTAGCTTTGAGCATTTTATTTAAAAATATTGATCTCTTTAATAGTGTTAGTGATAAAATGGCAACATAAACATTAGCTTTTTGTGGTTGTAAGGTTGACTAAGATCATAACACTGTTTTAAAGTATGATCTTGTGGCATTGAAAACATGAGTTGGCAATTATTAAAGGGGCTAAAAGGAAATAAATAATAATTAGAGACATTAGGGGGTTTGCACCTGACCTCTTAGCCTTTTGTATCTGCTGTATGGACACTTGTTTGTTAGATCAGGTAACAGTGATGGGGAGAAACATTCAACAGGTTGACTTTTTTAGGGTTTTGGGGACACAGTTGGGAGCTTTTATTGTGAATATTATCGCTGTTTTATCCCCATTGGGGAGGTTTTGTTAGTTATGTTTGACAGTAAAGTACAGGAGCATTTAGGGCTGTGGTTTCGACTGGCTCCACTTTTACCTGATACACTGACGCCTTGGGCAAGTCTAGGCACACGGTACAGCACAGCACAGAGTACAGCCTCTCCTCCAGCTTCCCTGACTCTCCTCCGGGTATTTTCACCCTCTTTTTGGGCGGTTCGTCCGCGTCAGACTCGGGCCCCTCTCGCGGCCGTATGCCGCTCTCATCCTGCATG
Source organism: Orestias chungarensis (assembly GCA_032876305.1). NCBI lineage: Eukaryota > Metazoa > Chordata > Actinopteri > Cyprinodontiformes > Cyprinodontidae > Orestias > Orestias chungarensis. Next base: position 2,285,681 of record JAVLVB010000813.1, read on the forward strand.
GCCGCGACCCCGGCGGCAACCTCCGCCGCTGCCCCGACCCCCAGGCCGGCCGAGGAGGAGCCAGGGGCGACCGCAACGCCCACGTCTCTTTCTTCCAGGGAAGACATGGCGGAGGGCTGCCTGGAGAACAATACAAAAATCCCTGGCTCGGACCAGGCTGAGCCCCGGGGAGATTCAGGACGTTAGCTCGGGTTAGCTTAACCGTCGGCTAGCCGGACGTAAGCTCAACTGAATGCTAACCGGACGTTAGCTCAGGCTAGCTTAACTACAGTTAGCTGGACATTAGCTCGGGTTAGCTTAACCGTTAGCTAGGCTAACTCGTCAAACCTAGCCCACCAGACACAGGAAGGCTGACTCTCAAAACCAGCAAATAACGTTGAAAATAACTAAAGTGACCTAAATTATATAGTTAATTTCCAAGGACATCAAATGTTGACTAGTTTTAGATGACTTACAGCGAGGCTAGCGGTCCCCCTTTTTTTCCTTTGAGCCCAGGCAGAACAACAACAACTCGGCCTCGCTCAGCTGTCCGTTATACGCAACGACAGCGAACCCGTCCCGCTGCTCCGGTACCGGCTGGCTCTCGATTTGTCTGTCTGTCTGTTCCACTGGACCAAACCCGCTCGTTGACTACAGCCGGAAAGGGAGAGAGTTCTGTTGGTACTTGTCTCTCTCTGGCTACACAGCCATCTTTGTTTTGGTTTGTTTTGTGTGTTTTTTTTCGCCCCCGATCAAACCGTGTTCTGCTTTTTTTCTATTTCGGGACGGTTCTAACTTGTTAGCGTTGGAAACATTTCAAAGTAAACGTGCAGTAAGCATCTACTGGAGACTCTACGCTTCAGTCTGAAGTTGGCTGTCAGAGGAATGTTTTGTTGTGGCAGATGACTTGGGGTATTTAAAGAGTTCGAGTCACGCATGCGCACAGAAGTCTCTTCTGCCAGTGCTGGAAAGGTGACCAAAACCTGATAAACAGTTTCTCTAGAGGAAAAAAATCCTTCACAACCGGTGAAGTTTTACTCAATTACATGGAGTCTTTGCTTTATTACATCTTAAAACTGCTTTTTTTTATATATTTATATAAATAGAAGGAGTATTTAAAAAATCTCAAATTTATGTTGGGTCCTAATCAAACCACATGGCTTACTCTGTTGGTTGATTGCTAAATATTTACTGAATAAGCCTTTGATTTTAACAAATGTTTGTCAAAATTGAAGACTTTTGAAAAATTTAATAGGAAATTTTGGTAGCAGCTAAAGGCCTAATAAAGATATTATGCTGGTGTAATAGACCTTTACAAATACAGCCCAGCTAAAATCCTTTTTATACATTTTTAAGGTCATTTAGTCTTATTTAACATCATAAAATGAATCTGACATTAAACTTGGAAGTATATAAAAGTAAACTTATTCTGCCAGCATCTTATAGGAGCAGAATTGTTTTGCCGTGGAGGATGATTTTAGTTTTTGCACAAACCTTAGATCAGTTCTTAAAAGGTCAACAAAACCAGCAAAGCCACAAACTTAGGTTTCTCCCTCAGAGGATGGCGTATTTCACAATAATGAAATGTAACTGCACCCTTGCACCCTGCATCTCTTGCACCAAAGCTAAGACAAAAGTGTTGTTTTTTTGTATGTTTGTTTTAATATCATTTCTACTTCACTTGCACATTTTCCATTTATGGGAAATACTGTGAGCAGAAAGATTCATGATAAAACATATCATAATCAGGTATTAAAATACTTGAAAAAGAAGGCTTAACTACTGTTTATACCACAAAATGCCATTTTTAGATCAAACTGCAGAAATAAAATTACAAAGCAGTAATATTGCATTTATCTCCTTTAACCAAAAATATAAAGATATCAATATCTGAATACATGTTTCATTGAACAAGTCACAGAGTAAAGTTTTAAGCACTCAAGATATTCTTATTTTGTTAAACCCAAACACGAAAAATGTAACTGGTTGTTAAAGTAGAATGCTACGTTACAATAAATGAATGCACTGTGAGTAAAAATAATGAGCATTTATTGTAGGATCTGACAAGTCTATAACTTACAATAAAATACTTCTTTTACATAAAATTTCTGAGTATGTGTTTACTAGCAGCTACAAGCCAAACGTTCAAAGTTTTTGCAATTTGCCTAACATATATCCATTTATTACAGTATTTTATAACAAATGCCTATTTATTATTGTAACCTACTGTTTTTAATAAAATAAATAATTAGATAAATACATATTTATTAGTATAAATCAGTAGGCTTAACATATTCAGACATAACATTTTCAAAGCATTTCTGTTAGTATTTAAATTATTAGGTAAGTATTTAAAAGCAAAAGTATTTTACTTTTGCTTTTAAATTGTGAATTGGCTGCCAGAGGGATGCGTTGTTGTTGTAGATGACTTGGGGTATTAAACATCATTGTTAAAATATTATTAAAATATTCCAAACAACAAAACATACCTATTGTTGTTCTCCAGAGGATAAAACACTTCACAATAATGGAAATTATCTTTTTTTTACCTCTGCTTTGAAGTACAGGATAAACTTTGATATCATTTTCTACTTCACTACAGGTTATACTTTTTAAAGACAACTGTTTCTGTGAATTATAGTTGTTGTTTTTTTTCAAACAAATAAGATTTCAAAACGTATATTTTTTATCTAATTTACACAACTAAACCGCTCTCAAAAGTAAAACTCACAACTAAGTAAAAAATACGTTGTAATCTAATTTATGTTAGTAAATTAATGTTTAATTATAGTCCTTTTTTTTAAAAAAGCTTGTTAATTTCAAAAAAATATATTTTTCATAGAAAACCAACAATAAATTAATTATGGTTCCCATCATTTGGACAAGCCTTTTAATCGAATGGCAGAACATTTTGTCCAAAGAGCTCATCTATCTCTACATTACAGTAATCTCTTTCATATGCCATTTAAAAATATTTAGCATTTCTAGTAATTTTATCACATTGTTTTTTACGTGCCAGCAGCCCGTTGTTTCCCTGAACAATAAGCTGCTAATATGTGGCAACCAAATTGGATCTATTGTGTTTTGGGATCTGCACTGCAGATTTAAAGGCCTTTTGCTGCAGTCTATAAAATGTAGCTAATTTTAAGGGATTCTGTGTGTGTGTTTTGAGGAAGCATGAATAATTTAGCCAGAACAGCCGGATAGTTGAGAAAGGTTTTAATTATCCTCGGCCTGTCGCGCTGATACTTGACCATAGGCAATAATAGGCCTTATCACAGCATCAGTGCCCCAGATATACGGCTTAGGAGCCACAAAGGCTGCGGAAGTGTACTAGTTGGGTGGGGAGGGATTTTAAAGTGTCAGCTGTCTGCAATCCTGAGGGACAGGATTAACCACTTCTCATTGGACAGAAATATATGCCTTAGTTGGTCTGTGTGGGAATGGCAGAGGAGCAATACCCCCCCTGTTAGGTATGTACAGAAAGTTTAACCAGTTGCTGAATGTGGTCACGCACTGTTGTTCCAACATCAGCATTGTTTACAGATTTTAAATGGGGCTGTCAGAAACCTAAATAAAAAAATTATCTGGCAGCATTTTCATAAGAAAACAAAGTTCAACATTTTTAAAATTTCAAAAATGTTAAAAATGGTGTCACCCATCTAGTTGTAAAAAAAATAACACCCAGCTCATCTACACAAAAAATTACAAATGATTTGCAGACTAAAATAAACAAAATATGTCATGAATTACCAACAAATGTAATCCAACACAACTTGGAATCCCTCGTGTTTACAAGCTTGTTTTACAGGTTTGGACAGAGACTCAGTCCTTATTATACAACATCCCATGATTAAGCATGATTAGTTCAGTTCAAATGGCTTACGCACAAACAAGAGACGCATCATGTCTCAATCAGACTATTCATTTTAGCAAAGTTAAAACCCATCATCTGCTCGTCATCCAAAGCGTCAATTGAATCAAGACTATATCTAGGCTATTGTTTGTAACAAAAGAGAAAATGATGACCCGATCTAATCACACAGTCAAACTGAGAAAAAAAAAAATCAAGGACATGTCTGGGCTTGAATCTGTTGGGACCATTTGTCTTGGTGTGGTTTTCAGTCATCTATTTGTGGATGCCGGCTGCAGCGTAGCGGCGTGTGTTGTTCAGACTTAGCTGAAGAATCAGCTGCTGGTCTGGATGGTGGTCTCTGCTGTTCTCAGAAGTTTGCTGTTGTTGGTGTTTGGTCAGACATGTTGAATAAAACTGGTTGCTACCGTTCATTCTGGGACGAAGGATCAGTTTGTACGAGACTCAGCTGTGACTAGAAAGTTCTGTATTTTTCAGCTTTTGACCTGAATCTTGGATGTTTTCCCCGTTGTGCTGTTCTGCAGTAATAGCTTCTGATTTCTTCTGACAAAGTGAATCATATAATGGTGTTTTCTCTTTCTTCTGGGAAGCTACAATGTCAATAGCATTAATGTCCTTGTTCTTGTCTAGTTCTCCTGTTTTGGTTTCATCATGTCCCCTGAGAGACACTTCCTTGTTTTTGCCAGGCTGTCCTGCTGTCTTGTTCGCCAGTGGTTCTGCTGCATTTGTTGGAGCTGCCCTGTGGACACTTTGCAGCTCTGGTTTTCTATCTGCTGAGTTTCTTCTAGTTTTGTCAGAGAGAGCCCTCTGGCGGGTGACGGAAGTCATAGCCATCACCCAATGGTGTTGCAGGGTCTGCTCTGCTGTCAGCCTCACTGTGGGATCTGGTTTGAGCAGAGATCTGACAAGACCTTTAGCGTCTGTTGGTCCACAAAGAAAAGAAAAAAAACATATTGGTATTTAAATTTGGAAACAGCAGATGTGTCAAACATATTCTTTTAACTAATAGTAAAATAAGGACAAAGTAACAGACATGGGAGATCATAATCTTAGGCAAAACCTCATATTTCAATAACTATGAATTACTGACTTATGAATCAAAATGTAACAAAACTGAATATTAGCATATATTAAAACAATGTAGACTTTAAATTAAACATTTATCACTTCCTAATGTTATCACATCTAATAGATTGCCATAACCTTCTGCTTTCTGAACAGAAAGACCAGAAAGAGAGCTTTTAGTTCTCTGATAACAAGTTTACATCTGATAGGTTTTTGTGACATTTGTGTTGGTTGATACTATTATGTCTGCCAAGGTTTGTGTTTTTGGCACATTGAATAAAATATACAGATGGAATAGGAATGAATGATGTCAGTGTGAGGGATTGCTTGCAAAAATATATCCAATATTTCCACTGGAAATGTTTGTTGTTTTGCTAAGCTTTTTGTTTACACTATCCATACAATTGTCCATGCTATGAGTTTAGATGCATTTTTATGTCTTAATGATTACCAGGAAAAAGTAAAGAGCGTTTAACAAGATTTATTAAAACATTCCTCTAAAGCAGGGATCTTCAACTTTTTCCACTCCCCTTCCTTTTTCCTTCCCCACAAACACAAAAGTCTTACTTCAACGTTGTTCTGACCTCGTCCCCAAAAAGATGTTGCATCGTGGCCGAATAAATGACAACATCTCCAGTTTTATAGTTTTAGTTTTACTTTAACTCGAAGTGCAGTACAGATACATGCCTTTCACCACTATGAGGCAGGGAACTTATTCTCTCTGAGAACATGGAAGTCTCTATGGCAAGTGTGCCCTCTACTGGTGTACTCCACTATAACATTAATACAAATTAAATAATAAACATTCACTGTATCACATCTCTGTAAATAATACACAGCAGAATATATGTAATTCCCAGTAAACCACAGTAATATATATTTTAACATTTTCTAAAACAAACACACTCCAAGAACATACTTAAACACTGGATCTAAAAACACACTCTGCACTACAAAACTTCAACTATTCCATTATTTATTAATAAAATGTTTCCCAAAATAAAGAAATAGCATGAAATTCCAAAATTTAAAGGCAGTCAGCTTTATTTTTACCATGAACATTATTTATTTTAATTTACCTTCAGAGATGGAGTCCCAGTAGGGCGAAGGGAAATAAAGTTCTGCTTGTTTTATTATCTTGAAGAGCTCCTCCTGATCCTGATCCCGGCTGCGGAATGGGGCAAAGCCACACAGCAGGATATAAAGGATGACCCCCAGAGCCCAAACATCCACTGCTATGCCGTACCCTGCAGGTCAGCCATGGAGAGATTAGGACCATCTGACTCTAATTCAAGTACAAAAGCTCAGTCAGTTCCGATTAACTCACCAGTCTCACAGAGGATCTCTGGGGCCACATATGTTGGTGTGCCACATATGGTGAAAACTGGTTCTGTCACAACCATAGCCAGACCAAAGTCTCCCAACTTCAGGCGACCAATGCCAGCAGGTACTTTCTCTATCTGAGAGAGCAAGAATGTAAGCCAGATATCATAGTATAGATTAGTTGTGATTAACAAAAATAGATAATCTTTTTTTTGTTGTCTAAAGATAAAATATTACATCTTTATATGTTTCTTACTACAGGCTCTTATATTTGTAGTGTTATGTAAAAGATCAATGCATAAATAAAATATTTTTTAGGTGGATGGCAAAGGATACATTTTTTTTTTTTTTTTACAAATAAAGCTTTAAAAAATGTGCATTCAGTTACCTAAATACTAAATAGAGTCTGTGCATCAGTATTTGGCTAGCGGTTCTATGGGGGCTAGGGATTCACTTCAGATGAGATCAAATTTGAGCTTTTTGGCCTGTATGCAAAAAGCAATGTGTTTCAGAAATCTAACGCAATGAAAAAAAAAAAAAAAACTGGTGGCAGCATCACCGTATGGGATGTTTTTTGTTCAACATTGCCTCTTTCTTTTACTTCCAACAAGTTTTTGGGTTAATGGGCCTATGACATCTCAAACCTATCAAATAACTTCCCTGATACTAACCAATAAATTCTCAGGTTTCAGGTCTCTGTGGATGATGCTCCTGCAATGGATGTAGTTCAGAGCTTCGCTCACATCCAACACCATCCGTCCGGTCTCGGCCTCCGAAAACCTCCCCCTGTCGCTGATGGCTTCGAACAGATCGCCCCCGCCCACCAGCTCCATCACCAGGTAGGAGTGGGTACGGGTGTGGTGGTGGGCCAGCAGCCGCACTATGCGCGGATGACTCAGGCTACCGAGGAGGCTCAGCTCGTTCTGCATCATATGCTCCCGCCCGATCAGCTTTGAGCGCTCCACGATCTTCACCGCGACGGTCTGCCCGTCGTCGCGCCGGTGGCACTCTCGCACCACAGCAAAGTTCCCGTCCCCAATCAGACGTCCCAACTCATAGCGGCGCTCGATGTCAGACAAGTTGAGGTCCCTGGCGTCCGAGGGGAGGACACAGTTGTCGCTGACTTGTGTTTCTGTTTTAGCTGGAGCCACATGTGGAGCTGGATCTAGTATACGCCGCGGAGGCAGGGAGCTCTTCTCCTCGTCTCTGCTGACTGTAGGAGGCGAGGAGCTGTCAGACACATCCGACTGTTTCAATTCATGATGGCTCCCTTTTGGTTTCTTTAACACAGGAGGCAGTGGGACCCATCCTGAGAGTGAATCTCTCAGTGCTGGAGGATGAGGTTTCGATCTTGTGGCCCAACAGTTTTCACACAGTATAGGAGAGGTGTCTCCAGGAACCTCACCATGTTTAAATGGACCAATAGAAGAAGGCAACTTCTCTTTAACCTCCCCTCTGATGCACAACTTCTGCAGGTTGTTGGGAAGGTGAGTCGTTTTCCTGCAAGAACTCTTCTTATTTGATTGAATAGCAGCGTGTCCCTGCTGGTGTTTGTCTGCACGTAAAAATGCGGGAGCATTAGTGTGATTCTTCACTCGTGCACAAGTGTTTGGTTGCGTCTCTCGTATCTTCCCGGTGTTCTTGGTCTCCTCGCCATAACCACTGTCGGCCTTTGCTGCTTTGTCCGGTGCTGGCCGGAGTTTCCTCTCCCAAACCCGCAGCGCGTCGGCGCGGTAACGGGAATGCTCTGGAAAAAGCTCCTCCAGGGCATCCTGTACACCACTGAGCTCAGGACGGGCCCTACCGAGAGCCAAGAAGGCCCTTTCACCACGGAAGAAATCACACACACCCTTCACCTGCGACAGAAACATGAACACAAGGTATTTAGAATTAAGCAGCTGGGAAACAATTGTGCACCAAACTGCTGTGTTGTTAATATTTCCTTTAGCCTTAAAATTGGGAAGCTGGATTTATTATACAAGTTTTCTGCCATCTTGAGCATTTAAACTCTTCCTGTGATCTATATTACAAATATCAAATTAAAAACAACAGGCAGTACTCCTCCTGGGCCCTTTCTCGTTATATTAGCCGCAGCTTTGCCTCACCTCTCCAGCGTGCGTCGTGTACAGACGAGTGAGTCGTCCTCTGTGCCAGCGAGGTAAGCCCAGCGCCTCTGAGATGTCCAAAAGCAGCTGTTCGAAGGAAACCACAGCCCTCCGGTTCAGCAGCACCGTCACCTTATAAACGCGGGCAGGAAACAAAAACGTAGATTTTTAGCCACAAATAAAAAGACACTCGTCACTTGACAAAGATTTTGACATAAGGACCAGACAGACATATGATTAATAGAATTGTTTAAAATAATCATTACCCAATTATAAAAAATTGAAAGAAAGCCCATAAATTAAAGACTATATTTGAGCTATTTCTACCTCCATCATGGGCAGAGGGATTATTTATTAGTGACAAAACAACAAAACTGGTGTCAGCATTTTCGTGGTTCGGATAAGAATCATCATCTTATATGTAGTAAGGTGTGGCATTCCAGATTTGCAAAACGCAGGATACGGTTGCTTTTGTGATTTTCTTTCTTTAATAAAAACGTTATTTTTCCATTTCTGCCAGTACGGACTCTTGTTTTGAATGCCCCGCAGCTGAAAGGACTTTTTGCATTTAGACTTCTTTTTATTTTGCATATTCATAGCAATAAACATGACAAAGGCTCTAATAATGCTTCAGCTGGATCTATAAATCCCAGATAAGTTGAAAAGAAAGTATTGTTGTCATAGATAAGAAGCAATGAAGACAGTGAAATGGAGGAAGTTCAAACCATCTCTTTCATTGATCATATAATGTGAAATGTGAGGTCGTTAGCAAACAAGCTGAATGCTGTAGTTTCTTTATGGACTGGTGTTCAAATAAGGATCTTCATCAATTTAAGAATATTACTGACAACCCTGAGCCTTTTCTTTATCAGACTATTATAAAACAACAGACTGTCTTCCATCAGAGGCCCTGAAAGATCTAAAAGCACTTATTACCCTCGCCCCCCTGAAATTAGTTAGCACTCAGTTTATGGTACTTGGGCCTTCTGTGTTTACCTAATTGCTGTAAATGAATGTCAACATTAATGTTAAATCCTCTCCTAGCATATTGCAGGTAAATTGCGTTGTAGTTCAATGTTTAACCCTCTTTTTGTAAGTCGCTTTGGATCAAAGCGTCTGCTAAATGCATAAATGTAAATGTAAATGCTTATTCAGGGATCTACAGTACTAAAGACTGCTACAGGAGACCATCACTGCCCACAGCCCTCCACGTTTACAACAAATTGTTTAAGCACCTTGGATAAAATTGAATAGAAAAACATTTAATTTCCTTCTGGGAGCCCAAGCAATTCATAAATTTGAATTTCAAAAGTGGACGCACCCATACAAAAAAAAAAAATAATCTGATGGTATTTAAAAAAATGTTCAAACCTGATCTGCATTTAATGTGACAGTTCAGAGTAAAATAAGACAATAGCTATGGAGTAAGATGTAAACATCCTCAAACTAATATCTTAAAACTATTTGTTTCAATTTTAGCATCCAGTCTATGTCAGTTCACACATTCCATAAATTATACAAAAAATTTTCTCATGATTTGTCCAAAGGAAATATCTACGCCTGACAGTTATTTTTGTCAATGAAATTATGTCCATTGTCAACAAAGACCTTTTATGTGCTGAAAATTAAGAAAAAATTATATTTTTAAACATTTTAAGTTACTCAGTGAAAAAAAATTTGATTTTTTTTTTAAAGCATAACTGCCGTCGAGAACTACATCCAGCATAAAAAATGTGCATTGACCAGAAAGTAGTTTATAATAATATTTTCCTTTCATTCAAACGGATTTTAAATCTTTTCAAAATAGATTTTACCAAGTCAACAGGAGGAACGATGATAGACTCCCACCAAAGAAGAGTGAAAATTGTTTTGTTTTTTTGTCTTTTAGTTTAAAGTTTTGTATATTTATGTAGTACAATTATTGCATCTATTTTATTCTTCTATTTTCCCCATAACAGATGTATTTGTTTTTTGTACAGAGTATACATCATATTAAAAGCAGAGGAATGATAGGGTTCCATTAAGAGATATTTTGAGAAGCAAAGCATCCTAAACAATGTCTGCACTAACAAACGGCAACCAAAATATTGTGACCATTTTTCATGAAGACCCTGCATTTGCTCTACAACCTCAAGACTTGAGTTTTTTCAGGATTCTTAAGTTTAAAATTCTCTAAAAAAGTAATATTTTCGAAGAACTTTTTCGGATTGTCAACATGAACAACTCCAAGTACAAAAAGATTAAAAAAGATTGATTTTTCAAGCTACAAGCATCAGTCACAGACTTTATTCAATACTTGTGTTTAATGTAATTTATGCTATGTAATAAAAATACATTTATCTAAACATTTTATCTAAATCCTTGAGGTTTGCTGATAGGAGAATATGTTTATTAATTTATTAAATCATCTAGATGTATGTCCATACAGTGTACGGCTAGATTTGTCCTTTGTGTAGACATACAATAACCTCTTAATAATCAAATGAAACATCATAAAGTCACTGTTTAAAATCTTCAGAGCCCGTTAGAAATTTCTCCCTTTTTCTTAAGTAATAAACTAATTTTTACCTTCCGTAGTCCACTTTGACTACATGGACGGACAATAGTGATCAGATGGGGCCGCTCAGCACTTTCCTCCGCATGCCTCGTGTGGAAGACTGGTAGGTGAGGAGGAGAGACGTGGGACCTGTTAACCCACTCCACCTGGTGTGACTGTATGGGCAAAAGGTGAGGGGCCCAACCATGACGCTTCAATGAAGGGGCAAGTGGTCCTGGAAGAACACAGTAAGAAGAAAAAAATTACACTAGTGAAAGTTTACCTACTGACAGTGAAATCTGTTGGGAACTCATAAGTAACACAACACCGGCTTCTTATCCTGTACGAGTTTGGGTGAAAGCAAATCCGACTGATCGGATTTGAGCCTTTTTACTTCCATCTCATTGAGTGCAGGGGCCACTTGAGATTCTTCAATCAGCATGCTGCACTGGTTGAATTATTTAGGCTTCATTAAGTCAATAAAACCCCTACACACAAACACACACGCGCACTACTACTACAACAAAAGCTTGCTTGACCTGTTTAGGGCTCTGCAAGATCTGCATGATTAATAGAGCGTTATAGACTCCCATCATCTGTGATATTTTACCTTCTAGCATTAATAGGCAGATGTTATCTGTCCTGTTTATGGGTTTTGTTGTCCTTTTTGTTTCCAGACAGACAGAACATAAAGAGCTGGCCAAAACAAAGCATGCTTGTTTTATCTAGTCTAATCAACAATTGAATAACAGTTGTACTAATTCACACAACACAGAATGTTTTAAAGCATTAAAACCTTGTGCAATCCCCAAAAAATGCCCCAGTAGTAAAAATCAAGTTTTAATTTAGCCTATAAATATCATTACAATAATCTACTGATTTTGAATTGGTTTCTGTTTTGAGTAAAATCTTTAACAAAAGTCCCACAACTCACCTGCCACTCCCCAGTTAGTGCTTTGAGCCACTTTACCTCCATTCCTGGCCTTTGATAATGGCGTCATTAATACAAAAACACAGCCAAAACTGGATAAAAATAGATGAATAAATCTACAATGTGTTAATTTTACCAGCTATAAACACGAGTTGCTGCTGGGTTATTCTGGCTGCTGCTAGCTTTCAAGGAAAGTAACGGGGTGTGTGAGGACCGTGTAGCTATGGCGGTTGCCGTGGAAACAAGTCACGTTCCTAGCTATTGGCAACGACAGACCGGACGTAAAGTAGGGGACTTTCAAAATAAAATAAGTGACACGTTCAACTCACTTCTCGACACCAGTGCTTTTTTCAATTATCATTGTATCTTACTAGAATACATTTTTAAGTCTTTCACTCGAGCCATTAAGATAAATTCTGGATCTTAATGTTTGCACCTTCAGATGTAAAAAGTATTTTGAAATCCACACCGGAAGCCTTTTTTTTTGCATTTCATCAGCTTGACAGTGACGAGAAACTACGTTTTCACATTTGAGTTTGTTTTGTTCATTTATCGTTTCAAATGGTGAGTTTGCAATCAAGCCGAAGACTGAATAGTGTTTGAATTTTTTAACCAGCCATATTTTATGGAAATACGGCTTATTTATAAAGCTTTAGTTTATATTTTCTTTATGAAAATTAAATAAATAAGAGCGTAAACGACCTCCAGGAATCCGAGGAAATGTTTCATGAATTTAAGACGCATCCTGAACTAAATATTTGTAAATAATTTTCATTTCTTTTCTTTTCTGTGTTGTGATGTAAATTTTTGTTTTGTTTTTAATTTTCCTTAAAAACATTTTACCAAGTTAATATAACATCATTGTTCTTGCTTGAATTTAAGTTCATGACTCCAAAGGTTTAAAAACCTTTTTTTTCAAAGAAGTGTAAAAAAGCTTTTTTTTGTTTGTTTGTTTGTTTGTTTTTTTGCATATAAGAAAGATAAATGAACTATTGATGTAAATCATGTTATACATTTTTAAGTTTTATTGTACTAAACCATGTTGTTTTCCCTTAAAATAAGACATATTAATACCTGCTCAACACACATGTTCCAGCTTCCTTGTTTCTCCTTTTTTTTTTTTTAAGAAATAAAGGTCAGTTATGGTAAAAATCTGAATTATTTGCACACAGGCGATTATGTTGCATGTTTACTTACCTGTGTGAATGTTAATAATTCACTGAAACACTACTATTCTGCGACATGTCAGTACAACCTTTAAGTTTTTTGCTTAAAGAAAAATCTGTTTCTTAAAAGGCAGAATGAAAAACTTGATGAAAATCCCACTGAGAGTGGGCAGAAAGAGTTGGAGAGAGCTTCAGGCTGAGTCACCATGGTTTCACTGAAGGAATCTAATAGCCTGGCACACACAGAGTGAAACACAAGCGCTGCTGAGTGTGAGTCTGGTTGATCTGTTGGAAACGTACCCCAACCCCCCCTGGAGCCTCCGTCTCTACTGCTGATGCTGAATCGGGAAGCATGAACCCCTAACCTGTCTCCAAATCATTTGGCTAATGGAATGTAACTGAGCATGTTTTTTTTCTGTGAATATCAAGCAATGTGTTGTTATTTTAAACATTTGTAAAGCCTTTAACATTACATTGCATTTCAAGGAAGAATTTATTTAATATTACAATGATATTATATATATATGTCTGTATGTGGGTAGTTTGTTTATTGTGTATAATTATTCTCATTTAAAGATTATTTGTGAGGTTCAAAAGATCTGTGCAATCCTTAAACACCTGTAATATTCCTTTATGACCAGCAGATGGTGCAAGTAGACCAGGCGTACATGAGAAAGATTGGGTTAGTATGCAGGGGTATAGATTTGAGTCAGAGGAGGAAACCCTTGGTTTACTGTCTTCCTTCTGTTTTTTCCTATCTCAGACTCTGCTGACTCCCTGAAGGACCTCCATAACAAATTAAGGAATGCGGTCCTAAATCTTTTTATGGTCGTGACACAAAACAGAAATACATAAACGATGCATTAAGCTTGATTGAGGCAACATGTGCTACTTTGAAAAGGCTAGTGTTCTATTAAGCTACGCCGCCAAACCCCTTTTAGATTTAAGTTTACTTTACTGGAGAGCCCAAAGCAGAAGTTTATACCGTTACGGTTTCATAAACGTAGAGTAAATAGCACATACAAAAACAGATGTTTATTGAACACATGTACCTTTTGTAGAGAACCTACTTCAAAAACACTACCAACGTCAAAGCAAAACGAGGCATGATACTGGAACACCGCGGCCCTCATGGTTCAAAATAGAGGCAATAATAGCGGCTTGTTTTTTGCAGCCAGCAGTTCCTCCATTAATGTGATTTTACCTTTTCTTAGCACATAATTCATGTTTCGTCAAGTTCTTTAAAAGTATTAATCTGAAATGTTTGTTGTGCATTTGTAAATACACCCATTTACCAACTGCCTTCATACGTTATCTAATTAATGAATATTAAGAGCCTTGGTGAAGGACAGCTGAAGTTGTTCCAACATGCTCCTGCAAACGGCTTAGCACCACATTTCATCAAAGACCTGCAGTCGTAGTCATATCAACCTTCCAGACAAATCAGGTCTTCTGATTTGAGTGTACTCTGCATCCCCAGAACCAGAACGAAATTTGGGGGGAGCAGGATTCAATTTTACAATGCATCACAAATCTGTAAAAAACTCCCAGACAAACTGCAAAACAGCCGTAACACTAAAGTCTGAAAACCAACCTGTATAGATCTGCTTTTGATTAGTAGTCTGCAAACAAATCTGAATGAGGAGCTGCCCTAAATGAAATGTTTTATTACAAATTAACCGTAGTCTTCTAATAATTCATTAAATTAGAGAAAAAGACCTTTGCTTTAAACCCTATGATTTTGATCCTTTGCTTATTTTCCCCCCAAGGAATTTGACGATTTAATTTTTTTGATGATTTCAATGTTTTAATGTTTTTGCTTAATTATTGATTTATGTTTCTATGATGTCAAACACAAAAATAAACTTTACTTTACTTGACTAATAATTTTTGTTGAAAGAAGTATTCGACAAACAGTTTAACAATATGCATTGGGAAGCTTAATGCAAGGCAATCCTGAAACTAAACCTGGTGTAGGCTGTAAAATATCTAAGACTTGGGCGAAAGGTCACATTCCAACAGGACAACCCTAAAAAAGCCAGCACTATAATAGAAAACGAATTAGATGAGTTTATTTTCATGTGTTAAAATCATATTTTAATATGTTTTAGAAGCTTGATAATACAGCCAGATACAAATACAAATGCATCCTATAGTGATTTCTAGTTTGTAAACCAATTTGAAGCACTGGCATAAGCTACTGGCCTTTAAAGAAAGTTTAATGTACCAATCATGTAAAATAAAATGTGAAGCACCTCAACGGATGTGAGTAGTTTGGCAAGGCAGTTAAATAATAATAATAATAAAACCCTCCTTGCCCAACTTTTATGTTGTTTGGTAATGAAAAATCATTTTACGAGACAAATTAAAGCCTTCTATAAATAAGAAATTAAGTCAAGGCGTGGTATTCTCAGTCACTTGAGAGAAACATCGGTTAAAAACTTTCAGCATGTAATCTAATCCATGTAGAGACATAATGCTGTTGCTCTCATTAAACCTCTGTGACATAATTAACTTTTTTACCTCCAGATGGGGATGAGGAGTAAGATTGATGTGAGAGGTTCGGTTAACAAAGCATGAAGACAAATAAGCTTGTGTTGCAATAGGGGAGGGATAATCTCCAGATGTTTGTTCAATCATGTGTTTTACAAAATCCCACAAAGATGAACAGGAAACCCCCATAAAATATTCCTGCGTTTATGACTTCCTTTGGACTCTGGAGGGATTCGGCAACAAAACGTCTTTCTGGCTTCAGGCCCTTGTCTGCTCGAAGGCTGCTTCTGTAAAATCCTGCCATGCCCGGGTCAAACAGGCGCAGTAACGTTCTGCTGCCATACTTCTTTGACTTTTTCACATTCTGCCAGAGTACAACTATTAACTTGATTGATAGAGGCATTTGACGTAGTGCACAATGTAGAGAAAGTCCAATTAAGAGATTAATCATTCGCTATTCGTGCCCTTTGTTATTTATCTTGAGCTCATTTTGCTGCCATTCCACTCAAGAGCGCTGCAATAAATATTTGTGAGGTCTGCAAGATATCTGTTTGAACTGTCTCTCTTTGCAATAAAATAAACTTTTGATATTGTTCCGTGAAAGAACCCCACTCTACTTGACTAAAGCTTCTGTTTCCTACTTACCTACAACAATTACAACAACTGGACCACTAATGCAGGCTGCGGAAACCTTGACAAGGAAACGTCAGTATCATTGACAAACATTACAAGGTAGGTTCAAAATGGATTTGTAAATATCACCAGGTGAGTAGCTGATGCAGTAAATGTCTCTTAAGTAATATACAATCTTATATTATAAAACCTTAAAATACTTGCATACATTTATGGTTGCATCTGGAAACAATGTAGAAAAACACAAGAAGCATGAAATAATTGATTGCATGACTACGGCATATACGGTGGCTATGATCGCATCTGCAATGTTGACGAAGAATCAGCAAATGAGAGCATATGTTATGATGAACAAACAACCCAAATAGGTCCATATTCAATACAAACTCATGGCGGTGGGGTCGCAGATGTTCACAAAGCAGATAATTGTTGTTATTTGCATGACTCCTAAAGCAAATTTTAACCCATTATCTGTGTTTGTATATAGCAATAAGATTCCATGTTTGATGCAAGATTGTCAAAGGTCAGGAATCCACATGCGTAACCCTTTACAAAAAGGGTATGTAAAGGCATCAAGAGAAAATCTACTTCAGTCTGAGTTATGACTAACCTGTAACCCCTAAATACTCCATCATGCGAATGAAAAAAGATCAAACACACACATGTTAAAACACACTTGTGGCCCCACTGACAGCCTGAGAACAGGTTTGCGTTAAGTAGAACAAAGTTGTGTTTTGTTTAGTTATTTTTACATTTTAAGTCAAATAAAATTGGAAAAAATGTATTAATCAAATACACATACTTACTGAATCTTAAAGTAAAGTTGAAATTAGAGGATCACATACACTGCATTGATAAAGACAAACATTTTTTCCCTCTAATTTGTAATCAGACTAAACTTTACCTGTTTTCGGTCAATAAAGATTTGAAAATTATCCTAGATTTAAGTCTAGTATTGTTAAAGGTAATAGATTCCTTTTGTATTCCCTTTAAGCTCTACGACATTTGTCAAATGTTTGGGTGTTTTTCTATGTAAAACATCTGTAAAAAAGCACATTGGGGAAAATAATTAGCTGTATTTTGACCCATTCCTCTGGACAGAACTGGTGTAACTGAGTTGGGTTGCTCTCACACAAGTTTCCAGGTATATCTATGCATTTTGTAAGAGGCAGCTGCAGTGGCTTGCAAAATTATTCACATCCCCTTGAGCTTTTCCATATTTTCTCACATTATAAGCACAAATATAAATAAGTTTTATTTGAAAGACGAATGTTAACCTCCGGCTCAATCTGAAGTACTTCGCCGAGTCTTATCTACTTCCTCGTCCATGATGAAGAGAAGCACTCCCTGAGCATGATGCTGCCATTACCACATTTTGCTGTGTCTCCAACATGGCTTCTGACAAACTAAAAATTGGACTTTGACCTGTAGACAGATTTCCCCCAACTGAGCTGTGAATCTCTGTATTTTGTTCACAAGTCGAAGGGGTATGGAGTTTTAAAAACTAAAAGGACACCCGTAAGTTGAGAGCCGAGATTTAAATAATGTCAACCCTTCACCTCCTCTCGCTCTTCCTCAGATTTTTCCATGGATCTCTCTCACACCTGTTTATTAACCGTCAAACGTCTTCATACCAGGCATTCGTTGTGTCAAACACACACACATGTGTCCGTTTAGGCACACAGGCAGCATTAATACAGGACCGCAGGACAGCAGCGAGACACGACAGAGTGTGTAACGTGGAGTGATGTGATGTAATAATTTTCCCTATCGACCTTTCACCCCCCTTTCCCTAGTGGGTGGGTGTCTCTGTGTGGTATTACAGGGCATTATAGTTTTGTGGGTTCATTGTTTCACAACTTCTACAGATCATCTGACCATGAGACTGCAGATAGTAGAGTTTCATCAGAAAGACAGACAGACTTAGTAAAAGTGGGTTATATGCTTTTGCTTAAAGCTGCTGTGTTTCAGTTATTCTGTTCCAAGTAGGCCAATCACCAACAAATAGGGACAACTCAACGTTATTCCTCTGCTGCTGCTAATAAGGTTTAGCTTTATTTAACATAGGGAGTACTCCTACATCAGTTCTTCTGCTTCTTTTCTGTGTTGCTGCTCTGTCCTCTCAAACCCCCGGTGCGTCGTGGCAGATGTCTGTTCGCACTGAGCCAAGTTCTTTTGGACGCTTCTTCTCATTAAAGGGGAGTTTTTCCTCTTCAGAGTTGCTGTATACATGCTCAGTAAAGTCAGTGACAAAACACAAGTGATCATCTACTGTCTTTGGATGCTAGTCCAGGAGGAGTGAATGCTGCAAGTCAATAACTTGAGAAGAAAACTTTACCAGCTAATTTGAATTATTGGCAACTGAATTTAAGGCACTGTTTGGAGGTAGGATCAATTTGAATGTATGTATGATAGGACTGAAAAGTGCCTTAAGATGACGTTTTTTGATATAAATAAACAGAATTATACAATCCCATTGACTTCAATATTATTCAGTTCAATCTAATTAACTGCAATCCACTTAAAACCAACCGTTATATTTAGATTTAGGTAATGAACATAATATATACCTTTGTATTTAAGTAAACTGTTAATTACAGCTACACTAGAAGAATGGCTTCTTTAAAAAGGGAGAAACTTCAAGCAGAACCCCGCTTTTGATGATCAGACATGAAAGGCCGTTATTACACAGTAACTATACAGGAAAAAAAAAATGAGACAGAAATGCAGCTCGCAGCTTGAGACCAGGAATATGGCATCAATGAAGGTACCCTCGGCACATAGAGCACAAATGTAGGTGATAGCACGCATGCTATAACCTCTCATACCTTCTTAGATAGCAACAAGCTCTATAAAAACAGGACAGACATCCTCTAGTTCAGCCTAAAAGTGTTTTGTTAAAAGGATTTTCTAAAAAAAATATGTGACCCCTATGTATTTTGTAAAGCTCATTAGAGGTTATCTAAATTGGTTTCGATGGTCCATGATCACTTCTTCATGGATTGTTTGTTTCTTCCAGATTAGTTTTTTTCTTCTTCTGGGAATTAGGTTAAAGCATAACCAATTATTACGCCTATAATACCTATTGGTTTAACAAGGCAAGGACAAAAACACATAGTGAGGAATGTGTGCAAAATAAGCTCTATAGTAACACCAGTCTTCCAGAACGCCTGTCTTAATACTTATGACACGGCTTTCCACATCGCCAGGGCCACTACACAGACAATGACACTTTTGGTCATGCCATACATGCAAAGTAGCTTACAAACCTATTCACACCTCTAGAAAATAGTAACACTGTTACCTCTAACCATAAACGACAATGTCACATTAGATTCCCAAATTGTTGATTGTCACAATACAATGACTGTATACTATGAAACAGCTCCTCTGTCTCATCTCTGTGTTCCTACTACAGTTATAAGACAATGATTCAGAAACAACCAATCAGAGCCGGTAGGAAGGTCGTAACACTATCAATCACAGTAGCCTACCCTTTAGTCACATCCTCCCCATTATTCTCTGTAGCTGCTAGTCAACAAGGCCACCACAGTGTAGTTCTTCAAACTTCAGCAGGACCACAGAGAGGTGATAGAGGTACTTGATTATTAACAGACTCATAGTATAGTCATAATGTACTTAAGAGTTTCACCAATTTGCAAAATCTATCCATCTATCTATCCATCTATCTATCTATCTATCTATCTATCCATCTATCCATCTATCTATCTATCTATCTATCCATCTATCTATCTATCTATCCATCCATCTATCTATCTATCTATCCATCTATCCATCTATCTATCTATCTATCTATCGATCGATCTATCTATCTATCTATCTATCTATCTATCTATCTATCTATCTATCTATCTAAAGGTGGATATAAATGGATCTGTTGAACATCTATTA
The DNA here is from genome assembly GCA_032876305.1 of Orestias chungarensis. Taxonomy (NCBI): domain Eukaryota; kingdom Metazoa; phylum Chordata; class Actinopteri; order Cyprinodontiformes; family Cyprinodontidae; genus Orestias; species Orestias chungarensis. The sequence goes on from JAVLVB010000813.1 coordinate 2,305,698, forward strand.
CATCTACTTTCCCCTTCATTCGTGTACAATTATGTTGGTGTGCGCAGTCGCTACAAAATCAAATAAAATATTTGCACTTAAGTAAAGTTGCCAGGCGTTGAGACATGATCAACTGGTGTTATCCCAAAGCAAATAGAAGCAATTAAATGAATTATTAAGAGGGAAGAAACAGAGATGGCATTTACTTCTTGGAGCAAACTCAACATCTGCCCCTCCTCCACTCAAGCTAGTCTCCATCTTTTGCTTCTCCTGCCTGTTTTTGTCCCTAACAGTGAAGCTTTATTCATGATCCACCCTCTTGCCACCATCTCCTTTCCTTTAGTCCTTTTATTCCCCTGGGTGTTTTTTTAAAACATTTTTTATGGCTTTGTCGCTCATTGTGTAATCATCGCTTTCATACTTCATACAGTAGAGTTGGATTAAAGAAAAATAAATTTCAAATATGTGAACTGAATGATTTGTTGCACTTTATAGATTGAACAACCATATATTGGGGGGACAAATATATGTAAATAAACTTGTGAACTCCGAAAGCTTCTCTCCTCTTACAGCCGAATGATATCATGAACCGAGGGTTTGCGTCCGACCAGTAAGAAACACAATCAGCAACAGGCTATGAATGAAATATCGGCCCAGTTTTACCTATCAGACCGATATTTTTTTTGTCGAGTCCCAAGTTGAAGTCGATATATATCAAGAATCCCTCATTTTTTACTTTTGGGAGCTGCTTAATTACCATTTCATCCACAAAGACCAGAAAGGAAATATGAATCTTATTACAGATGTATCTCAGAGTAATTTTAAACAAACAAACAAAATAAACAATAAAAAAAATAAAGAAGAGGATTTTGTATTGAATCCTGGAGGACTGTTTTTTTTTTACCACAATAGGACTCCTTGTAAATTATGTTAAAGTAAATAAATCCAGATTAATTCCCAGAAAAAGCCAAAAGAAAATATATATTTTTTCTAATACATTGTAGACAAACCCTTCTCCCTCTCTCTTCTATGTTGCTTTCATGCTTTATACAGTCAAGCTGTGGTTCGATACAGGAACAAAACTCCTTCACTAATTTGCTTTCTTGCACTTTAAAGATCAAACTACCAAAGATTGGGGTATGTGAAATAACCTGGTGAACATGCAGTTCACCACATGTACTAGTCTGAAAGCAGGATCCTTTTTTTGTCTCCTCCTCCTCTCCTCTGCTCTTGCACACAGATGACATCATGAACAGCCGGTTTGCATCCAACCAGTAAGATTGCAGCTCTCTGCCTGCGCTGCAGCATAAAGCCTCCTCTGCCTGTCTCCCTGCTCTCTTATTCTGCTCTTCCTCCTCATCCTCCTCCTCGCTGCAGACCTCTCGCCCTCCAGCTTTCCACTCCTCTCTCCTCTCTCGCTGCAAAAATGGTCGAAGCCTTCGTGGGAACGTGGGACCTGAAGGAAAGCGAGAAATTTGACGAGTACATGAAAGAGCTGGGTAAGAGGTTCCTACATGTGTGGTGCACGTTTTTTTCTTTTTTCTTAAATGAAGGCGAACAGCGCTGCGCATGCGCGGGAAAGCAGCGAGGATGCAGGGCTTGCATGTGAAAACATGAGGCTGGGGAGAGCTAAAAATAATAATAATTAAAAAAAGCTTTGTTGACTCTTACAACAGCTTAGGGAGCTGATTGTGGGGTGGTTAGGATTAAAGAATGGTGGAACAGTAAACAAGAGGAACCTAATCTGAGAACCAGGATTATATGTTGGGTGGATGCACAGAAAAAGAAGATGGTAGCCAGAAAGATGGGGGATGGCAGGAGATCTGGGACTAAGGGAGGGGTTCTGCTTTGGTGCAGACAAGAAAATCCAGCTGTGAAAGACTGAATGGCCAGAAACTGCCATTCACTCTCTCACACACACACACACAAATGTTAGATTTCTCTATGCTTGTGGGGACTCTCCGTTCATTTGTAATCTATTTTTATAGCCTAAACATAAACCTACTTCTAATTCAAATCACACTATAGTCAAGAAACGTCCATATTGTAGATTCTGTGTAGTCAATCCCATTCTCTTATATTTCTTTATATTTTATTATATTATTCTTATTTTGTAGCTATTTAAAATTGCTATCAGGGTGTAAACTGGACCGTGGGATTAGAATTTCGTCCCACCTCATGTACCACATGTGAGGTGATGACAAATAAAAATTCCTTGATAGAAATTCCTTGAAACAGCACTTGTTTCCAGGAAAGACCAGGCTTTGGTCCCCACAAGAATAGTATTTGCTCAAAAACCACCCCCACAATGTAGCACCGTTGTGCATAATGTGTGTGACCTTAAGCTAGAAGCCCCCTATTGTTCCTCAGTAATTTAAATGTTAAAAGCGACATGATGGCGTTAACAGAACAGCAACTATGGCTACAGAACCTCCCCACGTGTTTGTGGTGTTGGTTGGTTCGTCAGGCAAGATGTGAACAGGTGTGTGTGAGTTTTACAGCTGCGTAGATCTACTGGAGGACCAATGACCCCTGACCTCACTGCTGTCCACCGTTGTGATTTCGGCTCAAAAACCGTGGGACGTTTCAAACCTTTGACCCCAGTTGTTTGCTCAGTGTCGCACCTTTTTCGTGTCAAATCCGTCTACAAACATAGTTTTTTTTTGTATTTGTTTGTAAGGCTTTCTGCAGAGCAAGTTCTCTACTGTGGTTAGAAAGGGCGTGAGTCACTATTATTCAATTATATAAACCCTCTTGATCCCTCCCGCTCACACACCCCCTTACAGAGAGTCAAGTACGTCACTTCAAGCGTGCCTTGAAGTGACGTACTTGGGGCCAAATTCACAGCTTCTGCCTTAACTTTGTATCAACAGATCCCACTAAATGCCTCTAAATGATTTGTAAACGTTAAAGCACTGGTTGGAACGTGTTTGGACAACTTCTAAGACTATTGCTTCATCTGCTACCTTTTACGTTTGTTTGCCCTTTTTCTCTCTGCCTTTTTCAATTTTGATGGATTACAATCTTTATAATAAAATTGGATTTTTAAATCAGATTCAAGAATCAACTTGTTTCCAAAAGAACAAAAAAAAAGACGTTTTACTAGCTTCTAAAAAGGTTAAATATCCATGTTTCCCTAAAAAAAAAAAAGAGCAACTAAATGGAAAAACAAGGTACAACCTCAAAAAAGCCAATCCTGAAAAATGCAGAAAAAAACAACAGAAGACGAGGAGATCCAGAGCACTAAGAACTTTATATAGAAAATATGATTTAGCAATGATAAAGGTGTCAGTTTTCTTTTCGAGACCAGGGATGTTTCCATCCAATCATAATTGAATGTATTTAAAAACAATTTGGCATATTCAGTCCCCCCAGAAAAACGCGGGCAAAAATCCTTGATTTTGCGGTGAATTCTGGTTCATTTTGTCCAGTTTTCTGAGATGAAAATGCAGAAAAGTGTGAAAAACCTGATATTTGTTAACAAATGTAGAGAGAATAAACATGATTCTCCCACTAAGAGTAAGCAGCAAACATGACTCATGACATAACAGAGCAGCATAGCTGACCAAATTATTTAATGCAGCAGTTGTTCAGTTATTGACGCCTGCTAATCTATAACGTGGTATGAGTAGAGTGGAAAAGTACAAAATAAACATTGCTTAGTTATTGAATACAGAATATGTCTAAGAACAAAGCCAGTTATGACTAACTTAAACCACCCTGTAGGTGCTGTATGAAGTTCACTCCATTTCCTTTTAGTAGTTTAAGAGACATCTGCCACATCCAATATGGCGGATGAAAACGTCCGTTTGTTATGGTGGCGCACGGGGACCATTTACTTTTGGCAGGGGCGGTTTGTGTCAGTCAAAAGGAAGAAATAATTTCGAATTTCTGGCAAAAAATGCAGGATAAGCAAAATCAGGCGATTTAACATAATTCTGCGATTTCTGCGCTTATATGCTATTTATGCGGCTTTTTAAGAAATATGCCAACACGGATATCCGATATTTAGCGATCTTATAAAATATTTTCTAATATCGGCTCAGTTTTAATTAGCAGACTGATAACAATATCTTAATTAATCACCCATTTTGGCCGATACTGATGTTGAAGCTGATAATTATCAAGCTTACTTCATTTTTAACTTTTACGAGGAGCTTAATTAGCATGTCGTCCACAAAGAGGAAAAATGAATCTGGATTAAAAATCTATCCCGGAGAAGCAAAATATGAGTCCTAATAAAGATCTATTCAAACAAAAACAGAAATAAATGGTGTAAAGTACATAAAAACCCTAAAGTCCAGATTAATTTCCCCAAAAAAGCCAAAATTAACATTTCTTAGGTCAATTACAGACAAACCCTCCTACCTCTGTCTTTACATGATCTCTGAACTTTGTAAATTGGTAAACAAGCTATAATCAGGGGAATCATGCTTTGGCTTTACTTTTGATTTTCTTTTAACTATCCCTGATCAGTTGTTTGTGTCTGCTTGGCTCAGGTGTGGGTTTTGCAACGCGCAAAGTAGGCAACCTGACCAAGCCCACAACGATCATCTCTGTTGACGGAGACAAGGTGACGGTGAAGACCCAGAGCGCCATCAAGAACACAGAGCTTTCCTTTAAGCTGGGGGTGGAGTTTGACGAGACCACCGCAGATGACAGGAAGGTCAAGGTGAGAGGTCACAGGCTTTTTCCTCCTAAAAAAGAACTCTACAAGATAGCATTCTAAGTAAAGCTTTTAGAGTTTTTATGATTAGAAAGAAGTTACACCTTTTAAATGTTAAACTTACCAAATGCGATCTTGTATTATTAGTTCTACAAATTAAGAAGGAAATGAAAGAAATTTAAAAACACTTTTTGTTAACTGGCTTTTGTCTTTCCTGTGATGTTGGAAGTTACCTAGGACGTTAAAGATAAGAGCTTAATGTCAAACGCCCCTGAATCTCCAATTGTCCAAGAACAAATTGTTTTTTTTTAAAGTTACAATTGATTTTAAGATTGATCAGCTTAGTGTAGTTTGGCCAATGTTTGTTTTCTGCTAAAGATTAGGGGGAAAACTGGAAGAAACATTTATTAAAATTTGACTTTTCTTAGTATTGCTATAGCATTAGAAGCATTTTATCTTAAAAGTCTTTGCAAAATAGTTCTTAAAGCAACGGTTTAGTGGTTAACTTTGCACTTAAGTATGTTTAGGTTTAGGTAGTTTACTGCTGCACTTCTGCAACTCCTAACATTTTAACCTGCATCAGTTCTTCCAATTCTTATTCAGTCAGGTTTCACAAGTGTTTAGAAAACAGGTTTGCTGGAGGAATATATTAATGCTTGGCCATGTAAATCTGCAACATTATTTAATGTTTACTCAATGGGCTTTTTGAGAAAATGTTATTTAATGTTCATTTAAAAAAACATACATTAGAGAAATGTTACATAAAATAGTAATAGAATTAAGTGTAGCAAGATTCCCCGCTTATAAACTACATTTACTTATTTTTTTTTGCATACGTGTGTATTAAATACTCTGATTTGATCTTTATCTCATTTAAAGTCCTTAGTGAAAGTAGAGGAGGGCAAGTTGGTGCATGTACAAAAGTGGGACGAAAAAGAGACCAGTTTGGTCAGAGCGGTTGACGGAAACAAGCTGACACTGGTAATTATCGTGTAATTCGCCTTTAACATCTAAATATGCTGCGTTTTGTGTATCCTAATTTTCCCCTTTTTCTCTCTGCCACAGACACTCACGATGGGAAACGTGGTTTGCACGCGCCGCTACGAGAAAGCAGAGTAAAACCGACCGTGGAGTTTTGCACCAAAACTACTTGCTGTTTAGTAAAAAGGAGGTCAAGAAAATGCCGTGTTTGGCTGCTACGTTCCCCATAACTGTACCTTCAGTATTATTGCTACTGTTGACCTTGACTTTGCCTCGTTCTCAACTGTTTGCTTTATTTGTTCATCCCTCTACTAAAAGAAACATTAAGTAAATTCCAATTATTTGTTGTTGTTTTAATTAAAACTGCTGATTTGTTGTTGTTTTTTTATATAAATCTATTAAAATGCAATTTGCATGGGAACTAAAAGAATAAACCTTGCAAATTCCTGGAGTTTAAGTGTTGTTGTTATGTTCTCAAACACTCAAAATAAAGTTTTCAACTATGACAAGCAGGCACTTTTTTCGTTGTCATTTTTTTTATTTTTTTGCTTTTATTCTTGTAATGTAATTACAAAGTCTGCTTTCTAATTCACTCTTCAAAGGTCAAGCAGAGCTGATACTATCACTCGTTTTCTGCTCCTGTTGCTGTCAGGCAGCAATTACATCAAGCAGCTTCCTTTAAGGTTATCATTGCTTAATTAAAATACTTGTTGAACCCGGGTAAGTAGGTTCAGCCCTTCTGAGTCCGGCTTTAGCATGAGCTCAGCTCAGACATATCTCAAAGCAGACGGTTAAGGGCCGCTGTTTCCATCACAACTGGCTGTACTCGCATTGAAGTTAATTATAGCTCCTAAAAAGACTGTGTTTGCGATCGTAAAAGTGTGTCTTTTCTCTTTGTGCGTGAAAGTTCGGTCGAAGTGTTTAGCCAGGAGGAAGGTAACATGTCCTCCACGCGTGTATAAGGTGCGAGGTCTAAATTTGTACCCCCCCACCACCTCACCTCTGAGATCATGTGGTAATGAGTCGCAGCCAACTGGACACAGGGTTATGGGGTGAAAGGTGACGAGCGGAGGCGGTTCATCTCCTGTCTGCCACCACCTCCAAAGTTACCCTGAAACACAGCTGTGACAGGAAAGGTTGCACACTGTAGAGGGCATGAGGAGGCGCCATCTTTAATCATAAAGAAGTGGATTTAAAATTGCTCCAAGCATTTCTTTGATTCTTTTTTTTTTTAACCATCGTATTTATTTCTAGATTTTGAGATTACACAAAACAAAATTGTATATGTTACAAGCAACCTGACAGAACGTTATCCACAAAACTAGTTTCAATACTAGAATGTGCTGAAGTGATTTCATTTATGTATTTCTCTCATAACAAAGGATTTCTATGCATTATACATTCCCCTGTGTGGCAATTAATAAATTGTAAAGAAATGGAGTTTCTGGATGAAGAAGGCCAAATACTGGCTTTGTCTTCGTCACCATTTGCTGGTATCAAATTACTGACAAAGATGCTCTTCATGCCAGTAATCTCATCTAATTTCACAGAATATACTTTTTTTGGTTTTGCCTTCCCAGGCGACAAGAGACAAAGAGACAAGCACAGACTCGTAAGGATTTTTTAAAAGCTTTAACTCATCTTCAAGCTTTTATTGCAAAGTTTGATTGTGCTCAGGTCAAAATTAAGTGTATGCAAGTTATCACCAGTTCACATCCCGTGTACGTCCTTTACTGGAGCTCAAACAACAGAATAAGGTTTTCTGAAAGTGACAAGTTAGAACAGCATCATCTGCAACTTTTATGAATATTAAATCTGTTTATTTTTAAATACTTAGTGTTTAACGTAGGGGTAAAAACACATTTTTAGGTTGATCCTGTTAAAGAGAGCTCCTCATTCATGAGGCCTGCATGTTAAAAACCTCAGTGTCAATTTCACCAAGCATCTGTGACTGTGAGGCAGTGGGTGTGAACACAAGCTTCAGCTGTCCGATATTTTAGATCAGTTACACATTTTTGTTTCACCATTGGTGAGTTTATCTCCATATCTGCTGACTTTTACCTCAGAGCTGCGCTAAGAAATTAATTTTTTCCATTGTAATTGTTGCTATTTTTTTATATATATATATAAAAAAGGACATTTTGCTAACTTACCAGCTTCTTCTTCTTGCGTAACACTAGTGGATGGATGTCTTTAAATTTTGTGACTTTTAATGAGATGAGACTTTTAACCCAGCAGGTTTCTACTTTAAGTGCTATGAAGCTTTAAAGCCTATTCTGTAAAACTGATTTAGAAAAGATTTTTTCCAGTTAATCCAGCTTCCACTTCCAGGACATTTTTCTGTTTTAAAAACTTATTACTGATTTAAGATGCTTTCCTTTTTATTTAACAAGTCTCTCAACATTTGTTCTCCATTCTGTCTGACCTGCTGCTCTCATATGAAACATCTAGTTCCCTCAAGTCGGTTAACCAGATGGTTTCATTTGTACTAAAGACACAATGCAAAATTAACGGTGACGAATCCTTTCACAACAGTTCATATTTAATACTGTCTTCTGTTTTGTTTTTTTATTTTTGCTGGGTTTTACTGTGCAGCACTTTGGTTTGCATTGTTGTTTTCGCTTAAAAACAAAGAGGTATGACAAGGTAAACCTACATTGGTTGGTTCTACCAAATATCAACAGCTAAATCTCCCGCAAATTAGTTGCTTTAGAAAGTCTTAAATTCTGTATTGAGCATTTTTTTACTTTGCATAAATTTTAGATTTTAATACAGTTATGGCCGCAGATTCAAGGTTGTATGAAACAATAATTTGTTTGCTTGTAACTTTACGTCTCCAGTGCCAAGTTTCAGCTTGAGTTCTGAGTTTTAAGGGAAAAATGAAGAAACAAGTCCACATTGTGTAATCCACCAGTTCCCTTTTATAGAGCAACAGACCCACAGAAAAAAGTGGAAGCCATTGAAAAAAGCTTCTGTATTCCTCTTGTTGAACATTATCTATTTATCTCAAGTCACTGGGAGATCAAACAGCTTAAGTTTTTTATTAAAACAAATAGTCCTAAAGTTTTTTTTTTTTTTTTGAGTGTTCAATATTTGATCTGCTTCATTTAAGTTTAGGAGGAACAGCTTTTCTGTCTAACTCACTATTTAGACATGTTAAATTTGACTTTTAAGCTCAACTGTAGCTCTACTCCAGATTTACACAGCGTGTCTTGACTTGGTGATTCAGGTGACGCCTGTTGTTGAACAGGTAATTAGTTTTATCAGAACTCATACATTTATTACCAAACAATTATTTGTTTTCAAGGTCTGCTATATGTTAATTTTGAATTAATTTTAAAGCATTTAATATACAACTCGTTTGCTCAGGTGTCAAGGAAACACAGGTTCAATTTATAAACGGCTTCAGCATATCTGCATCGTTGGGACTGTGTTCTCTCATCTTCCTCTTGACAATGACACAGACTTTGTTGGGTTCAGGTCTGGCCAGTTTTACATGTTATCCAGCACACAGGTTGTCAGTAAAGCAGATATTTGCTCTCTGGGTGTAAATTAAAGCATGAGGTTTTCTAAACGTACTTATTAACAACAATGGATCAACAAGGCCATTTAAGGCCACGCTGCTTCAGCTCTGAAAATGAGCCACTTTCCAGACTCTGGGACGTTGATTTTGCAAACAGCCAAATGCAAAATTTACTTTAATATGCAAATAAACGAAAAAACATACCCTAATTGTTTTTTAAATACATCACTAACTTTCCCTAGTTCCAAATATAAAGCTTCCATTTAAGTGTAAAGATTCTCTTTACAATGGGAAAAACACAGTAATGAAGTTTTTTTTGTGGAAAAATCTGTATTGATAATTTACAATGCCCGAGAGCAAGGTTAGAATGTCGGTTATGAAAATTTGAGATAATATATTAAATCCATGTGGAGAAAACTAGGGGCGACAAAATGAAGAGTTATCTTGAGATTACGTTTATTGCCAGTGGGTTTTACTGGAACCAGTTCAAACCACTGCATCTGGAATCAATCGGTCAGCCTCACAAGCAGAAACTTGAATCTAGGTCAATGCAGAGCTAAACATGACAAGATTACATTTTTGTTTTTGTTTTGTAGGATTCTCAAGTTAAATGGTTGTCAGAATCCTAACTACAGAAAATCAGAAATAGGGTGTCAGGCAAAAGTACTGAAATACAAATATACGTGTTTCGTACTCAGATGTTATAACACCAAGTGGAACATAATTATGAAGGAGATCGAATATTATTGATGGGTTTTAGCTTTTTTGCAAATGATTTGATAATTGTGGAGACAATCTGTATTTGGTATTTAGTCAGACCTGCTCTGAGTCAGAGCTTTGCAGCAATTACCGGCTTCTGTTGCAAATGTCCAGACAGAGAAATATCCGCCTATTCTTCTTTGAACATAAACTTAAGCTCTGTCATGTAGATTGAAAACATCTGTAAACATGCAATCAGCTCTAGGCTCAGCAGTGAACGTACGAAAATATGAAAAAAATGGGGTGTGAATACTTGTTCTATGCACCGTGTGAATGTCTGGGATGTATATAACTATCTATAACTGACCACCTTGCTTGAAAACATTACCTGAACATGACCTTGTGTTGCTACGTGCTCTGGCCCGAGGGCATATTTTATCGGCGACATTATGACTTTATAGTCTTTGAACAAACAGAGGCTCTCTGTTGGCGTAAGAGGTAAAAACTGCTTTAATGGAGTCAGCAGGTCAGGAAGAGGGTAGTGGCGCTAAAACACACACACAAAAACATGCACGTACAACATAAAAGTAAAACAAAAAAAATCCATTCGCTGTTTTTGTGTGCGTTTGTCAGTTTTGCCACCCCCCCTGCAGTGCCTCGTTAATTGGTTTCCAGCATCAGAAACCGGACAGCTGTAAATAATATCTGTATTTCAAAATGAGTGGAGGCTCCTGTTGCTGCACAATTTACACGCATTTGATTACACAAGATCCGGGGGCTCGTCTACGCATGGGTGTCAGAGGTTACTCCAGGACAATTGAAGGTGGTCACAGGACCTTATTTATTTATTTTTTTAAACACTTTCACAGGAAATGTCTTACCATTACATAAACAAAAATGTTACATTATGGGATAATTTTCTATAGTTAGCTCGTGGTTTATATGTAATATGGAGAGATAAGCCTATGGTTTTGTTTTATAAACACGTGCAGGGGTCTGATAATGGTGGCGCGAGGGACTCCAGGCATTCGTGTGTGTGTTTGTGGCTTTCCAGCCGTCTCAGCTGTGTTTGTGCGATTTCTGTTTCTTGTGTTTCTTCTTTTTCTTTTCCTGTCTGTCGAGGCTGCTGCTATGACGCCTCCTCTTTGATTTACATTCGCTGCTACTATCGCTCTCGGACTCCTTTCTCTCCCTCTTCTTCTTCTTCTTCATTTTCTTCTCCTGAAGGATGCACGTACAAACATTCGTGAGGACAGACACCGCCTTCCAAAAGCATTTATACCCTAGAGGTTATTCACATAATGATAAAGTTGCAGCCACATTACATTGCAACAGATCCACTGACATTACTTATTTTTTCAGAAGGGAAAAGAAAGAAATACTACATTATTTACAAAAAATACATAATAAAGTGCTGCAACTATTACCTTACCATTTATACTCCATTAAATACAATACAGCTATCAGTTGTCATTTTGTGTGTTATGTAATTCCATAGTACATCCCGCTGGTTTGTGAAGATATAAGTGGTTTGTTGGAGAACATCAGATAACAAAAGGACACAACAGACATGTCAGTGAGAAAGATGTGGAGCTAATTTTTACTCGAAGGAATTAGGACGGTTTAAATCAAGGTCAAAACCATCCAGTCCAAAGAGGAATGGCATGTAGAGGAATATCTCTACATGTGTTAGGCCAACATACCAGAAAACGATTTGTAGCTCTAACTGGAAATGTCATTTTATAAAGTATTAACGCAGGCTAGGTGTATAGAATCGCATGCTTTAACTCTGTAAAAGGAACCTTAACACCAAAACGTATGTAAAGAGAGAAGCAGTTTCAATACCTTAAAACCAGGGCACAGTTTTTTTTTGCTGAATAAGCTTAAATCTGGATTTTTCATGATGCTACAGCTACGTAGGAGCACATGAGTAGTCAATCAGTCGAGGTGGGAAACAGTTAAGGAAAGAAAGAGGAGGAGAAAGCATACAAGGTTTGTTTGGTTTAACATTTTCACCTTCTTTCTCTTCTTTTTGTCTGAATCCTGCGGTGGTCTACGTGTGGCTTCCTGCTGTTGCTGCTGCTGCGCCGCTTCATCGTCCTCTTCAGGGACGAGAGCGTACTGCAAGCCCGGAGCTGAGAAACAATCCTTTGTAAAGTGACCTGAAAGGAATCCCAAAATATTCAAACTGATTTCAGACAACTTCAAAACCTCCATGTGAAACGGCTGCAGATTTGTTTTAGTAAAACTCATTTTGGTGGACCTTTGCAGCCACATTTTGAACATGTTGTGTTGAGTACGGCCTCCAGGGTGATCCTGTTGCTAGTGTGATCTCTGAACTGCCTGCGTCGCCTCGCATCCTGACTACAAACACAAACTGGAGGATGAGGAAGAAAACGCTCTATTGTGCAGGAACACACGTGAAAACTATAAAGCACATACTCTGACATGACATTGTTGGGGTCCAAGTCCTGTCCAGTCCCCTGATTTATAGACTTCATTGAGAAGGACAGCTTCACCTTGTCTCCCTGAATCTGACATACAGGAGTAATCGTACTGGGGTGAGACTGGATTCACATTACCATGTCTGCGCAGTCGCTTGTGTTTGGTTTGTATGCTATTACCTCTCGTCCAATGACTTTGATCCACACTTGTTCTCCAACATCCACGATTTCAGACGCACTTTCAACTCTGGAGGCAGACATCTCGCTCACGTGCACCAAACCTGTGTGTTGCAGGGTTAAACAGTTTGTATGAGAATAATATGAAAGGAAACAAACAAAAAACATGTTATATTATACATCTTTTATATTATTTAAGCAATATATTATTTATAATGAAACCGAACATTTGTCAACACTGCCCTCTAGCGGCTAAGAATATAGGCTAAACATGCAGGTGAGCCAATCTGCTTCAAACTGTTTGTACACTTGGTTGTTTTGTCTCCGTCTTTGTGCTTTACTTAACACAGAATCTATGTGTTCCTGTAGTAAACACGTACCATCACAAACTTTGATTTGTTTAGCACAATCACAAAATTGTTCTTTAAAGTTAACAACCAGTCATGCAAAGTAAGAATTAAATTGGGTTCATTTAAGAGTTATTATTTTTCCTTTTTGCTTTTAAGTTTCTGCTTCAACAGTGCTAACATTCAAACATATTCATTTTTGTAGCTTTATATATATATTTTTTTAAGTTTCCTCATTACTAGCCCTAACTTTAAACCTTTTATCTTGATTGGTCTGCAACAAGTTTTTCCTGTTATGGCTCCTTCCTTTTGAGTCCCTATTAAAGCGCCTGCCCCACACATAATCCATTTTTTACCAGACCAACCTTCCTTCTTGTAACCTGGCAGTCGGACAAAGGCTCCATAGCTTTGCACAGAGACCACTTCTCCTTTGGCAATGCTGTGCATCTGCGGTAGACCGTCCAATCCGGCTGGCTCGCGACCATACCCACCTCGATCGGACATCGTCTCAACAGGGTGGGACCTCAGCTACCTAACAGTGGGTATAGTGGACAGATAAACATGTTGCAGCATCACTAGATGTAAAGAAGGATAATATGTAATGTACCAGAAGGCACAAGTAGCAATGTCCCCTTTTAAAATGTTTTGAAGTAAAATATAAATAATACTACCAAAGAATTTTTGAGTATTTTAGGATAATCAAAATGACTTCCTGGTTTACTGAGGTATAAATAAGATCAGAAGAGACATTTCTTGTCGTAACTCTTCAAAGGGGGAAAGAAAGAATAAGATGGTATTCTAGTATAAAATAAAGTGTGTCAATCTTTATGAGATAGAGAAATGAAGATTTCAAGCAAATCGCCAACAATTGCTGATATCCACGGTCAGAGCTGTAATTTAAAAATGTTTACCACAACGTGTACCGTCACAGATAAAGCTGGAAAAGGACGATAAGTTGTCTTGTCGTTATTTTCCAGCATCTTTTAAGCAGAATAGTAAGGAAAGTTAGGCCAAGTATCCAGAAATCCTCAACCTTGATGCATCATATCATGTGAAACACGGTGGTGGCAATATAAGGCTTTGGAGGGACGCAAAAAACTGCATAGTTGATATGATTAAAGGATGGAGCTAAATAAAGTGGGAACCGTGTTCACAGGTCTAAATACAGCAGAAGATGACCATAAGCTTCTTAACATTAATGCACTACTATGTGCTACAATCACGACGAAATACACGCATGGTTCTGATAAGACTACATTAAAAATGCTGCTGGACTTAAATTAATCACACAGAAAAACAAACACTACACCAGTGGAACAACCTCTACGTTTATCGAGTAATGGAGGCTTGTTATACTTTTGATTAAAAAAGAATACGTTCGTATTTCCGACCTTTTAGAGCAGACTTGTTCGAGCTGTAGCAGATTTATGATGATCAAATTACAAACTGAGCCAATGCGTCAACGAAAATATAAGTCAATTTTTACCTTTCGCGTGAACTGAACTGTGGTTGTTTTACTTCCGGTGTAAATCCTTCCACAGGAAGCAGACCAGCCAATCAGCGCCACCTGTTCCAATGTTGACCAATCACAAACGTTCTATCTACCGGAAGTACTTCGGGGTTCCGTCTTGGCCGTTACTGTCGCTTCCGTCGACATTCA
>JAVLVB010000813.1:2329145-2377342 GCA_032876305.1 Orestias chungarensis
CCCCCCCCCTCCCCCACTAACACCCCCACCCTCCGTGTGATCCGCTATCATATGATGTTGATTTCAGGATCTCAGGCTGCGGATTGTGACAGCTCTCCGTCTCTCTTTGTGTCTTTGTGTGCCCCCCCCCCAACTCTCTCTCCCTCTCTCTCTCCGGAAGGTGTGGCCGAGTCTGCAGCAGCAGCAGGCCGGTGTGGAGCCAGCTTCACCTCCCTCTCTCCTCTTCCTCCTTCTCCTCTTCCTCCACCTCCTCAGAAAACGCTTCATTTGGAGCAACAATAACAACAAAAAAGCGAGGTTTCTGGAGATGGATCAGCCTCTGTGACCGGAGCTGAGCGGTGGCCCCGGTGAGCGTCCGTTTTTTTTTTTTTTACCCCGCGGATGGTGTGAGCTGAGACGGCCAGGCAGTCTGGATCTGACCGGGGAGTCGTCGTTTCCCCGGAGCCTCCGACCAGAGCCCTCCAAGATGGGGAAGTGTGACGGGAGATGCACGCTGCTGGCGATCTGTTCTCTGCAGCTGGTGACTGAGCATGCTTTCTATTAAATATACTTCTATATGTGCAGGGGCGGTTCAAGGCTGCATGGGGCCCCAAACACATTAAAACTAACCTTCAGCTCTGATGATTTTCTTTCTTAGGGATTCAAGATATATTCTGGTGCTATGATAACTATGTTGCTCTTGAAAAACATTTTTTTGTTTTACACAAAGAAGGGGAATTGGCAGTGGAACTGCTTTTAATCATCCATCCATTTATATTCCAACCCGCTTATCCTTGGTGCCTGTCTCCAGAGGTCATCACCCTGGGCAGGTGGTTGGTCCATCGCAGGGCAACACAGAGACAGACAGGACAAATGAGCTCGCACAACAATTTAGAGGATCAAATTAGCCTGACAGTGATGACTTTCTAAGGAAGTCTGAGTACCAGGAGAGAATCCACACAGGCACAAGGAGAACAGGCAAACTCCTCGCTGAAAGAGATTCCAGGGTGGAATTGAACCCTGAGCCTTCTTGCTGCAATAGTCTTGTTTTTTTATTTATTTACCAATGAACAGACAAAACAGTGGCTAAAAAAAGTAAAAACAAAAATGCAGACAGTTTAGAGTTTTAAACATGAATCCTAGTTTATCGTGACCACAATATAAAATTGTTATGACCAGAAAACTTTCATGGTACGATTAAGTATCATACAAGTCCAGATCTTTGAAGTTCCCCCCAAATTATATTAGATGTTCATAAGATGTATGATAATGTTTTTTTTAAATAATCAACAGAAACAAACTCTGATCTTTGACAAACATATCAGTCTTGATAATGATATTGTTTCATGCTTATTACATTATATATTTACATTTGTAAATATGAAATATTCAAGTCTACATTTGGTTCTTTTTATTTATTCAAAGTACAATTTAACCAGGCATAAAAGAAATGGAGCACCAATAAAATACTTTAGTACTTTTTTATTTAAAGTATCAAGAAGGATCTTCTGAATTTTCATATTTACATTTACTTTCTGTTAAAAAAGGTAAACTAGTTTTTACATTTTACTTTCTGTAACAAGTTCAACCAGGACTTTGTATTGCTTTTATTTTTTTAAAGCTACATGAAGCCATGCTTATATATAAAAAATATATATATTTGCACTTGGCTTTTGTTTTACTAAAATCCTCCAGTAGTTGGTATTTAAAAGAATATTATTTTAATACAGCTGTTTTTTTTAGCAGTAATACTTTTTTAAAGGCGCGGATGTCCCAGAAAGCCATGTATAAAAACTGATTTATTTGCCATTATAGGCATTTGTGTCAATGATTTTTCCTCTTATCATAGGTTTAATTCTTCTGTAAGGTAGAAAGGAGAGGGAGGGAAAAAAACTGGCAGACTTTTAGTACAATAATTTATTCAACATCTGTAAAAGTAAAGTTATTACACTGATTTCCATGTAACATTTTAGATCAAGGAGTAAAAAGCTTAGATATTTTGCACAATTACCGACTGATATACAACCCTTGTTGGTTCGGGAGCCCTAAGCAGCTGCTTAGTTCACTTTTTGCCTCGGGCCGGAGCTGTTTTAATACATGTGTGTGTTTGTGTGTCCACAGCTAAGGCTGCCTCTCTAACCGCCAAGATATAATTAGAGCGGCCTGCTACAGACACACACATTGTAATCAGACATTTTTGTCCAGCCACCCTGTACAGTCGCACACTCACACGGAGCGTCGAGCTGCAGCTGCTGAGGCGCCGTGCAACATTAGAGGCCGGGCTGTGGTTCCCCTAAAGGAGAGGCAACAAGGTAGCCTCTGCATGATGGTGTAAGCAAAACAGAAAAGCTTGCCCACGATTGTATGGGGCCCTCAAATGAATATAATTAGGGTTCCCAGTTCCTGTTAAGCTCACTAGGTACCGCATTAATTTTTGAATTTAATTACTCCAAGATCCATTTTTTCCCCAAACCCATCGTTTTTTGGTTCTTTAGCGTACAACTAAGAAAACAAATTTTACTGATACAATTGTATAGTGATTATTAATATTAGCAACTGAGGAATTGTGGAGAAAAGGTTATTTCAATTACTTGTTTACCATGTTATTCTGGAGCACAACATCTTAATACAGACAATGTAGAGATATATTGTCAATTCAATTGGTTGCAATAGAAAACTGTCATTTGTGTGATGAGATAAATGCATAGTTGAAAACATAATTGTTTGAATTGTCTATAATCTTCAAAGCTTGCTTAAAATTTAAGTTTGCTTGATAAACACTCTACAAATGACAGATTTTTTTAATAATATAGATCTCTTGGGGGCGTTTAGCCAACCTGGTCACAGAAGTTTAGTTATTCTAGGAAGACAATGATCTACAAGGTTTAAACTGGACTTCAACCTAATTGGTTCAATAAAAGTGCCACTGATGCCTGTTGGTGCATAATCAACATGTACTGGAAGCACTTTGCAGCCATATAATGTTTGTAGTTTTAAATAAATATGCCTTATTCACCTATTTTTCTTTCTAAATTCCTCCTTTTATGTATTGAATGACCAACCTCTGCTGAATCAGAATCTGTTTATCAGCAAAAAATGCCATTAATGTTTTGCACGATGAAAACAAATTCAGGTACTAAGATGTAGAGACTTGCCTTTTAAAGTGTACAATGCATGTTTACTAAGTTTGACCTGCTGTGAGTGTTCGCAGCAGCCCCGTTAGAGCTTCTCATTGCTGCCATTGTTTGCTGTGTTGATGAGTTTTTGTGCAGCGGAGGGATTGGCTCATAGATTCTCATTAGTTTGGCCCAGCTATTTAAGGGGTGGTCCTTCCGACAGTCACTGGACTGGCTAGTGCTCGAGGCAGTTTCCATGGCAACAACTGCGGCAGCCCCGTGTATGTGTGTCCCTGTCACGCCGTGCCTGTGTGATACCTTGATTAAGTGAGGACGCTTTATGCCCCTGCGTGTGTTCGATTGCGCATCCTCTAACGGGCCTTTGTGTTTGTCTCTGAACATCCATAGGTGGCGGCTCTCCAGAGGCAGGTGTTTGACTTCCTGGGCTACCAGTGGGCTCCTATTCTGGCCAACTTCCTGCACATCATGGCCGTCATCCTGGGCATGTTCGGCACGGTGCAGTTTCGATTCAAATACCTCATCTTTGTAAGTGCCACACACTCCATGCCGCGTTTCCCGTTTCCGTTGCTGAACTGCTTTGAGTTCATACGAGAACTTTTGTTTGACAGTATGCAGTATGGCTAGTCCTATGGGTTGGATGGAACTCCTTCATCATTTGTTTCTACCTGGAAGTGGGAAACCTGTCTCAGGTAAATACACTGGATTCTGTAATGCTCAATAAATGCTTTAAAAACTAATTGTTTTGCCTGTTTTAACATAATCAAGGTAAAAGCTGTTCAAATATGTTTTGTACATGTTTAATATTAAATGAGCCACTTTTTTCAAAGCATTTTGGTATGTTTAACTCCTTATACTCAGGAGTTGAAATTCATTTGAGAAAGAAATATTATTAGGATAAAAGACATCAGCAGATCTTGTGTTACGTATATCCAGAAAATACTTTTTTCAAAATATTTCAACTATTTATCTCAAAATTCTGTATTTTTAATCTTCTAATACTTGAACTTGAGCTTGAACTTTACTAAGACTAATTTTAGTAGGCTACCATGAACATACATTACCTTTTTTCTGGGAGGGGCCATGTACATTTAGTCAACAAAGACGTTTTGCCCTCAGTTCCATCAACAATCTTATTGTCCTGATTAAAAGTAATCCTGTATGACTAAATACTAGGATAGAAATTTCTTTGGAATAATGGAAAGAGTTGAAAATATTGCGTAGACATAAAATATAATTAAACGTAATTCTGGTTTGTATATGATTTTTAAATCTGTATTTAAAGTAAAGATGAGTTTGAAGGAAAACCAATAAGATCTAATATAAGACTAGATCAGGTGATTTACAGCAATATTGTTGTTAGCTTATAGTTTACATTTTTACTAATATTAATTTTCTCACTTAATGTTGATCTCATATCTACTTTCTATGTTTGATAAGTTCAGCTTTTTAAGGAATTAAACATATCTTGAAGTTTCAGATTTGAAATGAAAGTTGGATTTCTCTTGTTTTCAGTGTTTATCCAAAAAAAAGAAATGAAACAAAAAGGAAGATTTTGATAAAGTTGTTTCAAATAACTAAAACCTTTCCAATCTGTGAATTTTATAAGATTTCATTCTGGGATAAACATTTGACCTATATTCATATTTTCTTTGAAACGTATCCAGCATTGTCTAGATTCTAGATTTAGATTGTTTTTCACTCCAAATGTTCTAAACTTTAGAACATTTGGAGTGAAAAAAAAGACTTTCCATTCGATTTATCAACTGACGACTGATTGGTGTGAAAAACACCTCATGTTGTGTTGGGCAAGCATCACTGACCAATCAGATGCTTCACCGTATGTCCAGGACAGGGACTTTCTTATGACCTTCAATACGTCCCTCCATCGCTCGTGGTGGATGGAGCACGGCCCTGGCTGCCTCGTCACGCCGGTGCTGGACTCTCGAATGGCGCCAGACGACCATCACGTCATCACGGTGTCGGGGTGTCTGCTCGACTATCAGTACATCGAGGTGTTGAGTTCGGCCATTCAGATCCTTATGGCTGTAGGTTTTTGTTCCTCATCATAATTTTTGATGGTTGTTGTCATTGAAAAATCGTGACTTAACACAAACACTCAACTTGACGTTTGTTATTTCTCTGCAGCTCTTTGGCTTCGTGTACGCCTGCTACGTGAGCAAAGTCTTCCAGGATGACGAGGACAGCTGTAAGTGGCGGCGGGGTAGAGCGCTGTGCTTTTGGGTGTGAGAGATGCCATGATTTATTGTCCCCCCTGGGAAAATCCTTTAAGTATTTATTTTTATTGCAGCACCATATTTTCAATATTTTATTTGTTAATACCATAAATTAGGTATGTTTTTTTTAATGAGAGATTTAAAAAAAACCTCGGTGTGTTCTGTTCGTTTTTAATTCATGACTTCTCTAGTCCCTGGGGTGTAACGATGACATGCCACACGCCCCCCCTCTTCATCGCCACTGTACAACATGGGAAATAGAAGAAAACATAACATTCGAGTTAGGCAAATATGCGGCCACAAAAAAATGACCTCTCACCCAAACCTGTCCGTATCTAAAGCATGAGTAATTATTTATTTATCCGGCCAAAAGTAACATTTTCTCTTCAAATAAATGAAACAATTTTTATACCTTAATGTTAATCTATTTTCAGTTGATTGAAGAATGAAGGCAGATGTGTGATTACCTGCTGGTACCCAACTTCCCAAAACATATATTGCATCTGATGCATCTGGCTTTGAGTTCCTTCATATGAATAGTCCAGGGGAGTATTCATATGAAGGAACTCAAAATAGTAAAGACAAAAGAACATTCAAGTAAGACGTGTTAATACAGGATAGAACCAAATGTATTCCTTAATTCTAATGCTGAAGTGGATTGTAAATAAAATACAACACTTTGTGAAAAGATATTTAAAACAAAACGAGTGGTTGGTTGATTTTTGTTTTCTTTTAAAGTTGATTTCATCGGTGGATTTGACTCGTACGGCTACCAGCCACCTCAGAAGTCCTCTCATCTGCAGCTACAGCCTCTTTACACGTGAGTCACGCCATAAAACCACAAACATAGGTGTATGTTAATGAGAAATCTATCTATCCAGTTTTTTGGGACATTTTTCCAAAATTTAAAAGTTAACACAAAAACCTTTTTTCACTCATAATTATTGGATTGGTGAGGCAGTTTATTGTGTTAACTGTGTATACATTTTTAATATTATTTGACCTTTGTCAAAAGCATTCATACTAGGGTTGGGCTTTATATCGTGTTGTTTATTATTATTGTGATATTTTTCCTGTCTTTATAAAAATTGTGATTTATCATCACAATGATAAATTATTTCTTAACCAAACCACAAACAGGTAGACCAACAAAAACATCTGCAATAGCAGCTGGC
Organism: Orestias chungarensis; assembly: GCA_032876305.1. NCBI lineage: Eukaryota > Metazoa > Chordata > Actinopteri > Cyprinodontiformes > Cyprinodontidae > Orestias > Orestias chungarensis. The sequence goes on from JAVLVB010000813.1 coordinate 2,335,671, forward strand.
CAAAAAATGGTTCAGGATGCAAAGACGACCTAAAAATAACTTCAGCTGAAAAAAACAAATAGTGGTGTGGTTGTTTCCAGATGCAAAATAAAGAGGGACATGAAGAAAAATTAGCTGCGTGGTCGAGTGGCCAGAAAAGAGCCATTACTATGCAAATGCCACAAAGTATCCTGCTTACAATATGCTAAACATCATGAAGACGAGCCACAAAACCTCTGGAACAAAATCATTTGGACTAATGAGACTAAAATGGATGTTTTTGGCCAAAACCATAAACATTATAATTGGAGAGTAGTAAACAAGGCCTATGAGGAAAAGTTCACCATTCTTACTGTTAAACATGGATGTAGATTGCTGATGGTTTTTTTTGGGGATGTGTGAGTTACAAGCGAACAGACCACTTGCTTCAAATCGATGGCAGAACGAACGCAACATGTTATCAGAAAATACTGAAGAAAAATTTGCATTAATCAGCCTGGAAGCTGCAAAAGAAATAAATGGGCTTCCAACATGATCTAGATCAAAAACACAGAGCCAGGTTGACCTGTTATTGGCTACAGCGGAATGATATAAGGGATCCAGAGTCGCCATCTTAGTCTCAATATCATTAAGTCTCAATGAGAAAACTAAAGAGCCTCGTCCACAACTACCACCAAAAACTCCAACTGATCCAAAAGAGAGAAATATGGTATAAAGATCTGGGGTATGTGAAATTTTCATCACGGTCAATTTGGATATTTCCTGTTGTCTTGATTTTAAAAGAGTAAACACATTTTTAGGACTATAAATTACTTCACTAGACAACAAACCATGAGTGGAACATTTTTTTTTAAAGTTATTATTCTCTTTGTATTTAGTGTCCCCTCTTTTTGGATACCCCTAAATAGACACCCAGTCTAACTATTTGCCTCTAAAAGACAAAACTAGTAACCAGAGTTAAGCAATGAAAATTTTGTGTAAATCCAGCTGTTTTTGGAAGGTTAAAATCAAATTGTAGAGATCAAATCTTATTTAGGCGATCTAGCCAAAGAAGTTAGAAACAATTCATCCGTGGTAATTTAACTATCAATCTAGCTCAGATTAAGGTTTTTAACAAAGAAAAATTTGGAAAAATCTCAGCCCTAACAAACATGTGCAAACCTGGAAGAGAAATACCCCAAAAGACTTACAGCAGATACTGGTTTTCAGTCAGAGGGTGTGAATAGAAATAAAGAACATAATTTAAAGCAACACTAAGTAACTTTTCAACTTTCATAAAATATTTTCATAAATTTTGTGATTATATGTCAACTTACAGCTCGTTGAATGACACCTCTGTCATGGCCCGAGGGTGTCTGTATCGCTTAAACCTGCACTAAGCAACTTTAAGACGGGTGGCAAGAACCCTGGGACACAAAACAAGTACAACTGTGCTGACTGCTTAACATCATCATATGACATTGTTTGACCACAATTAGCGATGAGGTAATGAACCTCATCGCTATTCATCCTTCACACAGACACTGGAAACAGAAATGTACTTCAATCCAACGTCAGGCGACCGGGAGATCAGGATTTTATGATGCCATGCACTGGTCCTCATGTGAAATGCAGTCTTACTTCAGGCAAAAACACAAATCCTTTTGTCCACACTGGCTGCCAATATGACCCAAACTGAAACCGCTTTAGTGTTGCTTCAATATGTTGTATATAAATAAATACATTCAAAAACATCTTCACTAATGCTATCACGTTCAACCGAGGTAAAAAAAACTCATCATCTTTCTTGTTTCACAGTTAATTGAAGCAGAACTCTGAACACTGACTATAATCTGTTCCTCCTCCCAGGGCTGGTTAAGGGTCGCTAGCGCATCCCTGAGGCACAAGCCTGAAGTTGTCACTGTGGAGGGAAAGAAAGAAGAAGCGGCAGGTCGCCACCCACCTGATTACACTCACTGTTTTTGTCACAGTTTATCTGAGGAGCAGACTTCAGACCCCTGGAGGACGGATGTGTGAGTTTGTTTGCGTGTGTGTGTGTGTGTGTGTGTGTGTGTGTGTGTGTTTGTTTGTGTCTGACTGCAAACGCAGATAAAACTCAGCCCTGAAAACAAATGTTGCAGTGCTCAGGGAGGGACCAGCTAGCCAAGCGGAAGAGGAGCTGGAGGGAACGGAGAAGATTTGATCAAAACTGCCAGCTCCAAGCGCTTCCTCCTGAGTCGGCGTGTGTGTGTGATACGATTGTGCAACTCTGAGCTGGCGCTTCGTGGGTTGTACTCTGGACTCCGTGACCACTTTTCGCCTCTGTGTTTGTTTGATTTCTTGTTGGGGCGAACGTTTCTGTGAATGGATGTTTCGGAAAAGGGGTTGAGAACACGTAGTAGACCGATGGCACGGCTCATACCTGTTGTTTGTTTGTAGAGCGTGGTGTTACAAGCTAGAGAAGTCCTGCAGTTTCCTCTTCCCAAAGCCATCTTTCTTTCCTCCCATGCTGCTGCAGATGCACGCCTCAGGCCTGAAGGAGGGCGTCATAACCGCAGCCAGCCTAAAGGGAAGCCTCCATGCATAAATCAGTGTTTGTTCTTGTGTACAATACAGGAGCAAACAAGCAATCAAAGTCTGTCGTGCAATAACTTGACTAAAAAGCAGCTGTTGGCCAATAATCCCTCCATTCAATGACATGACAATAGAAGGTGCCAAGTTCTGTTTACAGAAATAGGAGTTTAGCCTGTTGTGCATGTGTTGTGACCAGATGGCTTTGGGATGAGGCATTAGTGTGTACTTTTATATTTTTTTATTTTGAGGGGATGGGCAGGAGTAGTGTGCATGTAAATAAACAGCCAATGATTGTTTTGTTGGTTCCATTTACAAACAAGGAGGGCGGGGGTCACAATACTGGAGGGATTACGCAAAACTCGTCTTGCTTCGTACCCGTTTTTCTTGTTCTCCCTTTTTGTGTATCTCACGTTATCTTTTTCTTTTTTTTTTTAGCAGTTTTGCAATATTCCTTTGTAATATCAGTAAGACATAGAGTTATTAACTCTTATCAGAACACTGGGTCGTAGGGGACTACATGTTGTTTCAATAACAAATGAGGCAAAGAGTGAAAATCTGGAAGACAGGAATGAGGTTCAGACTCTGATGGGTGTAAAGTTTGACATAATAAAGGTACACTTTCTACTTTAAATGTGACTTCTGTTGTCATCTGTAGACACATTTGTCTCACTGAGAGTGTGAGACAAATGTGGTTTAATAAACTGAGTGCTGTCACGACTGCTTTTGTTTCGATATTCGCTTTCTAAGGCTGCGTCGCATTTCACTTTGTATCCCTCATTCTTAGACTTCAACCCTGTGTATCTTTGGAGGACAGAGGAATGGCTCGTACAGAGATTCAATAAGGCAGGGAATAAGGATGTTACAGCTATGCATGCACATATACTCTTAAAATAATATGGATGGCTCAATTTCACTTACATTTGGCTGTATTGTTAATTATTATATATATGATTAGATTATTTATAAAGAAGTAAGTAGTACATATAATATGTACCATAGCAGAAACTGTGCATTTGGATGCATGTCAGTATACAAAAAGAAAAGCCAAAAACATTAGTAAAACATCTAAAACAATAATAATAAAACATAATAATTATTCATTCATCAATTTTCTGTTCTTGCCTTGTCGCTGCAAACCTATAAATTGCATGGTGCTTATTTCCTGCAGTCAATGTCTGGGAGACCCCTAAACATTACAGACCAATGCAAAACCGGATTTAGATTTTTTAAGGTTTTGAGGCACCAGTGGCCTTAATTCAAGAGGGTGAAGGTAAAAGAGAGCAGTGAAATAGCTAAATAGCTTCCTGAAACAGAAAGCCTAAGACGTCTTTTGATGCACATAACCTTTTTTTTTTTTTACATACTCTACAGCTATAAACTCTACATAATTCAGGTATTTAGAGTTCTGGTTTTACACACACGTTGACACTGGGAGGAAGTCTGAGTTTGCATGGATACAAACATCCTGGCAGGAATCAAACCCTTAGTTTATTTTGCTGCAATGCAAACATGCTAATAAATGCTTTAGCCCTTATAGAAACATATAGACACACAGGCTTTATTGATTTAAATGACAAAATGTTCATGTTTTTATAATGCAAAGCACTTTAAACTACCTTTTGCTGAAATGTGCTGTAGAAATAAACTTAACTTGACATGAGGAAATGGCAGAGATCTTGTCTGATATCTAGTCAATTTAATGCTTCTCTGTAAAAATAAATATTTAGTTTAATTTAATATCTTCCTTAAGCCAATTTAGGAAGAGCTTGCATCCACAGAGGCGGTGAAGATCCTAAGAGAGTAATCAACTGCAGGTAAGATGTTTAAACAAAGCCTTACTTGCAAATAATAATAACGGTAAATAAAATATCAACTGCCCCTTTAAATGAGAACTACACCACACAGTTATCAAAACTAATGCAAACATTAAGTTCCTATTAACTAAAATAGCATTTTAATGTAGAATAACTATCCATATCCTAAAGCAACAATTGAATTGAACTGAGTTTTTTAGATTTATTTTGAAATTATATCTGCACTTTAACTAGACTATTTATTTGCAAAGACAATTTATTGTACAATCGGCTGTTGCCAGATTAAATCTCACTTCGTCTTTTGTTTTCTAGCTGAAACCTATTCATGTCCTCTTATCAACACCTTCCTGGTATTATTGTTTAACGTAACTCACCTACTATATCACCTAATTTGTTGTCTTTCTCAACATGATATCAATTTGGAACTGTTATGCAGGTTTTAAACTCATCTATTCATACCATTATCAAATTAATTTATTTCCCTGTGTTTTTTTATAATAATTTTTTTTACCTTGAATAACTGTTTAAAAACAGATTGATTAGGTGGGGTTGGAAAGGTGCCATTTAAAATAATGTAATCTTAAAACTAACATTTTATCTGATTAACTATTCTATCCACTATGAGTATTTCTGAACTGTGTATTCATCAACCACTACTGTACTGAGTTATGTGTGATCTTCGGCTTTCAGGCGGTTTTATAAGTCATTTCTCTTTTCTAAACTATAAAATAATCCATGATGTCATGCATACAACCAGCCGGTCAGTCCCAAACGTTTCCATATTCTCTCTTGAAGGTAACCCAACTATTTAGGGATCTGTTGCATCCGCCTTACATCATCCACGCCCAGGTTGAGCTGTCTCTCTCTAAAGCCACAGGGTGGATGCTGGAGGAGGAGGAGGAGGGCGGTCTTCGTTTTCTAATTATCTAGCCCATGAATAATCCCTCCCTTTCCACACAGTGTCCTCACATTCCGGGGATGCGATGGATCACCCGGAATCCACGCTCCCCGTCACCATGGAGACCAGGTTGCTTTGTGTGTCAACGGCAACGAGAAGTCTTGGTTTCACCCCCAAAAACGAGCTGAAGAATAATACCTGATATATTTTTATAATAAGTTATCTGATGCTGATATTACATTACATCTTTGTAATTATTTATTATTTTGTTTAACAGTTTCCTTTTGTCTTAGTTTTTTTTTTTTAAAGCTTTTTGTTGTTGTGTGTTTTTTTTAACTGGAACAACAAATCTTCTGGAAATGAGACTAAAACAAAACCTTAAGAAAAACAGCGAACAAGGCCAGCAGACAAGACAATGTTTAACAAAGACCTGAAGTGAATCCTCCCTCCTGCCTGGTGGAGATTATGGCAAGTCCACGCATCATATAAACAGTAAGACACTGGCTACCAAAGACATGCAAATATTTCTTGTTTATTCCCAATGGCAAAATATTCATGTTAGATTTTCAGAATCAGAATAGTTTGTTAGTGGGAAATTGCGATTTTTACGGTAGCACCCATTTATCTGTAAAGAATTAAACACTACTAAAGAGGAACTAAAGAGGAACATGCTTTTCAAATAGAATTAAATTTTTATTTACCTTTATTTAATTAAATGCTCACATTGATTTGTGTTGCACATATTTATAAACAGATTGCACAGAATATTGAACAGTTGAGTACCATATAAAGGGAGGGATTACAACACACAGGCAGAAAAAGACTTCCTGTGGCGCTCTTTGGTGCATTTTGGGAAAACGAGTCTTCTGATTTATCACTTTGACACAAAGTGAGTGGAAGCCATTGTTCATAATAGCCAGCAGCTTGGTCAGTGTCCCCCTTCCCGATACTGCTGCTGCTGAAGATCTGGAGCGTAGTCCAGCAGATGTTGAAGGATTTCAGGCGCCTTTTTGGCCCTTCCTGTAGAGGGCATGAGTGTCTCCTTCACTGTTGCCCTGTACTCCTCCTCATCACTCCTTCAGATACATACAACTATTGTGGAGTCATCAGAAAAGCTCACGTGTTGCAGATCACTCTATCCGTCACATGGTGCAGCAGCTGTACAGTACATACTGTAACATTAGTAACATCAGTAACAGTATTAACAGGGCACTAAATCAATATAATGTGTAAAACACCAGAAAGATCTTATGGATTCTTGCTTAAAAACAAATTAAAAAATCAAGACCAATTGAAAACCTCAAGCTTAAAAATACATTTCCATTTGTTAAACTCTGTAGACTATAGTTTATATGAGCATTTTAAATTCAAATACCATTTATAGTTTTAGTGCAATACACATCTTTTTGTTGGTTCACTTTTTCAGTTGCATCAAATATTAATTACTAAGGAAAAAGTTCTCAAAGTGATGTGTGTCTGGTAGGCAGGCATTCTTGAAGCAGAATTGTAATTAGGATCATTTTAAGATAACTAACATTGTATGTGATTTTTTTTTTATGAAAAAATTATATCCAGAGTATACATAAAAAGGTTTCCAAACTATTAACACATTTGAACAGTTACTTTGGGCATTATATCAAAAGTTAATTTCTTTTTCCTTAGCACATTGCTGTAGTTTTATATGATACCACAAGGGGGCAGTAATGTACATAATTTGTTTGCCAACCATTGTGACACTTTATGAGGCTAAAAATGTAAGAAGCATAAGGAACAGGAAGCCATGAAACAAACAAAACATGAGAAAAGCTCAACAGGAAGTAAAAATTTTGAGTTTTAAAGTGTTTCCATTAAGCGGAGAAAGAAAATCACAGCCTGGTGGTGTTAAAGGTAGAATCATGGAGGAGGTTACATTAGAGAGAAGATACATCTGGAACTGAATATAACCTTTTGTGGGATCCAAATTGCTTCGAAGAGAGTTTTGGGGAACAGGCTGAAAGATAAATCAAATTATGGCGGCGCTGTAGCAGAGAGTAGTGGAGTTACACCTGGAGGAGTTTAAATTCAAGTATCTTCAACCATGATTGCACAGAAGATGCAAAGTGCAAAATTGGTTTAAAATTACTACAAACATACACAAGCAACTATAATGTGGAGGCAAAAAGTTAAAACGGTAACTTGTGGCTTAAATCTAACTAGAAAGGCTGATTATTACGGAAAGAGAAGTTGTCTGCCAGCTCCTTAAATCCTGAGCAGGTGAAGACGTTTGAGACACGTGTGGTTTGTGCAGGTTCCAGCAGAGATCCTCCACTTAGGAGAGTCAAGAAAGCATACAAAACACACACAGACAGACCAGGATCCTGACAGTTGAACCTGCCTTTAAAAGAAAACTATAAAATCTTAACTAATATTAGAAAATGAGTTAATCAAGACTCTTAATTTCAATGGAAATGTTGATCGCAAAGGATTTGTAAAGATACACAAAAAACTCAAAATTATGAGCTTATTGTTTTTGTCCTTCGTGAAAGAAATTATAGATCCTGTCTGCAATACATATTGATTTTAGTCATTGATTAATGTTAAAATCATAAAGAGCACTTGGACATCTTGAACTTTATTTAACTGCATTTATACAGATTTTACAATAAAATTTTTATAAGTATGAGATCCCTGTTGTCTTGCAAGAAAAGGTCCTGGGTTTGAATCCCAGTCTGGACTCTTTCCGCATGGATTTTGAAGGTTTTTCCCTGTGCATGTGTTGGTTCCTACTACTGTCCACAGTTTACATAAAAACAAATATGTCGATCAGGTTGATTTGTGCATGGTTGTCTGTTGTGTATCTACGTGTCCCATTCATGCACTGGTGACCAGTCCAATGTGATTCCTGCCCCACACTCAGTGACCGCTGGATCCCAGCCGCACTGTAAAGATATAAATAATGGATGTCAAATTACTTTTACGCAATTTTAAGAGTGATTGGATGGAGTACAATTGTAACAAGATGAATGCTGTCATTGCAAAAGTCGATATTGTCCCCACTTCTAAGCTTTTGGGTGGCACTTTTATGACAGCATATTTCTAACGCACAAATTGAAATTTAGATCGGATTAAAACTATTTTTTTTCCTCAAAATTTGTATGCACTCAAACACATAATCATCTGATTTTATACATCATAAGGACTCAAAAACCTGTTTGGCTTGCAAAGTGTTCCAAAAAATGTGCATGCAGGTGTTAAAACATTTGAGCAAGTCGTGTATTTTGAAAAAAATGTAATATAATAAATGTGTATATATATTTATACATATATAACTCGTTCAAATTGCTTAAACTAAGTTGTGTCCTTGCAGCATTTTTTATCTATATTCAACATACAAATTTTGAATTTAAAACCAGAGCAATTGGAATTTTATTTTTATTTAGTTTGTATTCCCTGCTGTTAAAATCCCTATATAATAATCCCTATATAATAATTTGTTTTTGTATTTTTTCCACCCGTTTGCCAGGAATATTGTACTAATAATTTACTTTTAGACAAAAACTGTGTTTTTGATGTGCATGTTGATAAGATACTACAATGGCTTGCCATAGACGCACCAGCCGCACGCTCCCTCTCATCCATTCCCGTCATGCGGCGCTGCTGCTCCTCCGCCGAGCCGCCATGTTGTCGGAGTGAAAGCCCGGGGTGTCAGAGAGAAACTGGGGCCGAAATCCGCGACCATCCACCCTCTCCGCCAGTGAGTATAGCCTCGCCTCTCTCCGATGTCGCTCCAGACGTTAGTTATTGACGCCACGGTAGAGATATTGGGTCAGGAAGAGGAGAAATAAGAGGATTTTTCTTTTCGAGAAGCTGGAGCGGGCAAGCGCACCTTTTCCGCCTCCTTCCTGCCCTTGTGTCGGTCTTCCGCTTCCAGACAGCGTTCGGGCCTTTGTTAGCATCCGCGTCAGCGGCATCTTCCCGGACTACATGGTCGGTGGAAAGGTAAAATCCCCGCGGGGTGTTTATTTGTAACAGAATAACGACGCTGTGCGACAAACCCAGGTGGTTAAAGCCATTGTTAGGAGCCCGAGTTTGCAGCCGGTAACGGGAGGCCGTGTTATTGTCGGGAGCCCCCCTCCTTCCTCTCTCCCCTCGGTAACTGACTGGTTTACCGGAACCTACGCGGGAAACGTTTTAATAGCCAGCGTCTACCGAGGGTGTTCGGTGAAGTGCGGTGTTTTCGGGGGCCGGCCTGCCTGGGGGTACCGGGCAGGGTCCGCCGTTAGCCGCTGCGGGTCGGACCCGGCGGTCACCCGACCGGCCGACGGTTGGGACGCTGGATTGTGTTTACGGGTGTCGCGAGCCGAGTGAACGCCGCTAGCGTGCTGGATTTCCGGGCGTTTTAGAGAGAGAGCTGGAATGAAGAGCTAGCACTTCCTTGTTTGCTGAATGAAGAGTACAAACATGACAACAAAGACAGTAGAACGATCAGCTGGCAGACTGGGTTGGTTTTTAAAGCTGCTGGTGGTGTTTAGTCAGTTTGTTTGTTGTTAAATACTTTATTTATCTGCATTTAGAAGACCCAAAATGTCAGACTAGCTCATTCAAAGGTAATTACTATATATGGATCAGACTAGAAAGGACTGCTTGTCTCCTGTTCTTGACCTGCAGGGACATTAATGTGAGATTAGAGCCTGTTTGATATGGAGAGGTTGTAAAACACAAATTATACTCTTACTGTTAAACACCATTTGTGCTGTGGTGACCCAACATAGTTCAAAATAATAATAAAAAATATCCAAATATCCCACCATCCCTGATGTTTTGTTACAGTTCAACTCAGTACGCTATGCAATACAGAATAATTGAAATCAGACACCGTTTTTAGATACTGTTGCATATAATAAATAATCTTTACAGTGTATCATGCATAAGTGCAAAAGGAGGGCTAAACGATATTGTGGCAACGAGCGAAATTAGATAATTTTGCTTAATGACACTATCAGTTACAGCTATTACATATTTAAAAAGTGCATTTTGGTTCGTAGCAAAAATAATCTGTTATTTTGACACTAACTTTAATTTGTAATAAATTCCTCGGCATACCACTTTTTTTTCTTTTACAGCAAGTTTAAGGCTTTCTAGGGCAAATTTAATAACAAACCTCATTAAATGCATCAGAAACAGTGAGAGGCTTGAATCAGGAAACCTAAGTAAATAACTAACATTTGTTTTAACATGTGTCAAACTATGCAGAATAAATACAGAAGATAATTGTGTCGAAACTACACATTTCTGCAAGTAAGGCAGCAGTAGGCAGGTTTCTGGGGTGTGTTTTGACTAGCTGTAAAATGTTTGCACATTATGTGATGGATAATAGCTCAAGCTCAGTGGAGATTAATTTTTTCAAATATTCCTCATTTTTTTCAATTGACTTTGGCTTTCCGTTTTCCGTCTGGCTCAATGTTTAGGGTTGCAGTCTCCCTGGAAGGTCTTGCAGGTATTCTTTCATGGTTTTCCCATTAATGGCTGGACAAAAATAATTTAAATATCATCATAGTGTGGGTTGTATTCACTTTGCAAAGGTATGCTTGGAGTGTCTGATAGTAGGTTCCAAATGTTATGAGCTTTCGTTCTGATTAATAATGTAATATTTAGTAATTTTGGACAGGCGGCAGTCACAGATGACATCTCCCAAAAATGGAGTGTAAGAAACACAAGTGAGTTGCTGGAATATTTATTTACTGATCTTGTGCTGCCCTCCCACCCACAGCATAATGCGTCCACTGCCGTGTCGTCGTTGTTATCATCAGAGTGATGGGCAGCGTTTCATTTAGGACATTTTAACCTCATCTGAGCACTTCCTCAACATATTTGATGTTAGTCAGGATAGTGTTAATTTTTTCGAACGGTTTCATTTACGCAACATGCTGAGTGGTGAGTTTGTTTGGTACAAATAGATAAGGTGAACAGGTTTGACGGTTGTTCTTTAGTTCTTTCTTAGTTAAAAGAAATAAACAGAAAAAGTGAATGGAGAGAAAGCATAATAAACAAGTGCCCCGTCTGTAATCTGTTTTTATCTGACAAGTGTTAACTCTTCTGTTGGCAGAAAAATAAAGTCTGCCATGGTTGATCTCTTGATGTTTCTTACTACAGTAAGAAATAGTTTGGAATAGTTTCCTAACTAAAACATTTTTTAGCTGACAAGACACTAAGAATCGTTCATGTTTTATATATGAACACAATAATTATTAGAGTAGTCCATAAAACTATGCTTTGTCAAGAAGTGTAACTTTTTAACAAGGATTACGTACCTTTTTTTTTTAAATACTTTATTTTTATTCGTCTTTAAACATACAAATACATACAATCAAGAACACATTCAAAATGAGGGCTAGGGCAGTTTGCAGGCAGTCATACTGGTGAAGATTACAATTTTAAAGACTTTTCACTGTATGAGATCTCGAAACATTAGCACAGGGGTAACTCTCAGGTGTCTATCAGAGTGATGTGGAGTCATAAAAGTTAGCTGTTACACACCTTTTGCAATAAAATGATCCCATTTTCCCCAAAGTTTCTCTCCCTTCTCCTTCTTGAGCCGTATTGTAGATGTCAACATTTCCATATTGTGAATCAGCTTTCTAATGTTCACATGCAGCTTCAGAGTAGGAGGTCTGGGCTGGAGCCAACATTTAGTAATCGCTTTCTTGTCTGCCATCATAATTATCTTTAACAGGTATGTGTCCCCATTACTGAGTCCCTCAGGAAATATTCCGAGGTACATAACAGGAAATGACAAGGTTAAAGTTACACCCATAATTTCATAGATTAATTGATTAACTTGTGTTTTTCCACCGAACTGATTTAACTCGCGTCACTTACGCCGAAGTATTTCTAAGGAAAAGGGAAACCCCAGTACCCTTAGATATATATATGGATATATATATGTATATATATGTATATATATATGTATATATATGTATATATAACAATCTTACAGTTGTAAAAAGTAGATGTAGTTTTATGAATTATATCTAAGGGTACTGGGGTTTCCCTTTTCCTTAGAAATACTTCGGCGTAAGTGACGTGAGTTAAATCGGTTCAGTGGAAAAAACACAAGCAACCCGAACAAATCTCAAATGACCCAGCTTTCTACCAGCATTAAACGCAACATATAGGCATGTTTTGGGCGAGGTGATTTGTGTACTTGTCTTTACCGATTTGTATCCGTAATTAACAGATTAACGTACAAAAATGCTACTTAAGAATTTTAGTAAATTACAAAAATAATTTTGTCAATTTTCACTCCTGTAACCCGGAGTGGCGGACAGATTATTCAAATGGACCCGGCAATTGATAAATGTGCCCACCCCGATTACAACCAGTTTCGTTTATATACGCTTAGATTAAGTCTTGACTGGGAAAATGATGTTTGTGAAATTGTCCTTGCATCACCAATAAGCATTTTATTTGCTTTGTAGGGCAGGGTTTTGTTTTTTAGATTACTTAAAATGAAAAGTATTGCTTCCATTTTTCTAAGCAGAGATCATAATGATTCGAAGTATTCGCCCTTCACAATCTTATTTCTTTAAACTCTGCATCAGTGTCATAATAGAGGATGGTATATGTCGGGAAATAAATTTTAAGGAGGAGAATTTGCTTTATTGTTTATATAACTGTACATTTTTAATATAGGGACTGAAAAATAATGTTTTCCTCTCAGAAATTGGAAAAACAAAATATGATACTGGTGTAATTTTAATGGATATCTTTAACTTTCTTACTAATATTAGCATTATTAACATTTAATGACCATTGTGGTTGATTAACAAGGAGAACCATATGAAATGTTTCCTGTCATCTTTCTTCATTAGATTACTTGTTTACCTTCATCTAAGTCACATCGACCCGTCGGGACAAAGTGTGGCTACAACCACACAGGTGTTTGTGCGATGAGATAAACATCTTTTCTTTTAAGATACTCCACAGATTTTTTTCCACAAACCAGAGCCTTCATAGGTGTAATATCATCCGTACTCTCTGATATCAGCAGAGACTAACAGTGGCAGGTTTGTTTTGCTGTTTTAAATCAATTAGCCAATCTAAGAGAAAACTCTTCTTTTTTTTTATATAAAAGATACATATATTTTTTTTAAACACACTAGGCTGAATCCATTCATCAAGCGAAAAAATATATTTTGATTTATGAGGGAAAATAAGAGTTTTTAAAAAAAGGTATCGTATCTTGTTGGGTAAATTATGCTTTCATTGATTATGATAGATGACGGAGTTCTCAGCTTAACATGTTTAACATTTAGTCTGGACTAAAACTTTAAACGATAAGCAGTTGAATCTCTTCTCAGTGCAGTTTTTTTTATTACAGTTTATCATACGGTAATTTTTTACAAACTAACAAATCTAATTTCAGAACAGTATTTGTACGGTGGATGTTTTCATGTGATATTGAGCCAAATTAGATTTGTTTTGATAAGCTAAACTTAGACTTGTTAGATTAGAATTTTGTGGTTTTACTTAAATACTACAAAGGTTTTGCATCGTTCAGCCGTATCTCAGTTTCCTTTTTTTCCGTTTGTAGCAGCCTATAAATTTGTTGAAATCATATTAAGCCTGTCTGGATCAAATGTGTGATTATATTTTTTTTTAAGTGTGTTGAACTGTCTGCTAGTAACACGTCTCTCCGTCTTTCTCTCTTATCAGGCTGTGGTGGAATGAGCAGTGTGTGTGTGTTAAAGAGGAAAGCAGTGCTCTGGCAGGATTCATTCAGCCCCCACCATACAACTACATCTCCCAGCATGCCTGTGGTGCTGAGCAGCGGAGGACATGCCCCCCCAACTGGACAGACCCCTCAGGCCACGCCCCCCAGCCAGCAGGTAATACCCATTGGCTCATTCGTAAATTAATGAATGTATCTGACTGAAGAAACAGACGTGTAAAGATTTTTTTTTAAAGCGTGCTAAAGCAGGATTTTTTCTTCTTTATTTTACAAAAGGCATGTTACACAAAACACATAATTATTTTTAACAAAAATACCTTTTGGATGATTTTTTTCTTATGTAAAGGCTCTAAGAAATAAACATGTGGCAACGTAGTTCTTTGTGAGATTTGACATGAATGAACCCAATAGAGAGGGATCTTTCACTATTGTTCTTTGGAAAATCTCTCCAGATCCTCTAGATCCCTGACTGGCGTTCCTCTCTTCACTCTGACACCCTTATCATGGTTTTCTGTAGGATTTAGGGCATGGGAGGGAGATAGGCGTGCAATAAGGTGGATTGTTGTTTTTCATCACTTTTTGGGTTTTAAGTTGCTGCTGAAAGACCCAATGTAAGCGTGTTTTTAGTGTCTCTGTTACCAGATGTTTGCTGGAAATCTCTTGATGTTTTAAAGCTGTCGTGAAGCCGATCACTCAAAATAAGGTTTCTAGGAACTTTGGTGGGAAAACAAGCTCAGTCTCTTTAATGGTAAACCCACCTGCTGGGTTTTGTATTTAAAACGTACCAAGAAGCATTTTCACAGAGTTAACTTTAGCATCAGGTCCTCCCTGAGGGTAGAAGGAGGAGAGCGCTCGGGTAAAACAATCTGCTGTGAAGGTAACAGAGAAATTTGAGCGAAACATTCAACAGGGCGGGAGCGTTTCACAGAAAACAAAGCTGCCAAATCACTGACTTGTAGGCTGTATAGTGTCAAAGTAGCAAATCTCTGCAGCACTGCAGTTTGACTCAAGCATCCTGGAGCTGTCAACTCTACGCCAAAAACACTGCACAGCAACTGGATTTATTTTTAACAAGAAAAGAAAATAACTGCTTTATTAGTCAACTAAATGAAAAAGTAATTGCTGACTAATTTATTTTTAAAATAATCCGTATTTGCAGCCCTAGTTCTCTTATCTATTAAATATATTTTCTAATATGTCCAATTCGTGGTATTAATGTGGCGTCACCGGTGTGCTGTATGTAGAATTTTCATTGAAATTGCAATGATTGCAGCGAGATTGAGCAATAAATATAGATTTTTGTGTTTTAATATTAATGATCATTAGTAAGCCTGAACATTTAATTATACCACACAATGGCTTTGAATTATAAACTTTTCAATCACATTAAGCTCTTCTCAAATGTAATTGAAGAAAAGTTTTTAGGTAACTAGACTGCTCTTTGTCATTTCAGATGCCTCTTATGTCAACACCTTTATTTCGATCAGACATTTGTTTTTCACAGTCGTGTATAAAACGCGTTAATATGTAGTTCATTTTCTTGGCCTTTTTGCGACAAAACAAGCTATTTCATACCTTATTTGTAATAATGTGTAGCTGTATAAATAATTTAGTTGAACTGTTTGTAAATGGGATTCATAAATAATAAATATTCGGAAATCTTCAACCGGTTGGTTGAAGTCCTGCTTTTGGGGGATGACAGTCAGCATGCCGGACCATTAACATGATGAGCTGATATGTTATCTAAACTCAAACATGTTGCATTTCTGGTTTGCAAAATACATTCTTTTGAAATCTGAAACGGTTTGTTTTGGTTGTTCAAAACAAAGGAAAATAGTTTCATTAAATAGCTTTCACTATTAGTTCAAGTTTAGATAACTTGCCTTATATGTAATCCTGTGATAAAGTCCATCTGTTTCCAGACCAGCTTGACTAATTGTGGCAAAAAGGTTACTCAGGCTAATTTTGTGTTTATCTTTGAAGTAGTAAAAAAGTAATCTTTCCTGTTGTTAGTAGGGAACGTTCTCCTTTCTGAATCTATGTAACTTTCACTCATCATTCACGCCTCAGTCATCTCATTATGTGTCAAGTCTTAGAGATGGATTAGTGGCAAAACTTAGAATTCCTTTGTTCCTTCTGACAAAATAAACCCCTTAAAACAAACTTTTTTTAGATCTTTAACAATAAAACAAATAACAAATGTTGTTGTTATGGTTCAGTAACACAGATGAAAGTCATGGAGTCATATAATTTGAGAAAGAATTGAAACTAAACCTGAAATCCCTCAATTTTTGTGTCCTTAAAATATTATGCATGTATCAGGGAACCTTCAAACAATGGATGTTTGTTGCATTTAATCTTCAATTAGCACGTTTACACATAAAATTTGTTATGTGTGGGTGTCCCAACTTTCTCTCTTCTGATACTCTCTTCTGATTCAGCACCCAGTATTGCCTGATATTTACTCGATATATCTTCATAAATAACTCATATTTGTATCATTTAATTCTGTATGTACTGAACTTTGCTCTAATCAGATCTGTGTCTAACCTTATCCTGATTCATGTTAATAGTGAGTTGTTTGTTGGTGATTGTTTGAGATGACTTTTTTGTAGTGCTCAGAAAGAAAATCATATTTAAGGAAAACCAGAATTGGCACATCGCCTTATTAAAAAAACCCAAAACCATTATTGGCCAGTAAAAAAAAGATCTTGTCCAATATTTATAAATATGTAGATAAATCTCTAGTGTTACAATGTGTTCTTGCTTAATTTTCAATTATTTTGAAAATGTGCTCTTATGGCAAAATATATGGTTGCTCACACTTACTTACTCTATAAAGTTCCGCCAGTCTTAAAACAATGCTGATAATCTCTGTTTATTGTCCGCTTGTGTTTTAATCAAAGGGGGTGGCGGGCGCCGGGCGTTCCCAGGATGATGCCATGGTGGATTATTTCTTCCAGCGGCAGCATGGCGAGCAGCCGGGCAAACATCGCTGGCCGACTGGAGACAACATCCATGACAGTCAGGTGCGTTTCTATTAGGGAGGCTGTTTTAACGTTAAACCACTGATGTCTGGTTTACCGATTAGTAGGGGTGAAACTGTCAGTATTTCCTTAAAATATAAAGGATAACATGATTCAAGAGGTTTTATTTCAATAAAAAACAGTCTCTCCTACAGTCATACAATTTTATTTTTTTATTTCTTTGATTATAATGGACGTACTAAAATAAAGGTATAGAATCGAGACTGGCTGTGGGAACCTGTGTTTCAGACCCAGATGTGAGTCACACATTGCAAAAAGTTAACATTTAGACTTGAATTGTAAACCTCTGTAACAAATTCAAGCTAAGTCTTAGCTTAACTTCCCTGCGAGACATTTTTCATGATTCTCCAGATAAAACCAGATCTGTGTTCAGTGCAGCACCAGCCATTAAAATTGAGGCAGATTGAAGCAACCTTTTAAAAATAGTAACAAATAAACAGACACAGATTTCTACATTTACTGTTGTAGTCCAACAGAATATTGAAGGATTTTACATAAATTATTCCCATGTTATTTTTTTTTAAAGAACTCAAACTTTATGTGCAGATTAAAGAATCAAGTCTTTACACTTTTATAAAAGAAAATGTCCTCTTTTTTTAAAGCTTTAGAGTTGAACAGAACAAAAACAAAACTTTGTCAGTGGTGTCTCAACGTTGGACACCACTGACATAAAGAAGCTGCACACAGTAACTGAACTTTATCATATCTCTGTTTTAGTTATCACGGCTTTAATCTAGGGTTTATCTCAAATCTCATTTAGAGCCACAAGTGTTATATGAACTTTTCAACAAAGATAACATTGTTTTTATGCCTGAGAAAATATATAAAAACATAAAACACAAAAAAATAAAAAATTTGGGGGGCGATGTTATTTTTGGAAAATTTATTAAAAGATGGCAAGATCTAGATCTAAAAAGTACTACGTTATTTATGTAAATGTTATGTAGTTATTAGTTAAAAAATTTAAGAACAAAATGCTTAAACCTTAATAAGTTATGTGTTCAGTCTGCGTTTTGCTGACTCAGTGGGTCTTTTCGGACATTTAGGTGCGGTCCATGGACGAACTCAACCATGATTTCCAGGCTCTGGCGTTGGAAGGACGAGCAATGGGAGAGGTAAATTAATTACACATTTCTGTACCTTAACTAATAGGAAACCATTCAGTGCTGCCAATCACCATCTGTCAGATCATTTAATTTTTAAATCTAAACTTTTTTTATTTTCTTATTTATTTATAATGCTTTACGTACGTCATGTTAGATTACACATGCAGTCAAATTTAAATAAAAGTCAATAAAAAGTAAAGTAATTTAAGTTATTTACTAATTTAATTTCTCTCTCATAAAATGCATTTAAGAGTTGCTGCTGTTAAAAATGTTAGCCATAAAAAATATTAGTTGTAAAATAATTGAATAAATGAATATAATTCAGTATCTTGGGATCTCTTATATAGTTTCTAAGTCACACGTGGCTGAAATGTTATAATGATTTATTACCGTATGAGAAAACTAAGCTACTGGTTAGTTTACATAATAAAAACTTTGGGCTCTGTTTAGTGACTCCTCTTACTTGGCTTCATTTCACATAATATGGAAATTCATCCAGGAAAATCACCCCGGATTTCTTCAATTCCTACAGCCTCCCCAGGCAAAGTGCTTCCAATAAATGTTAGGAATTTTCGCAATAAAACTTTAATATTTCAAAACATGTTCCACTTAGATGTTTTTTTTAAATTCCTAGTCAGATGCTGCATCATCTTTTATTTTTTAACCACCAACCTCTAAATATTCTTATACCATGTTTTTCCCTCCGTCTCTACAGCAGCTCCTACCGGGGAAGAAATTTTGGGAAGCGGATGACTCTGGGAAGGATGGACCAAAAGGGATCTTCTTGGACCAGTGGAGGGACAGTGCGTGGGGCGCCTCAGGTATTTAGCCGTCTGGTTGTGTTTTTTAATACGATGAAGCACAAACGGCTAAGATACTAACAGAAGAACAGTCTTAATATTCGGAAACCACTTCTGACAGGATTTATTTTTAGACTCCTTACTGAATCCAAAGCTTACCTCAAAGTGGAATCCAGCTAAATCTTGCTCCCTCCCTTCAGCTAAGCGTAGTTATTTCTGTAGACATGACTAAAAATTAATTTTTTTTCTGATTTCTTTTGAAGCTGCGTGACGCCAAAGCAGAAAAACTAAAAAACATCCCTATTTCTCCAAGTTTTAACAAGAGACTTGACTTTGGAGAACATTTCTGAATTCTCTGAAAATATCTTACAGGATGTCCATGTTTTGTTCGATGCTGTAACTTGTGAAAACTTCATTCGAAAAGTATTAGAAATCATGCATTTACCACTGAAAGTCCAGCATGTTTTCTGTTGAAATTATTGAAATGTTTCGGCTTCGTAATAAAAGTTAGTCCTCCTGTTTAACTGACCGATCCACCTGACCTCCGATCTTCGCAGCTCTTTCAGATTTACCTTCTGGCTTGTTCTCAGACTAAAGCACTCTCCGCTTGTCCTGCCCGTTGAGTCGTAAATCTTTGCTTTAGCAGATTGGCATTTAAGCCATAATGTTTCCATTTTGGGATAAAGGTTTGAACATGAACAGCTAAACCATAAAACAAGGCCTTTCAGGTTTACTGGTAAATTCATCATAGGGTGACTGGACTCTTACAGAAAGGGTCAGGAGCTCTGTCACCCACTGGAAAATAAAAATGGAGTCACCGCTCCTACCTATCGAAAGGTTTTAGTTGAGATTTTTCAGACCTCTGGTCAGGATACCTTCTGGGTGCCTCTCTTCAGAAGACCCAGAACTCAAAGGAGTGCCTATCTTTATACCTTTAAATTTCTTGTGAACCTCCAGGATGAGCTGTTGCATTACTTAATTGTGTTTTAGGTAAATGCAGCCTTCCCTCCCACATCCTGTATTAATCTTGTATATCTCCTTCTGTTTTATGACAGATCACTCCGTGTCTCAGCCAATCATGGTGTCCCGTCGACCGGGGCAGGGTTTCCACGGCGGAGGTGAAGTAGGGGTCGGCTCGGTGATGTCGCCGCGGTCTGAGAGTGGGGGGCTGGGAGTGAGCATGGTGGAGTACGTTCTGTCATCCTCGCCGGCTGATAAACTGGATCCCTGCCTCAGGAAAGGACCATATGTAAGTAATCTATCATCGGCTTAGTTAACCAAACACTGACAGCTCTTAGGTACATATTCCATACATCACTGCTCTGTTGTGGCTAGTTTGTAGTTGGGGTATTCTCTTGTGCTTTTAACAATGCAGGGTCAGAGGGATGGAGAGGTGGAGGAAGAGAAGAGGGAGAAGCCAAAGACGGTGTTTGAGGGAGAGAAACTGAAAGAGTTGGCTGAAAGAGAAAACGAAAGCAATGTGATCTGCGACGTCATCAACCCTAACGGGCTGCCCGTACAGAACGGCCTTGACGTCGACGTGAAGGACTTTGGGTGAGCGATGGCGATAGGTCTCATCAGAGAGGTTTAGCTCGTCTGATTTCCCGCACGTTAAAAACGACCCCATTGGCTTTCTCTCGTCCCTGCAGTCGCCCCACTGGCAACATGCCTCCACCTTGCCCCGAGGGCGACCTGCTGGGTCCTGGAGGGGTGGGACCTGAAGGTCTGACCCCCCTTGGTGGAGGCCCCAAACCCCCTGATGATTTCTCTGGAGTGGACCAAGGAGGTGTAGCCATGGACCATATGGAGTCAGTTATGGAGCCGCTTCAGTTTGACTACAACTCCCAGATGACCATGGACTCTGCGCCCACTGTGGGTCTATTTGATTACACTAACCAGCAGCAGGTGAGCACTGTGGGCAGGGAAAGCACCATACCTTCAATCCTTTAGTTTACTAGGCGCCTCGGTTGACGTTAAACAATGACGTTGTTTCCAGCTTTTTCAGAGAAGCAACGCTCTAGCAGTGCAGCAGCTAACGGCGGCTCAGCAACAACAATACGCGCTGGCAGCCGCACAGCAGACTCACATCGGTAAGTCTGGTTTCACTCATTCACATAATTATGTTTTCACCGTTTAGTGAAACTTGATGTTTATATAAAAGAAGTAAATGCAAATCAAACAATTTTCTCATAGTTTTTAAGACAGTCTGAATAAACACACTTGTTGATCTCTATTTGGAATAAAACAGTGCTGTGTAATTATAAAACCATTCATGTTTTTCCAGTCCACTAATAACAGCTGCAAAGAATCTGCATTGAGTGTAGGATAATAAATTATAGTTTTCATAAGTCCATAAATTATTGAGTCATTCAGATTACAATTAGAGCAACATTTGTTAAACCCCGGCTGTAAAACAATAAAAAAACTACGCGTTTACTTTAATGTAGTGGTGATCCTCCTAAAATGCTGTCGTGTGAACAAATTTAAAGTGATGGAAGTCCCTCAGAGCTGTATTAGGAAATCTCTGTGGGATGCTCGGTGAGCAGACTTGATGCAAGGCAGCAAAACAGGAAGTTTTTTGCCACTTGTGTGAAGTTACAATATGGACACTCAACTCAGCCTTGTTCACATCCAGTTCTCGTAATAATCCCTTTATACACATGCTGATAGTAACTAGATGGTTGTGACACTGACTTAAATTTTACCAGAAATATTCTAGTATTTCAGTTTCACAGCATCTCACACCAAGCAGCGATACGAGACGTCACACGTCTGTCTTTTAGTACAGCACTGGTGGAGCATTGTGTTCAGTTCATCTTTGAAGATTTTCCAGGTTGGAAAAATTAGTTCTCTTTTTAAAAAAAACCCACAGATAATATTTTGGGTTTCTGTTTTACTGCAATAACACAGTTTCACCTGCTGAGCAGAAGTATTTTTTATCAGAATAAATTTACTAAAAGGCCTTTTAATTCTTCAGCATTTGTTTCAAACTGGGTTTTATCCGTTTACTTCAGTTTATTCCAGCCTCTGTACGCATAAAGCATAAACATTGTACCGAACATGTTGATATGCAAAACATGGATTGTGATAAATGTATTTTCATCAAAAGTCAAATGAATCTAAAGATATAAGCACTGAGAAGACTTTTACCAGTTGAGGCTCGTTTTTTATAGCTTCTTGGATCCCTCCAACATTCCTTAAAGTGATTAATCCCACTAAATATCTAATAGTCTGCTCATTTACTCATGTGTTTAGGTCTTGCCCCTGCATTTGTGCCCAATCCTTACATCATCAGCGCTGCTCCTCCCGGGACAGACCCCTACGCTGCAGGACTTGCAGCAGCAGCTACTCTGGGTAAGGCGTGGATCATTGCATCCGTCTTTACCCCAACCTCACTTTAGTGGTAACAGTTTGATTTTAAATAGGGGAATTATGCGAAATAGCTTTATATTATATTAATTAGTAATAAGTAATTTCTTCCTAAAAAACTTACCTGGAATGTTGCTTTGTCCTTACAACTCTCCTGGCAGCCATTTTGGGGTAATTAAACTCTTGCTCCTTGAATGCGTTGCATATTTACTTATAGATTTACATTGGAGCTTTGGCCTCCAGTCTAGTTCCAAACTTCCAGAGCCAGCCTCCCATACAGTTCCACCAGACTAGTGGCAGCACCTGCATCTAACACCTTATAGAATCATGTGACAATATACTGAGGAGCCATTTTCCTAAAACTACAGGGTTTGGTGATATGGATTTTAATTTTTATCACAAGATTCTCTTATATCTATCACTAAACTTGACACAGAAACTGCATTTATTTATCTTTTATAAATTTATTAATTCTCAAATCAAATAAACGTTTAAAAAAATAAAATAAGGTAATGATAGGGCCAGTTTATGAAGTTTTAGTTAATCTCATTCTTATCAAGACAATAATTTATTGCAGTCGTCGTACTGTATTGTAGGTCCAAGAAGAAATGTTAGAAACTGTATTAATGGACGCCCGAGATGAGCAGCTTTGTGATGACATGCAGGAGTCGGAGCGTCAGAAATGCTAAAAGCTTCTTAAAGAGACAGACCAATCTCAGGATGTCAGATAGCGTTGTGATGCTTTTAATAACCGCTAAAAATATTTGGTTAGGCTATAAAACGTACCTGGAAAACACTTCATAGGCTTCATAAGCAGAGATAAGGGTAACCTCAACGCTCTCACGTTTTTTTCCTAGGTCCTGCAGTGATGCCTCCCCAGTACTACGGTGTGACCCCGTGGGGGGTCTATCCTGCCAACCTTTTCCAGCAGCAGGCTGCTGCAGCCAACAATTCGGCCAATCAGCAGACAGCAGGACAGGGTCAGCAGAACCAGCAGCAGGTCAGACTGCAGATGTTTCTGTCACAGCTCCTGTGTGGTGAATAAAATGTCTTCAGACATGGACATCAAAAGCATTTTTTCTTATTTTGATTTCAACCTTTCCATCTTGTTCTAAAAGAGTATTTCTTTCCATAACTATTATATATTAAAACTTAGAATTTTCAACATTTCTTAAAGTTTACATTTGCATCTTTCACTGTTTTTCTATTACTTGATTCCTGATTTGACTCGTTATATGCAAAGTAATATCAAAACCGTCTTTGATTTTGTAAAGGTGATGCGAGCTGGAGGAAGCCAGCGTCCATTGACCCCCAGCCAGGGTCAACAGGGTCAGCAGAACGATCAGCTGGTTGCTGCAGCAGCGGTGAACTCAGCCCTGGCCTTTGGTCAGGGGTTAGCAGCAGGCGTCCCTGGTTAGTACATTGCTCAAATTGCTTTTATTGCATTACAAATCGCTATAGCAAATTTATTTGCCCTTTCGTTGGCATTACATTTATGCAGATGCAGTCATGAGGGATTTTAGAAGGAACCGTTTTCCCACCACGTATCAACAGAGAAGCCATTCTTAACATGTTCCTGTCTCTTTCTCAGGGTACCCGGTCTTGGCGCCGACAGCCTACTACGATCAGACGGGAGCTCTGGTGGTCAACACTGGAGCCAGAAGTGGGCCAGTCCGCCTTATGGCCCCTGCCTCTGTCATCTTATCCCCTTCTGCAGCACAAGCAGGTAGCGCAGTGTTTTACTTTAATCACATAATAACAAGCTTGGTCTGTCTCTGCTGCTTTGCTTGGTGAACAAAGACTTTCACGCCCTCATAACAGATTACACTTTGACATTCACAACATTTATGATCACAAACTCAACCTAAGGGTTCAATTAGGGGATTATGAGACTTTATTCTCTGCTGCAGTGTTAGATTGGTGCAAAGGTTTCCCACAATTGAATTATTTTCCGCTAAAACATGATTTGCTTTATCTTTTTAAAACGCCGGCCTCACAAATGAAACTAACAAGTATGTATGTAAGTATTAATATGTTGTTATATCACTTTATCACTGTACTTCTCCTCTTCGCTCTGTCAGTTGCAGCTGCAGCAGCTTCAGCCGGAGGTGCAAATGGTGGTTTGGGTGGAGGAGCAAACGGCCCCTTTCGTGCCATGACATCCCAGCAGCCTCAGCAGCAGGGCGGCCCTGGTGGTGCTCTGGGTGGAAGCTCCTTTTATGGATCATCATCCCTTAGCTCCTCCTCTCAGAGCTCCTCTCTCTTCTCGCAAGGCTCAGGCCAGCCTGGACCAGGGTCAGCCTCGCTGGGCTTCAGCCAGCCTGGCTCCTCCTCTCTCGGTGCCACTCTTGGAGCAACGCTGGGAGGTTTTGGCACTGCAGGTACGAAGAATATAGCATAATGTATCGCAAATATATTGATGTGCGCAATATTGTTATCGCAACACATTGTTTTACCACTGTTTGTTCCACTAACACAATGATTTTAAAATATATGATAAAATGCAGTTCTGCTGTTTTTCTTTATGCAACTGGTGTTATAAAGAAGAACAAAGTTTTTTGTTCATTACTTTCATTGATATGTCGATCGTAACACAAGATATGGTGTTAAAACTTTAAATCCATATTCCACTCGTCTATTGCAATATTCACATCGTAAAGGGATGTTTGGCATACAATAATTGTTGGCTAATGTATTCCTAAAGTAATGAAGTTTGTAATTTCATGGTGATGCAATATTTAGCTCTCATTTGACAAAAATAACATTGACAAAAATGCTAGAGGAGGAGAATACAGGCATATTTAGCACCTGATGATTGCCACATGGAACCCAAATTTTGGCTCCTGTTAAGTGTTTTATCAGGTTTTTCTGCAATTAACAAACACAAAATAGTTAATAATGAATAATAATTAAATAATAATTTTAAAAAAAAGAAAGGAATCTGTCACTTTATCCTGAAAGTCCTATCCGCACTTTCAAAAAAAAAAGTTAAAAATCATGTTTAATCTTCCAATCCCTCTTTGTGTTGCACTATCGCACACAAAAGCTCTTTATTAGAAATACAAAGCATCTATCTCTCCTTACGAACAGCTTTTTAAAGAGTTGAAACAGCCAGGAAATCTCACAGTAATGTTGGACCTTTTTTCAACCTCAGTTGATCAGAAATCGCTGCTCAGATCGTGGTGATAAACAGATCAATGTCTTCCTCTAGTGGCCAACTCTAGTGGTGGCAGCGGTTCCAGGAGGGACTCCCTGACGGGCAACAGCGAGCTGTACAAACGCAACCCCTCCAGCCTCGCTCCCATTGGTCATGGAGGTTTCTACAACGGCACCTTGGGCTTCAGCCCGTCTCCTGGCCCGGTCGGCATGCCTCTACCCAACCAGGGGCCGTCTCACTCTCTCACACCCCCACCCTCCCTGTCCAATCACAGCTCCTCATCCAACCTCAATCTTGGTGAGTCTGATTTTTATTTTATTTTATTTTTTTATCCTCCATTTATGTAGTCTTTCAATGATTTGATCCTTGTGTAACAATCTTTTCTAAACAAACTATAAAAAAAAAAAAGACAAGCTTTGTCTTCTCAGAATTTTTTTGGTCTCGTGTTTTTCTTGAATGATGTCTGACAAATTAAAATGTAATTTAGGCATCTACTCTGATAAACTGACAGCCTTATTATGGTTAATTATCACCCTGATTAATTAACCCAGCTACATCATTTCTTAAGTGTTTGCCGTTACTTCCAGCTGCACCAGCTGCATTAAAGGTCATGTTTTGCAGGAGGTAAATAGGCTCGTGTTCTGGCCATGATTCATCTCCCAGCATAAACCAAACCTCAAGCATGTGAACATGTTTATGAATGTTTGCACATGAAAAGAGATACAAATACAAAATCTAAAAGCAGCGAAATAAATGCTGCCTTGAAGTGAGGGTACAGTTAATCTGCAACGGGACTAGTTTAAGGCTAATCAGCAAGGATGTATATAAAATTTATTTACTTATTTTAACCTCGGCATTGTAGCCGATTAAAAACTCAACAGAAATCCTCTTTTTATAAAGATTTCCCCAAAAAAGGCCTATTTCAGGCCGTGCTGCCATCCGGTGCCTGGTTTTTGTGCAGCAGAGCTCAAGTTTTCACTTTTACTAATCAAATCTCCTACAGCAGCATTTTAAGATGAAAGAAGTTCATTTCATGCTATTTAAGCTGCATAAATTTTAAAGTTTATGGTATTTAAGATCTGTTTGATGTTAACGTAAGTTTTCTTTTCTTGTGTTTTAGAAAGATTTTGCATGCATGCGTAGTAAAATAAGCTAAAATAATCAAGTCTGGTATTGAGTTGACCCTGACTGTGTCCGACCCACAGGCGGCTTGACTAACGGCAGCGGGCGCTTCATCTCGGCAGCTCCGGGAGCGGAGGCTAAGTACCGCAGCGCGGCTAGCTCTGGCTCCTCCCTCTTTTCTCCCAGCAGCCAGCTGTTCCCATCCTCACGGCTACGCTACGGCATGTCGGATGTGATGCCCTCGGGCAGGAGCCGCCTACTGGAGGACTTCCGGAACAACCGCTACCCTAATCTGCAGCTGAGAGACATCGCTGGACACATCATGGAATTCAGCCAGGACCAGCACGGCAGCAGGTACGCTAAACTATGATGTTGTTGATGATTCCATTATATTCTTTATACTCGTAATCTTGGCTCCGCTGTTTGTGTGAAATTTATTTTATTTCACTCTAGAACGATCTTGATTCATAGAAAGTTTAAGGTACCCAGGTATTGAGACAAGCAACATTGCTGAATAAAACCGGCTGCAGACGCAGGACAAGGAGCGGAAAAACACACACAGCTCATGGTGGCATTCACAGCCGCGTTCAATGCCGCACTGTAAATCACGGCGGTGATAATGATAATGATGATGATGGCTGGCAGCTCTTGAGAGAAGAACCTGTTGGTTATTGTGGAGAAAATCTGACAAACTCTGGGCCCATTGATCTCATTTCTCTTTCTGAATGATGAATTGACATTTTCCAATTTGGCTGCCACCTGTTGATGTCACAAAAATATAATTACATGACTAAGCTACTTCTATACCAAATTTAGGTTTACACTGAAGATATTTCTCATTGACAGTATACCTTTATCTACAACCACTTCAAAGTTAATATATTGATATCAAAATTTAACATTTTCCAATATGGCCGCCTCCTTGTGACGTCATAATATGCAAATTAGACTAAAAGTTTTACTCCCATTACAGACTTCAAGTCATACTGAACAATTTTCTCATTGACAGTATACCTTTATCTCAAATCAGTTTAAAGTTACAGCCTTTTGAAATCTTGATATAAAAATTGTGTATTTTCTTGAAAAAACTCTAGTGCCTAAAGGGTTAATCAAGCCGTATTTTTTTTTAAATTCCATTCTAGAAAAGTTTTAAGTTTTTATGATTCATGGTGATATTGTGTGGGGTTAATATCAGGGTAAAAGTTGTATCGGGACACAGCTTTTTGTTATTTTCCACAGAGAAACTGGGAGGTGCACCTGAACAACTGTCCACTGATTACAGACTCATAATTTTAGCTTGGTCGTGTCTCGATAAATAAAGTGTTTGCAAAAAAGTAGATCTCCTGCAGCTCTTCGGAGATCTACCTGCTCTCTAGCTTCAGAATATAACAAAATACAGTAAAATCTGACCAATGAAACCAAAATCCCATGTTTTTATAAGATCAAGAAAAAAGTTGATTACAAAGAAATTTACAAATATATTAAATATTTTGACATTTCAATTACATACACATGTGTTGCATTTTCTAGCTGTATCAAAAAACAGCTAATATTTTTGATTGCTGTTCATATTGTAGCGTGTTTTGTAAATCTGATCATTTTAATGTGGTGTAAAACATATTTTTCTCGGTCAACTAAATTAAATATACGTCGCTTAAAGTATCACCTCA
The DNA here is from genome assembly GCA_032876305.1 of Orestias chungarensis. Classification (NCBI taxonomy): domain Eukaryota; kingdom Metazoa; phylum Chordata; class Actinopteri; order Cyprinodontiformes; family Cyprinodontidae; genus Orestias; species Orestias chungarensis. The sequence goes on from JAVLVB010000813.1 coordinate 2,363,896, forward strand.
ACTGACTGCATGAACTAAAGAGACTGAGAAACTTTACATGATGTGGAGAAAATGTAATTAATCAAAAAATAATTTTTTGTTTTAAAACTAAAGCCACCACCGTTCTACTGGGGCGTTTTTATGGGTATTATTTTTGGTTAATTCCTTGCTGTTCTGCTATATATACCATAAATCAAAATGGTGTAAGTAATTAAAACTGCAAAGACTAGAAACTTTTTACAAAGTTTTTATACAAACTGTTTAGTCCCTGATCACTCTGCCTGTTTTTCCTGGTGTTAAACAGATAATGTGTACAGTTTCATTTATCTACTTATGTTCCCGATTGATAAAACTATATGAAAGTGTATTCAACTGGATGATATGCTTTTATAACCGCCTTGTTTTGTGATGAGGTTGTTTTTAATTTGGGACCATTGAAACAACCTTTCTGGTGTTGGGGTCTGTTTCAACCAGCGACTCTTCAGACGCAGAGCTATTTCCTAGGGAACTATTTATAAATTCAAGTGCCCAGCCTTCTCATTCCAGACATTTTTTCTTTTCAGGATCACTCTCTGTTTTTTTTATCTTTGCCTGGCAGCCATCATTTCACCTCACAGACTGCTGCTCTCAACTCCCTCTTTATTCGCTCTCCACTCTGAAATTCGTCTCATATCGTCTGGCTGTTCCCTCAGGTTAAAGATATAGGAGCCGCTTCTGTCTCACTTTATTGCTTCGCTTGTTTATTTGTTTTCGCTGCCAACCAAACTTTGTAAATCCTGTCGATGCACTGGGTGGATTTTCCGACATCTGTCTTTTTCCATTTTTCTAAAGTAAATGGAAAATTAAATAGTGATGAGAACATCAAGTACATCTGTGTTCGTTCCTTATTGGTTGTTTTTTTTTAACTCTTAAAGGTTTATCCAGTTAAAATTGGAGCGAGCCAGTTCAGCCGAGCGCCAGCTTGTCTTCAGCGAGATCCTGCAGGCGGCCTATCAGCTCATGGTGGACGTGTTTGGAAACTACGTCATCCAGAAGTTCTTTGAGGTATGCACAGGATCGAGTTCATGTTAACTTCAGATGCTGCATCTCCTTTGGGAGTTGATCTAGGGTATTATTATAGGATCGTAAGAGCTACAGGTTTGTTTTCGTTTCAGTTTGGTAGCCTGGATCAGAAGTTGGCTCTGGCCGAAAGAATCCGAGGTCACGTCCTGTCTCTGGCCCTGCAGATGTACGGCTGCAGGGTCATCCAGAAAGCTCTGGAGTTCATACCCTCAGAGCAGCAGGTCATCGTAAGTACAGTTCCACCCTGTCTGACTGACAGAGGATAATAATTCATTTCCTGGTGCGGCAGTTTTGAACAGCATTCATCACCCCAATGCTTTACAATCTGACCGTAAAGTTGCGAGGTTTTCCTCATACATCACAACCTGTTTAGACAATGAAGAGGTTTGCCTCCTGCTTTGAAAGCGTGTTTCATCTTCAGTATAGGGTTTGTGTTGGGGCTGCCTGGTGTAACAGCAGGCACGAATAATGGCTCTGTTTATATGCAAATGTGGAACTGCAGGTAGTGAGATAAATCCAGGCAACATAAGTTTGCTCAAATCTTGGGTTTTTATAAGTGGAAGACGATCAATCTTTTCTTAATGGCCCCAAATAGATTTCCCAGTAGGGCATCTGTTAAAAGTCTGGGGTTATTTGTTGGGCACGGAGCCACACTAAGAGAGAGTCTGCAAAATGCCTTCAGGAAATATTTGATTACTTACAATTATACTTCCCTCCCTTTGTTCTCCACCCCACAGAGCGACATGGTGCGCGAGCTGGACGGCCACGTGCTCAAGTGCGTGAAGGACCAGAACGGGAATCACGTAGTGCAGAAGTGCATCGAGTGTGTCCAACCTCACACGCTGCACTTCATCATCGACGCCTTTAAGGGACAGGTGGGTCCTGCTGTGCTGTACCTCAGTGTTTCCTCATTCAGGTACTAAAGTCTGCCTGTATTTGGCTGACATCCAGGCGTGCACACACATTATGTCTTGACACAGACTTGTACATCCTAATTTTGACCCTAAATATTAGTAGTTCATGCCTAATCCTAAAACCAACCTAAACTCAATTTAGCACGGAACCTCACTCCTTACTTTTAAAAAGTGACTTTTTCTTATTGTGCCCAGGCTTTGGGCACAATAAGGTGCAGTGTATTCTCACAACATAGTATTAATTGGAAAGTGCAAGGTGACAAATGCTAGAACACACACGCCTTGTCATAAATTTTCTTTTCCAAAAAACCACCAGAAACGATTAAAGGAAAGATATTAATTAAGGAGCTATGTATTGTGAAATATTTGTCATGTTACAAGTGTATTCTCTACTTAATTGGCTTTTATGTGTACCTTTTAGGTAATTCAGTCACATAAAACGCTTTAATTGAGATGAAAGGTGACCTTGCCCGATTTGTTAATATTGAGACCCTTTAACTTAATAATTGCTGGCATAGATATAGCTGTACGTTTTCTTTAAGTTTTTTTTGTTTTTTTTCATGGAGAATATAAGAGAACAATCAGCATCATCAAAGACCAAAAAAACAAAGCGGACCAAAAGTTGTGGAGATATTTTAAGAAACTGTGCTCTAAGCTAAAGACTAGGCAAGAGTATTAATAATCAGAGGAGCAGCTAGGAGGGCCATAATACCTTTGGAGGGTCTGCAATGACGCGACGCTGAGGTGAAAGCAGATGTTTTGTCTTACAATCCTTAAATTTGGCATTCATAGAATAGTGGACGAAGAAATTGTAAAACCACATGATGTCTGATTAATGGTTTGTCATTAGTTCCCCCTATTTGTTCCATTAGACTATTAATAATAAATCCCAAAAATATTATTACCATTTATGTGCAGTTTAGGTATAGATCACGATTTGTATTATTAGTTTTTCTCGTTGGTACTAGAAATTATTATGATGAGCTATTAACTCAATATTTCCCACGCCCAGTTTGAATTTATGCTTTTATTCAGCAGAGACAGTTAAACTGGTCAATATGATGATAAGCAGGAACAAGTGTGTTTGCAAGTTTCAATATTAATATATTAACCTGTCAGCCTGAATAGCCGTTAAAACACAGAGCCTGAGATGACGTGTGCAGTCAAAGGTGACAATTCAATTCAAAATATTTTATTAATCAGGGGAAAAAAATGTTATAACTCGTGATATCAAGGTTTCTTCAGAGATCTGTTTTAAATGCTCTGCTGTAGCAGCCTTTATTACTGCAAATATGAAGACACACTGATGTTGTAGAGTTTGATGAATAGGATGTTTCAAGTTTTCCTTAATGTTTTTCCATTTCTTTAATAACCCTTCTCAATCTGAGCCATTCTCCAGAACGGCCAGTGCATCCGGCTTGGTAGCTAGCGATCTCACACTGATGATCGATGAGAGAGAGGATTTTAAGTCCCTCCTTCTCTCTATGTCCTTTTTGATGGCTTTTTTTTTACTGTTTTGAGATTTGTAGCTGCAGTTGAGCATGTCAAACAGCTGCTCTATATGTAAACAAACTTGCTGGTCTGATAATGCGTCTTAACAAACGTCCAAAAGGAAGGAAATACCAGCAAAAATTCTTGTGTCAGTGGTTCAAAACTGGAGAAAATATATGTATGAAGGAAAGTTTCTTGCAAAAACAAAATAATTGATTATGTTAAAAAATCTTAGCAAAAATCAGCAGTGCTGCCACTTTAAGAAGCTGAAACACACATCTATGTATTTGTGACAAAAAAAAAATTCAAAACATAAATAACTTTCTGTCACAGAAGCAGCAGATGAAGAATGATAAAAACGTTCAGTCTCTAGATTTTGAAAGTTTGTAGAGAAACATTAGCTGCAGTCCTTATAACAGTGTGACTCTGGGGGGAATGCATAAAAATAAAAACCTCATTTTACATTTTTATTTTTATTTTATTCATGACAAAAAATTGAAAACCATGAATAATTTTCCATTTTTTCCAATAACCACCATTGAAGTTTGTGGTTGTAATGTGTCAAAAAGAAGGTCTAAATAGTGAGTTTTGCACGTCACTAAAGGAAATTGTTTCAAGTTTAGACTAAAACTTTCGCTTCTCAGACGTCAGTCATGACAGTGAATGTCTGATGTTTCTCCTGAACGTTCATGTTGTGTAAGCGCATTTTTGTGGGCTCGGTGGCTGAGAATTTGTTTATGGAGCTGGAAGAAGGAGAGGAATTTGCTTTCACCTTCCTCCCTGCAGGGCTGGGTGTGCACCTACCAGAGAGAACAGCTCTGATAAATCTTTATATCGGGCTGCTCTCTGCAGCACGTGAAAATTTTTTTAGTGTGATGCTCGTTCACCTTACTTCACGGCGCGTTTGTATGGAAAGTGACTAACGGCGAATAATTACCCACGTTGCAGGTCTTCGCCCTTTCTACTCACCCATATGGCTGCCGAGTCATCCAGCGTATCCTCGAACACTGCCTTCCTGAACAGACGCTGCCTATACTGGAGGAGCTCCATCAGCACACGGAGCAGCTTGTGCAGGTAAAACACGCACAGACCTACAAATACTGTTCTCTGCTTTCAGACTGTTTGGGGTGACGCTCATCGGATGAGCTCCTCTCTCTGAGCCTCCAGATCTTTCAGAAGCTGGCAGCGTCTAGTTTGACGTCAGACTCACCAGCTGTCTTGTGCACTTGTGGTTTTGTTTGATTAAGGACCAGTACGGAAACTACGTAATCCAGCACGTTTTGGAGCACGGCCGTGCCGAGGACAAGAGCAAAATCGTTGCTGAAATAAGAGGCAATGTACTGGGACTCAGCCAGCACAAGTTTGCCAGGTAAATTCCTCTGCAGATGTCCAGCCCCTTTTCTATTTTTATTTTTTTTATTGTTGTCTGTCTGTGATTGCAGCCACACCTGAAAATTTGTTCTCTTTTTACCAGTGTAGGTTTTTTTTATTAGCCCTGCAGGGTGTTTTGTTGCTTTGCTGGGGCCTGTTACTCTGAAACATCTACACACACCATATACATTGTTGTACTTGTACCACATATAGGACGTATTGAGTAAAATATATTTAGGTTCTTACTGTGAGTTTCTGCATGTGAACTCTTAATAATGGAAGGTTATCTGCGGCTTGATCTCAACATACTTGAGCAGATTATTAGATTGAGATGTAAAAACCACAGTAAGTCAGTATTGTTTGTCTTTATGTCTTAAAAAAAGAAGAAAACCCTACATTATGTTTTTCAAAATATTACAACCATAGGATTTACTACAGGAATGTTAGGCTCTGCTATTGTTTTCAACACTTAATAGCTTGTAGGAATGTTTTGGATTTGATTTAATTCTATTATTGTGGAAATTAATTCAATGTCTTTGTTTTAGAATATTTATGTTTTGTTTTGGGGTTAAAGAAATCAGTTCTGATACAGCTACCTCTTTAGCACTAAAGTCAATGGAAAGTTGAGTGGAAGGAAAACGTTTGAAAGGGGGTTTCACAAGTTCCGGGGATATTGAATCACTTCGCCTTGTGATGACATTTGTTGCAAATTGTTGCTGTACAGATAACGGAGATAGACTGATGTTCTTAAGAAGCAGCCTGCTCATAGTGCTGTATCTAAGCATATTGATAGAAAGTTGATTAGAAGGATGAAGTGTGGGTTGGAAAAGGCTGCACAAGCAGCAGGTGGTGTAACTGCAGCCTTAATAGCGTTATGAAGCCAAATCATTGAAGAAATTAACTTTTCTCTAGAAGAGATCATGTGGAAATAAATAAACTTTTCCAGGATGTTTTTTCTAGCAAGCTTGGAAGACAAGTCATGGTACTGACCCTAATGATTGCCGTATTGTTGTGTTTCCCTCAGCAACGTGGTGGAGAAGTGTGTGACCCACGCGTCTCGGGCAGAACGCGCGCTGCTGATAGACGAGGTGTGCAGCCTGACCGAGGGTCCCCACAGTGCCTTATACACCATGATGAAGGACCAGTATGCCAACTACGTGGTACAGAAGATGATCGACGTGGCCGAACCCACGCAACGCAAAATCGTAATGCATAAGGTCGGTGAAAGAATAAGTCTTGGATCAATTCAGGGGAATGGGTTAAGAGCCTCCTGCAACCTACTTCTGCGTATAAACTCTTTATGTCCTACACAGACTACAAAAAACATGTTTACTGACTGATTATATGTTTTGATGTAAAATTAAACTGACAGCAAATTAGTGTTTTAGCCCCAAGAAAACGTCTTCACAGGAACATTATAGGGATTCTGTCCAATATGGAAAACTTTGAATAATTATGAAGAAACAACTAACAAAGGAAATGGAAAATTGTTTTAATTGCCGGATTTGTTTTATTTTATTACATAAACAATGCTTTTTAAATTTTAGCAGACAGAATCCACTAATCAGTCAATACTTTTTTTCAAAACTAATAAAATGTCGGGGCTAGTTTTACATTGCTTGTTTTAAATTAGAGTTGTAAGATTCCTCTAAAGTTCTTGAACTGAGTTTGGTTCAAAGCAAATAATTTTACTTTTATTTACATAAAAAAAAATGTAATCAAATCACACAAACACTTTCAGGTATTTTCATTTACTGCAAGATAAACCAATAAATAAGTCTGACATGCATTTGTTCAAAAAGTTTATTTAATTTTTGTTGAAATGTCCTGCCTGCTGCTAACTACTAGAAAAATCTAAAAACTTGAATTTGGAAATTTTTAAATAAAACCTATTAGTTGATTCTTTCAATGTCCAAATGAGGAGATGTATTTTTTTTTTTTCTTGGTGAAAATAATTGAACACTCGCTGCTGATGTCTCGTGCTACAATAAGTTAAATTACAAGATGCTTTTCTTTGACGTAAAGGAAGGAAAGTAAATCTAAGTTTCTCTGCGGCCGACTCTCTGGGTCCTGATTTGGCCCCCCTGGAGACGCGGACGCATTACTCTGATGACCATATTAATCGTTTCACTTTGTAAATCCGCCGTGACTAACAGCTGTGTTTCTCCCCGCTGGCCCAGATCCGGCCCCACATCCAGACCCTGAGGAAGTACACTTACGGAAAACACATCCTCGCCAAGCTGGAGAAGTACTACATGAAGAACGGCGTCGACCTGGGCCCTATTTGCGGCCCTCCTAACGTCATCATGTGAGCCAAACACCCCCGACTTTCTGACCTGACCCTCCCCCACCTCTCGGCTCACCTATGTCAAGCCGTCAGGTGCCCCAGCTTCACCTCAGCTGCCCCTGTCGGATTCCTTCAGAAAACACCACCCCCTCCTCAAATCCTTTCCTCTGAAGACGGCAGCCCTACTTTTTTTTTTTCATCACCCCTCCCCCCATCCAATCCAAGCCTGCTGAACTAGGGGATTCGTCGCAGACAGGGGGGTGAATCTATAGAGGCGTGACCTGATCTATTCTTGTTTTTTCCCCTTTAAAAAATACCTTTTTTTTTATACAAGTTGCTTCTGATGAACTAGAATAACTTCACTGTTTTGCTACTGCTGCACACAATCCTTCCCTTGCCCCCCCCCCCCACCCCCGCCTCAGCCCAGTGAACCATATTCGCCCCTACGATATGGGAGTATTTAATTTGTTCGTCGTCACAGAAATCATAGACAAATCCACACACGCCATCAGCTTTTAACAAGCAGACAGATCATTTAGCATGGGAGATTTGTTTTCTGGTCTTGCTTCTATAAATATAACGTGTATACTTGGTGTAGACCTTTGCATATATATATAAATATATATATATATATAAAACTTTGTAGTTTTTTCTGGTTTTTGATGTTGAATCTGTATCTATAATGTATCCTAGTAGTGACCACATACTTCTGACTGTATAATTGTACATTTGTAAACCCTTGTAATGTAAAAGTGCTTTACCACCATTTTTTGGTATGAGAAGAAAAAAACCCCCAAAAGGACAAAAAAAATCACTCTAGATTCAAACAAATCTGTGCATTTCAGTGTATATTCTCACCTCATTGGTTGTGACATATAAGTTGTTGTATATTGTAAATTGTAATATCAAATTTTTTTGTTTTGAGAAGCCCTTTCTATACAGCGTAGTACTTGTACAAAGATTCGCCACGCTTGGTTTTATCTTTATCATGTCACTGCTTAACTTAAAAGATGTTGGTCTCCCACTGACTCCTAATTGGACTCGTTCTGTTTGACTTGGTGGTCGTCTTCTGGTTTATGTTGATGGTTTCTTTTTGTTTTTTTCTTTTCTACTTTTTTTGTATTATTATTATTCAAAAAATGATCTTTTTTTTTATAGGAGTGCTTTGCCCCATGAAATGTTTGTGTACAGGTTTGCCGGTTGGGGAATGAAATTTTACTGATTCAAACCCACCTTTGAGTTACGCGCCATCGATTTCTGGGATGAATCCGCGGTTTGTACAGAGGAGATTCTTGTGTTTTTTGGCATTTTTTTTTCTCTAGTGCTGTAAGTGCTGTATCATACATGTCCTTTTTTTCTGGGTGAGAGAGGCGGCCTGCCGGCCCACGGCGGCGGTGTACATTTGGAAGCAGCCTTGTGTATATTTACTACGAGCACACCTGTAACCATATGTGTATAGTTAACAGAACCTGTGTATGCTTATTGCCTGGGCAACTATTTTTTGTAACTCCTGTTGTAGATTGTCTCTAAACAATTGTGTGATTCTTTATTTTCAAACCAAACAAAAAAAAAACTTTGAAAATTTTACGTTTTCGCGTGTGCTTCATTGTGCGTGCTTTTGAGGGTGTTGGATGTTTATACACGTGTGATGACGATGAATACGGGTTAAATTCATCCTTTTTATTGTAAATAATCCCTACATGGTCAAAATTATACATTAAGACTCAAGATGCTCCTCTTCATTAGTTTTTGACTGGTTATTCTCGGCAATGATCGCTCTTTGTTGGTTTCTTGGAACAATCCTGGCTTTTAAGGATGCTCAATACTTTTTACAACAAAATTGCCCTCCGTGTCATTTAAAAGGCTTAAAATGAGCTTGCTTTGTCCATTCCAAGTCTGCTTTAAATTAATTTCTGGTTCTCTGCCAATTTTTAACCACCCGACCTAATCTGTTGCCCTAAAACAAAAGCAGATTAGCTATAACACTATGGAACAACCTAGAACCACCCTGGCTCAAACCTGATGTAAACTGCAGATTTCCGATGGTACCACGGATCGCTCCTTTGAGACATGAGTCCGTGTCTGAAGCAGAACTGGTCAGGAGATCAGAAGTGTGACTTGGAGGACCCGGGAGCTCGGCCCTAACTCTGGCTGGTTAATGACGATTCCACCCTGATACAGGCATCCATTCTGAACACTTAACGACCGCCCCACCCACCCTGCTAGACAATCGTTTAACTCGTGTACCACCAACAGCGCTCATTATTTCAACTCCATGGCAGATCGTCCAGATAATTCAATAATCACAACTGGAGGGATGAGATAACTCGTGCTTGCTCCTGTTAATAGTCCGGTTAGGCGTTCGACTTGACTGATGGGCTCTAGGAAGCATGCCAGTCAACATTAAGGCTGCAGCTTTTTAAAGGAATGCGTCTAAACGCACCATCCCTCCCTTCCTGTTGTCTTCCAGTGACTCAGAGTAAACTCGTTCTTACCTGTCTGGCTTTTGTTCAAAGCTGCTCCTTCCGTAAACGATCCAGATGTTACCCTGAACGTAAAGCTTGAGGTGACTCAGCTGATCCAGCCTGGGATTGGTTTGCTTCGCTTAAACACATGATTTAGACTGCAAGACATTAAGAGCCGGCACCACTTGAAGAGAAACCATGAGAACTTAAAGTAAAGATGAATGAAATTAGAGATATTTTAAATTTAGTTTTGTAGGTTTAGTCTCTACAGTTTCCTTTTCAGCAAATAAAATGCTTTTACAAGGTTTTGGTCTGGAGGTTGAATTGCGGTTTTCAAGTGTTATCCTGCTGCATGAGGAATGATCTCTCTTTAGGAGTTTGTTGAATCCCTTTTGAAAGTGTTTTTTCAGTTTTTTGGTTACCTCACCCACAGTTATGTATTAGATTATCAGTTCAAATGAATGAGCATATCACAGAATAGGAAATGCAAGCTGAAACCCTACCATTGCTTCACAGAATTGCATAAGTGTTTGAAATGAAGAGCCGATTCTTGATTTTTTCCAAACTTTCCTTAACTTTCTGTTAATCTTTGTCTCTTCAGTCCAGTAAAGTTTGAAACATAGTTGTTTTACGGCTCTCCACTGAACCTTTTTTTTTTCTTTTCCGGGATAATTGCACCCTGGCCCTCATGTTCCTTTTGCTAATTAGTGGTGTGCATCTCCTTGTGGAGCCTGGCAGATTGTGATATCTTGACCTCTGCCCTCTTAAAAGCTGCTCCTAATGTCACAAACAGCTGTTTTTTGGGGGGATTTTTCTATAAAACCCTCACAAAGTTTTTGTTGTTTACTCCTGATTACATCCCATATGTCTCTCTGATATTCTTTACTTTGAACCAAAGTGGTTAAGTTGTCTTCTCTTAACTTCCCCGTCTCATGTTGAGTCTCATAGAATCAAATATAACTGGAATGTTAACAGACTAAACCCAACAGAAAACAGACATTATTGTTTGAATTGTTTAAATGATCAGTAACCAATAAACACGTTCTATTCACATCTTTTAACATTTGTTCACCTTAACATTTGATTTTTCATTTTTAAAAAAATCAATCATCTGAGTTGTGTATCTGATCCTGATGAAAATAAATCAAAGTTAAAATACTCTTAAATTGTATTTACCTTTGTGCAATCAAGCAAATATTAAGAAACTGAGTTTATTGGTTTATTACTTTTTGAAGGGAAAATATATCAGGTTTCACTTATGACAAAAAGGAAAATAATGATCAGAAATGTTAATGTCATATATATATATATATATATTTATTTTTTCATTTCTAACACCATGTTTGTCATTTATAAAAGTATTTATTGTTCTAAAGCCATACTGAATTTTAGTTACTGTCTCTTCGTAATCATTTTTATTGATGTTTTCTTTATAATTTCTATTTCCATTGTGAGTCTTCAGTCCTTTCAGCTTTTTATTCTTTGTTCTTGCACAAGTGTTAAGTCACTTTTTTATCCTTTTTCCAATGTGTCACTTTTCACAGAGGAAAGATACGGTGACTAACGGACATATAAATAGACCCAGATTGGCAGACATAATTAAAAAACAGACAGAAGAAAACGGTTCCTGTAAACTTGGACCAGATATAACCGTAAAAGACGTTTAGAGGAGTTAAAGACTTGATTAGTCAATCTTCTGACTAGGTTCCCTAAATGTTCTCTAAAGGCTTTAAACTGCTTCAAAAACAGATGATAAACTTAAATTTTGCAACTTTTTACAGTTTTATCCGAAGGTTCCTACTTTCAGGAATCAAAAAATGTTAGAGAACACCTTCAAAAGATTACCTGTATGTTACTTTGCAACAAATCTATAGGAAACCTTTACGGAATATTTCCTACAGTTAATCGAACGCTAAAAATGCTCTGCAAACCCTCAGAAAATGTTCTTCAAATGTTCTTTTTTTACATATATGATAAAAGATTTTAAAAGTTACAACAAACAATAAAAAAGTCAGTTTTAGGAACCTTTCCCAAAGTTCCCAGTATTTTGAATTAAAAAGGTTCCAACAAAAATTCAGGACACCTTTACGGGACATCTCTTAAAGCTCCATGTTTGCTCTAAAGATACAATTGCTCCACATTAAAAGAAGTTTAAAGATGGCAAATGTTGGAGGGTGCTAACATTTATTTCTCCAGGTACTTCAAAGTTACCACGTGGCTGCTTATTATTTACACGTCAAAGTTTGGTGCAAACATGCAGGAAACCTTTAGAGAACATTCTCCAAAGTTCTTCTTGGACATTATAATTTTCCCCCTCAGTCAATGTTTCTTAAACTTTCAATGGAAGTTACAATTGTTGTGATCTTTAAGTAGTTTAGATTATTTAGTTTATTGGTTGTATTGATATAATAATTCCCATGGATTGATTTATATGATAAACTTATTTCCTTAGGTTGTTGTTTGTGTCTCAGATTCAGTTTTTTATAGATGTATTTATTTCATGTTAGATTATAAAGATTGCTGTTAATGTGCAGGAAACCTTCAAGTTGGGTTTTCCTGATGTTTCCTGAGTGTTAAGTGAGAACTGCTACAAACTTTGAGGTTCTATAAAGCTGCAAATCTTAAACCTATAGAGGTTTCCTTAAACATTTTTGAGGATTACTGCACAGTAGTCTTTTATTGCACAGCAGGTGTTTCAGAAGAAGCTTTCCTCCAGGAAACATTTCCTTAAGGGTTCCCTGAAGGTCCACAATATCAAACTCATGCAGTCATTTTAAAAACTTGCGAAGCAATCAATAAGCAAATATCTAAACTGACTTAAAAAAAAAGTTCAATCAAAACTGTGAGTCAGATTAACAGGGGGAGAGGTTTTTATTACACGGCAGATAAGAAGCAGCAGGGGCAGCAGCAGGAGATCAGGTGGCTATTGTTAAACAGGTATGACGTCACCGTAGGCTCGTCCAATCACAGCGGCTGGCTGTTAAAGGTGTGGAGGGACACGAAAAAAAAGGTGCTTGAACTGGGATGAGCGCGCATTGGTGTTCCAGGCTGCTCGTGTTTTAAACCAGCTGCAGGGGGCATCGTTGGCTCGGCCCACAGAGGTTCCCTAATCTCCCTCACACTGTCTACACTCCCTACCTCCCCCAGCCAAACTCCAAGGCCGGGCAACGTCGCCATAAGGAACATCCTGGGCTCAGCGGAGAGGGGGAGGAGAGACTCAGAGAGAGAGAAGAGAGAGAGGGAGGTCTGGCTCCTCAACAGCTCTCTGGACTAACAAGGAGAGGAGCAGAGAGGAGAGGAGGCCCGTCCGTCGCCTCGCTGGAGACCCGTGGACTAACCAGACGCAGCAGGAGGAGACGCTCTGAAGTTGGACTTTATTGCAGCCAGGTTCCTCCTGCAGGAGCAGCAGCAGTTCTACCCCCTCCTCCTCGGCGGCACCGGGAGGCTGTCTCTCTCTCCCCCTTCTCCTCCGACCATGAAGCTGCCCCTGCTGCTCGCGCTCACCGCGCTGCTCGCGCTCTCCGCCACGGTAAGCAGCACGAGCCTCGGCTCCCTTTTGTTCAACTCGTGCGCGCGTGCGTTCATTAATGAGACATCGGTAGGAAATCCTGGACTCGACCTACATATAATCCACCCGTGCGCCTTTACGCACTCACCCACTCCAGCCTTTTGTGTCTCACTGTCGGGCTTTACTGTGACTCGGCAGATGCGCGCGCACGTTTGAGTAATTAGCGGGTTATCTCTAATTGGGGCTGATTATTGGTGTGGTTCCGTCTGGCTTTAGTGAGGTTCATTCATGCTGAGGCTCAGATCACTTTATGGGAAGTCGCGCCGTGGGACTGGAGGAGGTGTGTGTGTGTGTGTGTGTGTGTGTGTGT